>CM054147.1:47376229-47383729 GCA_028751875.1 Rapana venosa
GCCTTGCTCATTCATCTAGCTGTCCACCTCCCAAAGCCTTGCTCATTCATCTAGCTGTCCACCTCCCAAAGCCTTGCTCATTAATCTAGCTGTCCACCTCCCAAAGCCTTGCTCATTCCCTTACTGTCCACCTCCCAAAGCCTTGCTCATTCATCTAGCTGTCCACCTCCCAAAGCCTTGCTCATTCCCTTACTGTCCACCTCCCAAAGCCTTGCCCATTCCCTTACTGTCGATCTCCCAAAGCCTTGCCCATTCCCTTACTGTCCACCTCCCAAAGCCTTGCTCATTCCCTTACTGTCCACCTCCTGAGGTCTTGCCCATTCCCTTACCTATCCATCTCCTGAGGCCTTGCCCATTCCCTTACCTATCCACCTCCCAAAGCCTTGCTCATTCATCTAGCTGTCCACTTCCCGAGGCCTTGCCTATTCCTTTACCTGTCCATCTCCTGAGTCCATGCCCATTTCCCTATTTGCATCCCCCCCCCCCCACAAGGTCTTGCACTTCCCATATGCACCCCCTTCGCCCCAGCTCATCCCCCTACCTTTATATACCTTGGGTTGCCCAACCTCCCTACCCACTGATGATGTCACATTACATCCAAAATCAAACTGATTGATATGTTCTACAAACAAAATGAAAATGTGCCATAAAGTACAAAACTACACACACACACCACACCACCCACCCACCACACACCACCCCCAGGATGATGATACTTCTACAGCAAAACCGCTCCACACGGGGACTGGATGTACAAAAAAGCCATGAGTGCTATTCCTTACCCCATATATACACATACATATAAAAAATATTAAGGTAGTTTGAAAACTAAAAACTACAAATCGAGAGAGAGAGAGAGAGAGTAGAGAGAGAGACGAGAGAGAGAACGGAAGAGAGACAGACAGACAGACAACAGACAGACAAAACAGCAACACATAAAGCATCAAGCCAAACACTGAAGAACACACACACACACACACACACACACACACACCACACACTCCACATCCACACACACACCACTCACACCACCCACACACACCACACACACACACACACACACACACACACACACACACACACACACACAACACACACACCACACACACCCACCCACCCCCCCCCCCTCCCACACACACACACCAACCACCCCACACACCACCACCCCACAACACACACCCCCCCCCCCCCCCCCCCCCCCTCCCCCCCTTAAACCCCCTACCCACACACCACACACATACCTACCTCTGTAATAGCCAGTCCACCATCCCAGGGCGCAGATATCGAAGCTGGTGGTGACGGGGATGTCTGGCTGTTGGAAGAGCGGCAGGGAGGACTGGGGCATGGCTGTTCTGGGCTTGTGCAGCTCCTGCACGCTCTCCCTCCTCATGATGACCTCGCCCCCAGGACCCGAACCCCCTCTCCCTTCCCGCAGGTGGAAGTTCATCCACTTGACCATGTCCTTGGCTGTGGTGACCAAGGCTCCAGAGCCTGCTAGTTCTCCGTACCGTCTGTCAGGAACAGTTTCACACGTGGGCGGGGAAGGGAAAATGTGACAGTGAGGGAAGAAGGTTACCCCCTGGGGGTTGCTGTTAAGCTTTCTTGTTGGTTTTTTTGTTGGTTGCTTTTTTTTTTTTTTTTCGAATTGTGTTGTAATGATGATGATGATGATGATGATAATGATGATAATGATGATGATGATAATAATAATGATAATAATAGTAATGATAATAGTAATAGTAGTATAGTAGTAGTAGTAGTAGTAGTAGTAGTAGTAACAACAACAACAACAACAACAACAATAATAATAATAATAATAATAACAACAATAATAATAATAATAATAATAATATAATAATAGTAATAATAATATATGGAATTTATATAGCGTTGAATCTTGTAACAAAAATAAACAAATCGAAGCGCTTGCACTCAAATCATTCACACGCATGCAACTTATATTACACGCATATTATGCACTTATAAACGATTATTCAGAAAGTGAGTGTGTGTGTGCGTGCGTGCGTGCGTGCGTGTGTGTGTGTGTGTGTGTGTGTATTTGGAGGCATAGTGAAATGAGGGCTTTAAGAAAAAAAGAGTCGCATGTTGGTATTAAAAAAAGGTAAAGGAGTCCCATAACCTATAAGGTCGTAGGGGAGCGAGACGTCAGAGACCTCACTTCTCTAGGGGCCAGCATATTGAGGCAGCGGCGCCCATCTCCTCTCCCTCGCTGCTTTACCTTCCCTGACCCTAAAGAAGGGAGGCACCCATTTGCAGCTGGGTGAACTGGGGGAACTGTACTGAAGCCAAGGCGCGCAAACGGTCACCCATCCAACTGGTATGTTGGTATTTATGTACATTAAAAGACTGATTCCAAAGCCATATCAACAGTATGTTGCAACATTACTCTGTGTGTGTGCATTTTTTTCTTTTTCATTTTATATTTTTTAAAAATCTCGTGGTTATTGGAACAAGCACTCAATGTACTTTTTCCCCCCTTTACTTCCAGTCCCCATGTGCATGCGGATTTGTAAAGTGTGTGTGTACGCGTGCGCGCGCGCGTGTGTGTGTGTGTTGTGTGTGCTGGCTGTGTGCATGCATCCATGCTGTGTGAGTATGTGTGTGTGTGCGCGCTCCATGCTCTGTGTGTGTGCGTGCGCACGCATGCATCCATGCTCTTTTATTTATTTATTTATTTTATTCTTTTATATCGAGGATAATGGAATAAGCACTTATGTGCTTTTTTACTCTGTGTGCTCTGTGTGCGTATGTGTGTGTGCGCGCGCGCGTGCGTGTAAGCTAACCTGGGTAAATTGTAAGAAATAGGCTCCAGATTGCCGTGGTAGAGAACATAGGGCTTGGCGGTGTTGGCCTCGTTGAGATTGGCCTCAGTGGAAAAGGTAGACCGGCTCATACCCAGGGGAGTGAACAGACGATCCCTCACCAAGTCTTCCCAGCGGCCTCCGCCCACCACTTCCGTCATGCGCGTAGCCAGCCCGTACATGATGTTATTGTAGATGAAGGTGCTGCGGAACGTGTCGTAAGATTTGAGGTGTCTCACGCGGCTGCACAAGAAGAAGAAGAAGAAGAAGAAGAAGATAGGATGGATTGGTTGGTTGGTTGATCAAGCTGTAGTATCGTGGATTTTTTATCGTTTTGCTTAACTTTTTTTTTTTTTTTTTTGGGGGGGGGGGGGGGAGGATCAAGTTGCAGAACTCAGGAATTTAGTAATGATGAATTATATGTTGTTATTATGATTTCATCCAATCAAATGTCATATCCATACGCTTTTCAAGACGTTTCAACTGCAAAAAAAAGAGCTTTTGTTAAAAAAGACATCAAACCAGAAGCGTATTTACAAAAAAATAAAGTTTTGGGACATACTTCACACTCTGCATGTTGTGTGTGTGTGTGTGTTGTGCGCGTGCGTGTGCGTGCGCGCGCGCGTGCGTGCGTGTGTGTGTGTGTGTGTGTGTGTGTGTGCGCGCGTGCGTGTGCGCAACTTATCATTTTCTCACAAACTATTTCCTTAGCCTCAGAAAACAACACATATTCTTTTCATTCCTTTATGTCGAGGCTAACGGAATACACACTCATGTGCTTTTCTTTTTTTATATACAATCCCCGTGTGCATGCAGTTTTAAAAAACAACAACTTTGTCATTCGTTCCCACAACTTTCAGAACCAGAAAATCAACAGTACTTTTCTTTTCAAAATGCCCATCACTTACAAAAACAAAACAAAACTCATAGAGAAACAAAAACCCCTCAAAATTGTTACAACAGAAACAAATCACCGACTAATTTTATTTTATTTTTATTTATTTTAATTCATTTTTTTATATCGAGGATAATGGAATAAGCACTAACGCGCTATTTTACATCCAGTCCCCGTGTGTATGCGGTTTTGTAAATTTTGTCATCTGTTTCCACCGGCACACAATGGCCTACTCTTTCGAAAAGCGGATCGAACAGGATTTAACGTGTGCGCAAGATGTTCTGCATGCGTTCGAACACGGGCCTCGGGTTTATAGTCTCATCCGAAGGATGCATGCAGGATAGAGGATGCCTTTGAGTATATACACGCCTCCTAGGAGCTGCATGCTCTGTGTGACAAAATGCATCCCCTGTTGATGCCATTCTCACGGAGTTCTACCCACATTCAGGGGATTTACGACCACAAGTGGTGCCAACAGACACCTAACGCACGTTTCCAGAACAGTGTGTTCCTTGGCAAAACTCCTTCGATGATGAAATAGGCAGACATGAGAATTGAACAGGTGGGGACAATTTTGGCAAACGTTTTGCGTATGTCTCCTATTTTTTTGTTGCTGTTTGTTTTGTTTATTTGTTTGTTTACTTGTTTGTTTGTTTGTTGTTGTTGTTGTTGTTGCTGTTGTTGTTATTGTTGTTGCTGTTATTGTTGTTGTTGTTGTTTGCTGTTATGTTGTTTGTTGCTATTGTTGCTGCTGTTGTTGTTGTTGTTGCTGCTGCTGCTGCTGCTGTTGTTATTATTGTTGTTGCTGCTGCTGCTGCTGTTGTTGTTGTTGTTGCTGCAGTTGTTGTTGTTGCTGTTGTTGTATTGTTGTTGTTGTTGTTGTTGCTGCTGCTGTCAGAAGACCTTCCCATTCCTTTGTACGTTTAACTGAAACAGATTACTATAATCTTCCGTTTCTTTCTTTCTTCGTTCCTCGGCTTGAGATCCGAGGTTCACTTCACCAATGGTGAAACTTTTGCGTATGTGACCTTTTACTCACTACTAAGGTAGCCACATTTCGACTTCGGGAATGATGTCTAAACACGACACCAATGTACAGGCATTCATTTGTTGTTGTTGTTGTTGTTGTTCTTCTTCTTCTTCCTCTCCTTCTCCTCCTCCTCCTCCTCCTCTTCCTCCTCCTCCTTCTTCTTCTTCTTCTTCTTTATTATTTAAACAAAAAAGTTTTACTTATTCCTACCGGCACTCAATGGACTACCCTTCTCAATGGCAGAACAAGGTTAAACGTGTGCGCAAAGGTGTTTTGCGTACGTTCTCCTCGGTTTATACTCTCATTCGGATGACTTTCGGGGTAGTGGAGTCGGTACTGATCTGAACTGCTGGGAATAATCCCTTCGAACGGGTGCTTCAATGGTGGCTCGAACCCGGGCCATCAGATCGCGAGCTCAATACTCTAACCACTAGGCTTTCACGCACCTAACTTAATTATCGAAAAGAGAGATAAAGAAAAAAAAGAGTCTCTCTGTCATTCTGTCATTCTGTCTGTCTGTCTGTCTCTGTCTCTCTCTTTCTGTCTCTCTCTCTTTCTGTCTCTCGGTGTCTCTGTTTCTCTCTCTCTCTCTCTCTCTCTCTCTCTCTCTCTCTCTCTCTCTCTCTCTCTCTCTCTCCATGGCTAAAGAAGAGAACTCACTTTACCCTCTCTATATCCCTCCCTCCCTCTCTTCCCCTCCTCTCTCTTTCTCTCTCTCTCTCTCCATGTCTATAAAAAAGAGACCATCTCTCTCTCCCCCTCTCTCTCTATGTCTAAAAAAAGAGACTCTCTCTCTCTGTCTCCCTGTCTCCCTCCCTCTCCCTCTCCTCTCCTCCATGCCTCCCCCTCTCTCTCCCCTCTCTCTCTATGTCTAAAAAAAGAGACTCTCTCTCTCTCTCTGTCTCCCTCTCTCCCTCCCTCCCCCCCCTCTCTCCCTCCATGCCTCCCTCTCTCTTCCCCCCCTCTCTCTATGTCTAAAACAGAGGCTCTCTCTCTGTCTCCCCTCCTCTCCCTCCCTCCCTCTCTCCCACTCCCACCTCCCACCCCCCGTCCTCTCTCCCTCCCTCCCCCTCCCCCCTCTTTCTATGTCTAAAAAAGAGGCTCTCTCTCTGTCTCCCCCTCTCTCTCCCTCCCTCTCTCTCTCCCACTCCCCCCACCCCCGTCTCTCTCCCTCCCTCCCCCTCTTTCTATGTCTAAAAAAAAGAGACTTCTTCTTTGTCTCCCCCTCTACTTTTCCTCCTCTCTCTTCTCCCACTCCCCTCCAACCCCCGTCTCTCTCCTCCCTCCCTCCCCCTCTTCCCCCTCCTCCCTCAATCCCCTCTCTCTCTGTCAAAAAAACCTTCCAGAATCAAAACGCATACGACTGTTGCTGGGAATGTAAATAAATTTCAACCAATCATCAATCAACCAACCAACCAACCAATCAATCACTCACTCACTCACTCACTCACTCACTCACTCACTCACTCACTCACTCACTCACTCACTCACTCATTCACTCACTCACTCACTCACTCACTCACTCAATCAATTCCCCCCCCCTCTCTCTCTTCCACCCACCCCCTCCCCCTTTCTCTCTCTTTCTCTGCCTTTCTGGAAAAAAACAACAACACACAGACACTCAGTGCACTAGGGTTCTACGGGTGAGGGAAGGAATCAAAACGTATACAAAGGCTGCTGGGCAAGTAAGTAAATAAATAACTAACTAAATAAATATAAATCAATCTCTACCCCCTCTCCCCCCTCTCTCTCCCTCCCTCCTCTCCCCCTCTCCCCCTTCCTCTCCCTCCCCCTCTTCCCTCTTCCCCCCCCCCCCCCCTTTCTCTCTGTGTCAAAAAACGTCCACAAACATTCACTGCACTAGAATTCTGCGGGTGACGGAAGGAATCAAAACGTATACGAAGGTTGCTGGGCAAGTAAGTAAATAAATAAATAAATCTCTACCACCCTCCTCTTCCCCCCCCCTCTCCCTTCCCCCTCCCCCCTCATCACCTCCCTCACCCACACCCCCACCCTCTCTCTCTCTCGCTGTGTCCAAAAAAACCCCAAACCAACTCCCAGAGACACTCACTGCACTAGAGTTCTGCGGTCGAGGGAGGAATCAAATCGCATACGACTGTTGCTGGGGATGGCCATTTTGTGAGCCAGGAGGTCCTCCACAGTGGCTTGCTGGGTCCGGAGATCGTCTTCAAAGCGGAACTGAGGCCCCAGGATGTCCCGTACCGGAGTGGATAGATTGTATCTGGACAACAGAAGAAGAAGAAGAAACAAACAATAGAGAGCGTTGAGCATTGAGAATGAAGAATAAACAATAGTAGTCGTAGTGGTGGTAGAAGTAGTGGTAGTAGTAGTGGTAGTAGTGGTAGTAGTAGTAGTAGTAGTAGTAGGAGGAGGAGGAGGAGGAGGAGTAGCAGTAGCAGTAGTAGTAGTAGTAGTAGTAGAAGTAGTAGAAGTAGTAGTAGTAGTTGTAGTAGCGGTAGTAGGAGTAGTAGTGGTAGTAGTAGTAGTAGTAGTAGTAGTAGTAGCAACAACGACAAAAACAGAAATAAAAAATGAAATGAATAAAGAAAGAAAGAAAGAACAGAAAGGAAATACGAAAATAAACAAAAGAAGAAAACAAGAAAGGAACAAAAATGAGAAAGCCCCCCCTCCCCCCCCCCAAAAAAAAAGAAACACCCCAACCCACACACAACACCCAATAGGTCACCCATCTATGTTATTATCAATATTATGAAATTAAGTATTTCCAGTAT
>CM054147.1:47388729-47393729 GCA_028751875.1 Rapana venosa
TTTAGACTCTGTTTACTCCTGGCATCAAGTCATCCTGAGGTTGTGCGCAGCCTCACTTTATATTTGTGTAAAGCCTTCAGAATAAGAGAGATAATGTTATCCTAAGTGATATTTTTGTAGCTGACTTTGTGTTATACAGTAACATGTTGGTCTGTGTGTGTGTGTGTGTGTGTGTTGTGTGTGTGTGTGTGTGTGTGTGTGCGTATGTGTTTAAACCAAAATACTAAGCAGTTCGGCAACCCCCTTCATGTATGGGCCAATGGCCTTTTTGTGAATAAACCGTTCGAGTTCGAGTTCGAGTTCTCTCTCTCTCTCTCTCTCTCTCTCTCTCTCTCTTTTCTCTCCTCTCTCTCTCTCTCTCTCTCTCTCTCTCTCTCTCTCTTTTTCTCTCTCTCTCTCTCTTCTCTCTCGCGCGCGCGCGCGCGCGCTGTCTGTCTTGTCTGTCTGACTGTCTATCTATCTGTGTTGTCTGCGGCGTATTGCAAGTCTGCTTTTTGTCTTTTCTCTCTCTCTCTTTGCTGTCTGTCTGTCTGTCTTGTCTGTCTATCTATCTATCTATCTATCTATCTATCTTCATACTATCTATCTATCTATCTATCTATCTATTATCTATCTATCTATTTTCTATCTATCTATCTATCTATCTATTCTATCTATCATTGTCTATCTATCTATCTATCTGTTTGTCTGTCTGTCTGTCTGTCCATCTATCTATCTATCTATCTATCTATCTATCTATCTATCTATCTATTTTATCTATCTACCTATCTATCTATCTGTCTATCTTATCTAATCTATATGTGTGTGTATGTTATGTATGTATGTATATGTATGTATGTATGTATGTATGTATGTATGTATGTATGTATGTATGTATGTGTGTATGTATGTATTTATGTATGTATGTATGTATGTATGTATGTATGTATGTATGTATGTATGTATGTATGTATGTATGTATGTATGTCCTTCGGATGAGACTATAAACCGAGGCCCCGTGTGCGAACGCATGCAGAACAGCTTGCGCACATGTTAAATCCTGTTCCGCTTTTCGAAAGAGTAGGCCATTGTGTGCCAGTGGGAACAGATGACAAAATTGACAAAAACCGCATAAACACTGGGACTGGAAGTAAAAAAGCTCATGAGTGCTTATTCCATTATCCTCGATTAAAAAAAAAGTGCTTTGATTTGTTGCTTTACAAGATTCAGCGCTATATAAACTCCATACATTATTATGTATGTATGTATGTATGTATGTATGTATGTATGTATGTATGTATGTATGTATGTATGTATGTATGTATGTATGTATGTATGTATGTATGTATGTATGTATGTATGTATGTATGTATCTAAATGTGTGTGTGTGCGTGGGCGCTCGCACGCGCGCGTGTATGTATATCTGTATGTCTGTATGTGTGTGTGGAGTGTGTGTGTGTGTGTGCGCGCGCGCGACAAAACCTACTACGACTTTAACAAACAAACAAACAAACAATCCAGAAACAAACATAAACAAACAAACAAACAAACAACACAAACTAACGAGCAAACAAAGAGAGGAGACACGGTGATCTGTCAGGCGCCACACATAATGCAACGCAATATAGAAAGATATTAGAGAAAGATAATGCAATATAGCAAGGTATAGACAGATAATGCAATATAGACAGGTATAGAAAGATAACGCAATAGAGGTAGTCTATTACAAGATGCTGCGCTACAGTGTGAGACACAACAAAGCACGACAAAACGAAACATGATTATTGTCTTATGGCCTGCAGTGTTATGCGGTTGCTAGGTTTAAGTGCGGTAATGTCTGTGTGTGTGTGTGTGTGTGTGTGTGTGTGTGTGTGGTGTGTGTGTGTGTGTGTGTGTGTGTGTGTGTGTTGGTTGTGTGTGTGTGTGTGTTTGTGTGTGTGTGGTGTGTGTGGGTGTGTGTGTTTGGGTGTGTGTGGTGTGTTGGGTGTGTGTGTGTTGAGTTGTTGTGTGTTGTGTTGGTTGTTTGTGTGTGTGTGTGTTTGTGGTGTGTGTGTGTGTGTATGTGTGTGTGTTGTGTTGTGTTGTGTGTGTGTGTGTGTGTGTTGGGTTATGTGTGTGTGTGTGTGTGTGTGTGTGTGTGTGTTGTGTGTGTGTGTGTTGGTTGTGTGTGTTGTGTGTGTTGTGTTGTTTGTGTGTGTGTGTGTGTTGTGTGTTTGTGTATGTGTGTTGGTTGTGTGTGTGTGTATGTGTGTGTGTGTGTGTGTGTGTGTGTGTGATTTATTCTATACTTTCATTTCGAGGATAATGGAATAAGCACTCATGCACATTTTTACATCCAGTCCCCGTGTGTATGTAGTTTTGTAAGTTTTGTCATCAATTCCCACCGGCACACAATGGCCTACTTTTCCGAAAAGCGGAACGGGTTTTAACGTGTGTGTATGTGTGTGTATTATTTTATTCTTTTATTTCGAGGATAATGGAATAAGCACTCATGTGCTTTTTTACGTCCAGTCCCCGTGTGTATGTAGTTTTGTAAATTTTGTTATCCATTCCCACCGGCACACAATGGCCTACTTTTCCGAAAAGCGGAACGGATTTTAACGTGTGTGTGTATGTGTGCGTGATTTTATTCTTTTATTTCGAAGATTATGGAATAGGCCACTCATGTGCTTTTTTACATCCAGACCCCGTTGACAAAATTGACAAAACCGCATACACACGGGGACTGGATGTAAAAAAGAACACGAGTGCTTATTCCATTATCCTCGATATAATAGAATAAATGAATAAATAAAATAAAGAACAATTATAATGTTAATGCAGCACTCAAACAAGAGATTGGAAAGAACGGCAATACAAATCATCTATAATTATTTTAAAAATTCCATCATCAATGTGTTGCGTGTGTGCTTGTTTTTATGTATGTGTGTAGTGTTTAGTGTGTGGACTGGTGTGGTGTGTGTGTATGTGTGTGTGCAGTGTGTGTCTGCGCGTGTGTACGTGTGCGTGCACGCGTGTGTATGTGTTCGTGCGCGCGCGTGCGTGCTTGCGTGCATGTGTTCGGGTGTGTATGGCGGCAGTAAATGTCATTCCTCACTGGGAGGTTTCTATCTGTTGTGAGAATTGTAAAATAAACCGGAATCTTCCTGAAGAGTATATAAGTTTATACTTCCGACTGTAATTCCAAAAGAAAAAAAAATCTTGTCTGGATGCCACATTCATAAACCCATTGCTGGTTGTGTGTGTGTGTGTGTGTGTGTGTGTGTGTGTGTGTGTGTGTGTGTGTGTGTGTGTGTGTGTGTGTGTGTGTGCGCTTGCTTGCGTGTTTGTGTGTATGTTTTATTTTATTGTTTATTTATTTATTCGTTCTTTTATATCGAGGATAATGGAATAAGCACTCATGTGCTTTTTTACAACTAGTCCCCGTGTGTATGCGGTTTTGTAAATTGTGTCATCTGTTCCCACCGGCACACAATGGCCTACTCTTTCGAAAAGCGGAACAGGATTTAACGTGCGCGCAAGATGTTCTGCATGCGTTCGCACACGGGGCCTCGATATGTGTGTGTGCGTGAGTGTGTGTATGTGTGTGTGTATGTGTGTGTGTGCGTGTGTGCGTGCTTGTGTGCATGTGCGTGCGTGTGTGCGTACGTGCATACGTGCATGCGTGTGTGTATGTGCGTGCATGCGTGCGCGAGTGCGTGCTTGCGTATGTATGTGTATTTACGTCCCTCGACGAAAGCTTCAAAGTTCACCAATGATATTTTGCGTATGCAAACGTTTTCAGTGGTCGGAGCACTCGCTTTCCCCCAGCCAAGTTAAGCAGCGTCGAGCGTGGTTACCAGTTGGATGGGTGACCGTTTGCGCGCCTTGGCTTCAGTACAGTTCTCCCAGTTCACCCAGCTGTAAATGGGTACCTACCCTCTTTAGGGTCAGGGAAGGTAAAGCAGCGAGGGAGAGGAGATGGGCGCCGCTTCCCTCAATATGCTGGCCCTAGAGAAGTGAGGTCTCTGACGCCTCGCTCCCCTACGACCTTATAGGTTATGGGACTCCTTTACCTTTACCGTTTTTAACCGTTTTTGCCCACCACCAAGGTAGCCGTACGTCGACTTCGTGACATGATATTTAAACAATGTACATGCGTTTGTTTTTTCTTTCTTTTATCTTTTCTAAAAATTTTGTCTTTCGTTTCTACCAGCATGCCATGACCTACTCTTGCGAGGGGGACAGGGTAGCCTGGTGGTTGCAGTGACGTATTCGTGATCTGCTGACCCGGGTTCGATTCTCGTTCAAGAGGATTTTTTTCCTCTGGAGTTAACTTCAGTACCGACTCCTCTCTCTCTCCCCCCCAAAAGTCTTTCGAATGAGACTATAAACCGAGGTCCACGTGTGCGAACGCACGTAGAACATCTTGCGCACACGTTAAAACCCGTTCCGCTTTTCGGAAGAGTAAGGCCATTGTGTGCCGGTGGGAACGGATGACAAAATTTACAAAACTGCATACACAAGAGGATTGGATGAAGAAAAAAAACCACACGAGTGCTTATTCCATTTTCCTCGAAATAAAAGAATAACTTTTTTTTTAAAAGGTGGAACAGGTTTTAACGTGTGCCGCAAGATGTTCTGTGTGAGTTCACACACGGAACCTCGGTTTATACTCGCTGGTGTACTCATGTTCTTAACGTTGTATTAAAACCCTAGCGGAGGTTTTCGACTTAGAAACTGCGACTTGAACGCAACCAGACGTTGCAAACTGTCTCACCTCACTGCCCCATTGCCATTCTAGGGAGCTGAGACTGCGGTTTTAACTTTTGGTGGTTATAGTTAAGTCCCAGTGGAGATTTCCGATTTAAATCTGTGAGTGTGTGTGTGTGTGTGTGTGTGTGTGTGTGTGTGTGTGTGTGTGTCTGTCTGTGTGTGTATGTGTGTGTGTGTGAGAGAGAGAGAGAGAGAGAGGGAGAAGAGAGAGAGAGAAATGTGTGTGTATGTTGTTTTTTCTCTCTCTCTAATATGTGTGTGTGTTT
>CM054147.1:47398729-47403729 GCA_028751875.1 Rapana venosa
ATGTGTTCCCATAACCTACGTGGTCGTTGGGGAAGCGAGGCATCAGAGACCTCAGCTTCTCTAGGGGCCAGCATATTGAGGGCGGCGCCCATCTCCTCTCCCTCGCTGCTTTACCTTCCCTGACCCTAAAGAGTACAGGTACCCATTTACAGCTGGGGGAACCGGAGAACTGTACTGAAACCAAGGCACACAAACGGTCAACCGCGCTTGATGCTGCTTAACATTAGCTCGGGGAAAGCGAATGCTCTGACCACTGAGCTATCCTGTCCCCAAAGCGCAAGACAAACGTTTCCAAATATGACAATTCCTATTGTCTTTGTGAGCGTGAGAATAGGGTAAAACCACAGATTTTCCCAGGAAAGTTAAGGAGTACTCGGTTTACGGTCGCAGTCACGACTGAACTTTGGTAGGGTTTATGCAATATCTTTTTATTGCCATTATTTTGGGCGGTGTTTTCATGTGTGTTGATATGATACAAAAACGATGTGCTAAGCAGTTTGAAAATATTTTATAGTTAAGTTTGGACCAGGTTTGCTCAGTCTTAATTAATCAAGTTAGGGACATGGAGACCACTTAGCGACCCCACAGCCCACCTTCACTCTCTCATCTGCTTTGCACGTGCATCGGCAGATGTGCACTTACCACACACGATGGCCAATATATCATTGTTTCCGCCGTTCATGTTACGATAGGTCTACCCCCCCCCCCCCCCCAAAAAAAAAGAGAAAAAAACCAACAAAAAACAACAACAAAAAACAAAAAAACTAACCCCCAATAAAAAGAACAAACAAAAAACAAAATTCTCAATCCATCAATTGGAAAATGTTTGCAAAACTTTGAAAATATTCTGCTCAATTCAGTTTTCTTTCGTTGTTGTTGTTGTTCTTGATCTTCTTCTTCTTGTCATGGTAATGATAATGTCAACGATGGCGACGATGCTACTGACAATGATGATGATGATGATGATGATGATGATGATAATGATGATGACGACAACGACGACGATGATGATAATAACAACGATGATGACAATGATGCTGACAATGATGCTGCTGATGATGATGGATGATTTTTCTAACTGAAGGCCTGCAAAACGACATTCGCTACAGTTAGTTGTTTGAGGTATATGTATTACTCACTCTCTCTCTCTCTCTCTCCTCCCTCTCTCTCTCTCATCTCTCTCTCTCTCTCTCTCTCTCTCTCTCTCTCTCTCTCTCTCTCATCTCTCCTCTCTCTCTCTCTCAGTTTCATTATAATGATATCTAGGAAAAGGGCGGGGATTAGGTGTAAACGGGTACCAACAAGAAAAATAAAATAAGAAAAAAGAAACTGGGAATCTTTCTGTTCAGCTTTCTCCCTGAAATATTTCGAATAATTATTGTTAAATACAATAGTTTATTGGCGCGGCAGATCGATTATTGTCGCTCACATATCGACAGGGTTGAGGCGAGAGTGAGAGATGGCCATGTAGGTAGGAGTCTTACACACCTTGCACTTAAGTCTGTCTGTAGGACATCAGGTTATATAAACGAACACTGCATCGCAACATCCTTTGGTTTTATGTCCCAGGCCAAAAGCTGTGTCAGTTATCCACGTCAGCTAATTGTCAAGGCCTACTCTAAAATGTTGTTATGTTGTAAAATGTTGTGTTGAGATTGCCTTCAGCCATGACAAGCTCTTAGCCTAACCTGCGCTCTCCATTAAGGAGAAAAATCCTCTGAAGTCACGGAGTGTGTAGGTTGAGGTACTTGAAAACAGTCATATGCGCAAACTTATCATTCAGTGAGCGATTTCAATCTTACATTGATTCTCAGTTGGGATGAGTGAGTCAGAGTGCATGTTCTGGGTGACCCCCAGAGTGTTAAGCTTGGGAAATGCACAACAACAACAACAACAACAACAACAACAACAACAACAACAACAACATTGTCCCGAGCAATGTGGGTTATGGTTTTTGAGAGAAGATAATTATGAGATAATGTGCACTTGCCATGAGTCATTTGTTTACGTGGTGCGTGTTTCATCATCTTATCACTTTGGGGTTAATAACTATGTTTATCATAATTACAGTCATAATTAGTGATGTTCCCTTTTAATTGCATTTGCCACAAAGATTGATTTTGGTATTAGACAAGTGTTCAGTATTATCAGAGTTAGTATACATTACATAATTATTGTGCATCTCTCTCTCTCTCACCTTTTTTCTGTAACTTTCCTTCTTCCTTTTTCATTTATTATCTGTGTTAGTATACATTACATAATTATGAATCTTTGTCTGTCTGTCTGTCTGTCTGACTGTATCTCTTTTTCATCTATTAGAATTATGCGATACATAGTAACACACACACTATCCCCCCCCTCCACACACACACACACACACACACACACACACACAACACACACACACACACACACACACACACACACACACCCACACACACACAACACACACACACACACACACACACACACACACACACACACACACACACACGCACGCACTACTGGTCCCGTGTGCGAACGCACGCAGGACATCTTGCGCACACGTTTAAACCCGTTCCGCTTTTCGGAAGAGTAGGTCATTGTGTGCCTGTGGAAATGGATGACAAAATTTACCAAACTGCATACACACAGGGACTAGATGAAAAAAAAAAGCAGCAAATGAGTGCTTATTTCATTATCCTCAAAATAAAAGAATGAAAGAATAAATAAATAAATAAACTACTTTCTCCCCTCCCACACACTACTTCTCTCTCTCCCCCACCCCTCCCACCCCACCCCCCAGCAACAGTACTTTCCTCCTCCCACGCAACACTACTTTCTTCCCCCCCCCCCCCCCCCACCCCCATCCCCCTACACCCCCCTCCCGACACACACTAACTTCTTCCCCTCCTCCCAACCCCCCCCCCCCCCCCCTCCCCAACCCTCCCCACATGCTACTTCCACCCCCACCCCCCTACCCCACCCCGTCACTCCTTTTCGGCCCCCCCCTCCCCCCCCCACCCCTCCCCCACCCACTCATCCCATAACATCACCCCTCCTTTGCCACTCATTAGCTATGAAAGGTAAAAGGTCTGTGACAACTCCAGACTGATGACTGCATTAGCCTCTAGTCTAGTGCCTAGTGTCTAGTGCCTAGTGTCTAGTGCCTAGTGGTCTAGCCTACAGGCAATGCTGTAGCCTCCTCTCTCTACTGTGGTGTAAGCATCATCAATACAAGCACAGAGGCTGACGATGTCTGGTCTGGCTGCTAAAGGACCCTTCAGTCAAAGAGATAGATAGATGCTGGCCAATATCTCGGAGCAGTTTTTCTCTGTCTCTCTCTGTCTCTCTCTGTCTCTCTCTCTCTCTCTCTCTCTCTCTCTCTCTCTCTCTCTTTGTCTGTCTCTCTGTCTGTCTGTCTCTCCCCTCCCCCTCCCCTCTCTCCCTCTGTCTCTTGAATTCACTGTCTTCTGATTCGCCCTGTAAACCCCATGTATTGTGGCTCAAGGCTTGATGTACATTAAAATTTGTTTAGTATTCTCTCTCTCTCTCTCAATGTTGAATCAATATTGTATTTGTGAAATCACTGCTCTTGTCTGTTGCTTCCACCTCCCCCCTCCCCCTCCCATAAAAACAAACTCCCTTTTGATGTACTGTGGCCTAAGGCCGATGATGTATTATTAAACTATTTCAGAGTTCAGAATTCAGAGCTCTCTCTCACTCTCTCTCTCTCTCTCTCTCTCTCTCTCTCTCCTCTCTCTCTCTCTCTCTCTCTCTCTCTCCTTCTCATGCCATCTCTCATCTTTTTGAATATAACTTTAAAGCGTGCACGCGCGCGCGCGCGCGCGCGAGCGCATGAAGGACGGTGGCAGGATGGTTAAGACGTTTGCCTGCCAACAAGTAAATCGTGAGGTTCTGGGTTCGATTCCCAGCCTCGCCCTTTCTTCCCAGTTTGACAAAAAAATCGAACTGAATGTCAAAGTCCTTCGGATGAGACTATAAACCGAGGCCCCGTGTGCGAACGCATGCAGAACATCTTGCGCACACGTTAAATCCTGTTCCGCTGTTCGAAAGAGTAGGCCATTGTGTGCCGGTGGGAACAGATGACAAAATTAAAAAACCGCATACACACGCATTAAAAAAAAGCGCTTTGATTTGTAGCTTTACAAGATTCAGCGCTATATAAATTCCATACATTATTATTATTATTATTATATTATTAAAGAGAGAGAGAGACATAGAGACATAGAGACAGAGAGACAGAGAGAGAGAGAGAGAGAGAGGCAGACAGACAGACAGACAGAATGACGGACAGACACACAGACAGACAGACAGACAAGGAAAAACAAACCCATAAGAGTTAGTAAGACAAACAGAGAAGGGTCAGTTAACCACCACCAACATCCCCCCCCCCCCCCCACAGCCCCCCCCCCCCCCCCACAACCCCCCCCATCCCCCCCAACCCTACCCACACAACCCCACCCACACAACCCCCATCCACCCATACAAACCCCACACACCACACTAGAATTTCCAGGATGGTATCTGTATAGACAAGGTTTCAGTCTTATTTGTGTGGACGTACGTACGTACGTACGCCGCACACGTGCCAAAGGTAGATGTGATGACCTAATGCAGAAAGCTGCTCTGCTGCCTTCTTCTTCGCCCCCCTCCTCCCCCTTGAAAGAACCTCACGCTGCCTGCCACAGTGGATGGGCTCCAGTCTCTTGCTGGCCAAGGCCGCAGTCCACCTTTCAATTTTTGTGTGTATTTCTTCTATAAACATATTGAATATGATGATCGATTCTTTTTGCACTTTGTGTAGCTAGTAGTAGCCTTGTACGCCTGTAAAATGGAAATGATGTAATGTTGTCTGGATGAAAAGTCAATTTGTTTGTTTTGAACTGAATATGTGTGCCAATCAAAAAGATTTAAACAAAAAAATGTGTTCGTTCCTCGGTTAGAGCTCTGAGATTCACCAATTGTGAGATTTTTGTTTATGCGACCGTTTTTTTGGT
>CM054147.1:47408729-47418729 GCA_028751875.1 Rapana venosa
ACACACACACACACACACACACACACAAGAGAAGGTAAAACAACAAACTCAAAAGACACTGAAATCGCTCCAGAAACAAGGGCGGTGTCTTGAAATAACAAGACCACCAAAAAAAAAAAAAAAAGTTTTCCTCCTAGGGAGTAGTTTTCTCCTCCGGGATTTTTTTTCGAAAGGGGGGCATCTCTTTTGGTAAGAGACACCGGCTGAGCTTCTGAAGGTTTGTCTTGTAGTAGGATGGCCCGTCATAACATTTAGCTGCAGTGGAAGACTTCAGATGAGCACTTACTTTCCATCTCATTCCAACCCCACCACCCCTCTAACCCCCCCCCCCCTCCTCATCCCCACACGCACCCACACACCCACATCCATGCACTGCTCTCCCCTTTCACTTCATTTCTTTTCTCACATTTAGGCAACATTTGCAAAAAGTGATGCAAGATTTATAATGAGTGATCGACAAAAAACCCCCAAACAACTCCGTAATAATTATGCTGAGAAGCTCAACTCCTTTCTTCTCGTTCTTGTTCTTTCTTTTCTTTCTTTCTTTCTTCTTCTTGTTCTTCTTTCTTTCTTTCTTTCTTGTTGTTGTTCTTGTTGTTCTTCTTCTTTCTTTCTTTCTTTTCTTTCTTTCTTTCTTTCTTCTTTTCTTCTTCTTCTTCTTCTTCTTCGCATTATTTCGCATTCTTCTTCTTCGCATTCTTCTTCGCATTCTTCTTCTGTCTCAGTCTGTGTGTATGTCTATCTTTCTGTGTTATTTTCCCCTCTCCTTTCTTTTCTTTTCTTCTTTTATTTCGAGGTTAATGGAATAAGCACTCATGTGCTTTTTGACATTCAGTCCCCATGTGTAAGCAGTTTTGTCAATGTTGTCATCCGTTCCCACAGCCACGCCACACAATGACCTACTCTTCCGAAAAGTGGAACGGGTTTTAACGTATGTACAAGATGTTCTGCGTGCGTTCGCGCACGGGATCTCGGTTTATAGTCTCATCCGAAAGACTTCTAAGGGGAGTGGAGTCGGCACTGATGTTAACTCCAGAAGAAAAAATCCTCTTGAACGAGATTCGAATTAACCCGGGTCAGCAGATCACTAGCGCAATGCGCATCACTCTAACCACCAGGCTATCCCATCCCCTGCCTGTCTGCCTGTCTCTTGGTGGTTAGAATATTTCGCTTGTGATCTGGCGGTCTCGTGTTTGAACCATCGCCGAGACACCCGTTCAAGGGGATTTTTCTCCCCGCTTGGAGTTATCGTCAGTGCCCACTCCATTTTCTCCGAAAGTCCTCTTGATGAGACTATACTCCGAAGTCCCGTGTGCGAACGCACACAGAACATTTTGCGCACACTTAAAACACATGTTCCGCCTTTTCGGAAAAGTAGGCCCCTGTGCGTCGGTGGCAATTAGATGGCAGGAATTTACAAAGCGCCATGCACATAGGGACTGGATGTAAATAAACCAAACAAACCCGAAAAATCCCAACCCAGCTTGCGTGCTTATTGAATATTCTCAAAATTATTTAAAAAAAGAAGAAGAATAAAACTGTCTGTGGGGGGAGGTTTAGAGGATTAAGGGGAGGAAAGTGGAGGTGTGTTTGTGTCGTAAAGTGATTGTCGTTCTTGACGTACAGAGGGTGTACAGGCTCAAGGAAGATATATTATACAGGCTACACACCGGTATTAATTTGGGGGTCATGTAGTATCTTGTATAGAGTGCGAGTGGAAATAAATGTTGGTGATTTTCACAGATTTTTTTCAGCATGAACAAAAAAGGACTGTGCACTTGTTTTTGGGATTGAGGACATAGAGCAATACCAGGTAGTCACGAGAAAGTTGGAAATAATCATCAAATGAGGATTGCCTGTATTCCTACAGTGTTGACCCCCGCGCATGCATATTGCGGTAAGGAAGCTAGCAGACAACAAAGGACTGAGGGGGGTACAGTGTTTGCTGAAAAATTAAAAAAAAATCAAACCTACCAAATTTGTTCAAAATCACACGAGTTTTGAGTCAGAGGCTAGTCTTTCACAAAAAGTGGTTTTTAAAAATTTCTGTAGATGCCTTAGTACGTGCGGTATAAATATAAGAGTCACATAAAAAAACAGAAGGAAAAGAGTGATATTTTTAATAATGGTGTGCAGCCAAACACTCCTCCCTAGGTTTGGAAACTTCCTATGGAAACTGACCTTCCTTCACCTTTCCTTCACCAGGTGGGCTGCCAATGCACAGACTGCAAAATGGCGAGACACATGATTCCAGATCTGATCGTCCCTATATTGTCTTTGTGAGCGTGTGCATCAGGGGTAAAACTAGAGATTTTCCTGGGGAGAATTGCCCAGTACATCAATATATTTTTTTTACGTTCACAGTATCACTGAGTTTTCATTTTAAATAACTCTACTACTACTACTATTGCTGCTGCTGCTGCTGCTGCTGCGGCGGCGGCGGCTGCTGCTGCTGCTGCTGCTGCTGCTGCTGCTACTACTACTACTACTGCTGCTACTACTACTACTACTACTACTACTACTACTACTACTACTACTACTACTACTACTGCTGCTGCTGCTGCTGCTGCTGCTGCTGCTGCTGCTGCTGCTGCTGCTGCTGCTACCACTACTTACTACTACTACTACTACTACTACTACTACTACTACTACTACTACTGCTGCTGCTGCTGCTGCTGCTGCTGCTGCTGCTGCTACTGCTGCTGCTGCTGCTGCTGCTACTACTACTACTACCACTACAACAATACTGCTGCTGCTGCTTCTACTTGTACTGCTACTATTGCTGCTGCTGCTACTACTACTATATGGAATTTATATACCGCTGAACCTTTTAAAGCAAACAAATCAAAAGGGTTTTAGAGGCTGTATGACCAGTGGCTTTCCCACTCATTGAATTCCACTTTACAGCTTAGTCTTTAGTGATCGACTAGGACTCTCTGACTAGGAGGCTTGACTCGCACAGTCCTTATGTGCTGCAGCCCTGGAGGCTAGTTGGCCTTTGGAGAACATCTCCAACGCTGACTGTCCTTATGCCCACTTGGCCGAGAGAGTGGGGATGTACTGTGGGCAAGGCATCTCCACAAAATCAAAATTTCTGCCCAATTTCCGAAACAGCAGCTGCCTCCTCTGCTGTTTTGGAGGTCATCGTCGACACACGACGGACAAACATACATTATCTATTCATTGTCATTATTTTGGGTCATATCTTTTCTTTAACGTGTTAATAGACAACGATGTGCTAAGCAGTTAAACATTTTTTTAATGATTCCCAGATACGTTCGGACTAAGTTTGTACAGTTGAAGGCCTTCAATTCAGTTAACGACAAGAAAACCATATAACGACATCACGGAGATGGTGGCTACTGTGAGTGTGTGGCATGCAGGGAAGGGAGGGAAAGGGAGGGGAGGGGAGGGAGGGGAGGGGGGGGGGGGGGCGGAGGTATCATTCCTATGTAAGCATTACCGATAAGGTTGATCTCTCTCTTTTATGTCGAAAGCGATGTGCTGTGATGTGATGTGAAGTGATCTGTGTGTGTGTGTGTGTGTGTTCTGTGTGTGTGTGTGCGCGCGCGTGCGTGCGTGCGTATGTGTGTATGCGTGGTGTGTGTGTGTGTGTGTGTGTGTGTGAGAAGAGAGAAGAGAGAGAGAGAGAGAGAGAGAGAGAGAGAGAGAGAGAGAGAGAGAGAGAGAGAGAGAGAGAGAGAGAGAGTGAGTATGAATGTATGTACGTGTATATGAGTATTATGTGTGATTTATGCACATGGATGTATGTGTGCGAGTGCATGCTTGTGTGAGACCAATGTGTGCGCTTTATGTGTGTTTGTGAGTGACTAGTGTGTGTGTGTGTGTGTGTGCGAGCGCGCGTGTGAATGTGGGTGTGGGTGGTTATATCTATCTATCTATCTATCTATCTATCTATCTATCTATCTATCTATCTATCTATCTATCTATCTATCTATCTATCTCTCTCTCTCTCTCTATATATATATATATATATATATATATATATAGATAGAGAGAGAGAGAGAGAGAGAGAGAGAGAGAGAGAGAGAGAGAGAGAGATTATTCTTTTATATCGAGGATAATGGAATAAGCACTTATGTGCTTTTTTAATCCAGTCCCCGTGTGTATGCGGTTTTCTTAATTCTATCATCTGTTCCCACCGGCACACACTGGCCTACTCTTACGAAAAGCGGAACAGGATTTAACGTGCGCGCACGTGTGTGTGTATGCCTGGACATAAAAATAATTATGTGAATGTGTGTGCACGATGCATGTAAATAAAGTGACCGCGTGTATGTGCATGGGCAGAAGTATATGCCTGTACCAACGGACCAGTTGTCTTTGTTACTAAGTGTGCGCCAAGGGCCGCATCTCAACACACCAATCTAGCCTAGTGGTTAGACAATTGCGCTCGCGATCTGACGACCCGGGTTCGATTCCCGTTCAAGGGGGACATTTTCTCCTGGAGTTAACATCAGTGCAGACTCCACTCTCCCCAAAAGTCCTTCGGATGAGACTTTATATTGAGACCCCGTGAGCGAACGCACGCACATCTCGCGCACACGTTAAATCCTGTTCCGCTTTTCGTAAGACTAGGCCGTTGTGTGCCGGTGGGAACAGATTACCGAATTTACAAAACTGCATACACACGGGGACTGGTAGTAAAAAAAAGCACATAAGTGCTTATTCCATTATCCTCGATATAAAAGGAAAAAAAATCTATGTCGTTATTTTCAATGACTCAAGCCTGTATATTATGACTGCAAACAGTGTAACTGAATTCAAACAAAGACACAAGAAGATCTATTTCAAAAAGGATTTTAAAAAAATGTGCACACACGCGCACCCCTCCCCCCCCACTCACACACACACAGAACACACACACACAGAACACACACACACACAGAACACACACACACACACAACACACACACACACACACAGAACACACACACAACACTCACACACACACAGAACACACACACACATACACACACACACAGAGAACACACACACACACACAGAACACACACACACACACATGCATCCCCCCACCCCTCTCACTCACACACACACACACAAACACACACACACACACAAACAAAACAACACACACACACAAACACACACACACACACACACACACACACACACACACACACACACACACACACACACACACACACACACACACACACCACACACAAACACACACACACACAAACACACACACACACAGACAGAGAGGACATGAGTAATATTACCCAGATGGCACAAAAGACGACAGTGATGTTTTCCCAGTCAGATTCCTAATCACCGGAAAGTTGAGGGCTATCTGCTGGGGAAGGGTGAAGGAAGGAAGGAAGACTGCAATAAAAGAGGGGGGGGGGGGGGGGGGGGGGGGGGGGGGGGGGGGGGGGGGGGGGGGGGGGGGGGGAGGAGAGGAGGAGGAGGGGAGGAGACGGGTGGGAGGCGGGAGGCGGAGGGGAGTGAGGATGCAAGGGGAGGGGGGTAATGTAGATTACAATTAGTTTTTTGTTTTGTTTTGTTGCGACCCACAACCAGATTATTATGTTTTTCCTGCATGATTAGCAAGCATGTGTATGTGGGTAGGAGGGTGAGGGTTGTGGGGGTTAGGGATAGCCTAGTGGTTAGAGCGTTGCGCTCGTGATCTGACGGCCCAGGATGGAGCCACCACCGAGGCACATCTTCAAGGAAGTTTTTTTTTTCTTTTTTTTCCCTCCGTGAATGTTAACACCAGTACCTACTCCCACTCCCCCCCCCCCCCCCCCCCCCGAAAGTCTTTCAGATGAGACTATAAACCGAGGTCCCGGTGTAAACACACGCAAACAAAAATTTGCGCACACGTTTAAAACGCTTCCGTCTTTGAAAGGTAGGCCATTGTTGTTGTAGAAGGAATGACGAAATGAAACCCCCCCCCCCCCCCCCCCCACCGTATGGACATTGTTGACGTGTTCAGACATCATTCCCGAAGTTGGAATGCAGCTACCTTTGATGGTGGGCAAACATTAATTGTGGATCGGTGGTCTAGAGGTAACGCGCCTGTCTAGAAAGCGAAAAGTCCGGGTCGGAAGTGTGCGTGGTTCGTATCCCGTCTGGGCCCGAAACTTTTCCCCCATCCATTAGACCATGAGTGGTGGTCTGGGCGCTAGTCTTTCGGATGAGACGATAAAGCGAGGTCCCGTGTGTTACAGAAAATTATGCAGCGCACGTAAAAGAACCCACGGCAACAAGAGAGTTGTCCCTGGCAAAATTCTGTAGAAAAAAGTCACTCTGATAGGGAAAGAAATACAGTTGCAGACCCAAAAAAAAAAAAGAAAAGGGTGGCGCTGCTCTTGTGGCGACGTGCCCGGGGAGAGCAGCCTGAATTTCATGCAGAGAAATTTCGTGACTTAAAGTGGTATAAATGTAAATAAATGAAATAAATGAATTGTCGCATACGCAAAAATCTCACCATGGGAGAACCTCAGAACTCTAGCTGAAGGAGGAACATAAAGCAATAGAAAAGCATGTGTTCATGTTAGAAGTGAACAAAATTGTCCAACACTTTTGCCACAGAAAATGAGAATGATGAATTTTGAGAGGAGGACATTTTACTTTCTAAGAACTTAGGGACAGTGCACATACACAAACACACGTAAACGTGGATACTTACACACATGCGTACAAGCAGGAATGCAGGCAAGCAGACAGACAGACAGACACAAACAGACACAAACAGACAGACACATAGAGGATGTAACCCCCCCCCATCCCCCCCCCCCCCCCACACACACACCACACACCTCCTAAACACATACACAAACACACCTTTCCTCGCTCTCTCTGTCCCTCCTACACCCTCCACAATCCACCAACACACACATCCAAACCCACACCCACCCACATACCCCCCAAGACACACCCACACACCCCCACCCACCCCCCCACACACGCACGTACACACACACACACACACACCCACACACACACACACACACACACACACACACACACACACACACACACACCAGACATATAAAACCCTTGTCCTTGAGACTGCCTGACAGTGTACTAAAGATAAGCCACCAAGTCTAAATCACTGCAGACGGCCAAACTCTCCCCAGATACCACCACCACCAACAAAAACAACCCCCAAAAATATATTGCTGAGTTGACCCTATCGTCATCAAGGATGTAACCCTACAACGGCTCCACCCTCACCTTCACCCATCCCATAGTCCTGTACAGCGCTAGAGCACCACTGAAGATTTTGTAACCAGCTTCCTCCACTCCTCACGGTTTTTCAGCTTTCTGTTAACAAGTCGTTTCACTCAAGGTCTAATCACCTCTCTGATGTTGTCTTCCCATCGTTTTACTCTGTCTGCCTCTTCGTCTCTCCCTCCTTGTACTGTTCCTTGTAGGACAGTCTTGGCCAGTCCAGATGTTCGTGTGAGGTGCTCGTACCACTTTTTAGTTTGCGTTTTTGTCCCTGCTAAAGTCAGGAGCCCTTTATATGGACCCATGGCGTTTTTAATTCTGGTTCACTTCCTTTTTAGTTATGTGATCTCTGTATGGGATAAAACAAACTTACGTTGGAACAACTTGTGATGTGTGTGTATGTGTGTGTGTGTGTGTGTGTGTGTGTGTGTGTGTGTGTGTGTGTGTGTGTGTGTGTGTGTGTGTGAAATAACTGTTCTCTGTTTATGTCTCTGACTGTCTCTTTCGATTCTGTATCTCTTACACATCCATCATTCTTTCTAAAAAAAAAAGTCTTCTGTTCTATGGTTTCCGTCCTTTCTGTACAGTCTGTCTCTGTCCCTTGGTCATTCTTTCTCTCTGTTTCTTTGTCTGTCTATGTATGTATGTACGTCTATGTATGTATGTATGTATGTATGTATGTATGTATGTATGTCTGTCTATGTATGTATGTATATATGTCTGTCTGTCTATGTATGTATGTATGTATGTATGTCTATGTATGTATGTATGTATGTATGTATGTCTGTCTATGTCTGTCTGTCTGTCTGATATGTATGTATGTATGTATGTCTATGTATGTATGTATGTCTGTCAATGTATGTATGTATGTATGTATGTATGTATGTATGTATGTATGTATGTATGTATGTATGTATGTATCATGCATGCATGCATGCATGCATGTATGTATGTATGTGTGTATGTATGTATGTATGTATGTAAATATTTATCTGTCTATCTATCTATCTATCTATCTATCTATCTATCTATCTATCTATCTATCTATCTATCTATCTATCTATCTATCTATCTATCTATCTATCTATCTGTCTGTCTGTCTGTCTGCCTGCCTACCTGCCTAGCTCAGTTCCTCCTCCCTTGTCTCTATGTCTCAATCTGTCTCTTTTTTCCTTGAAGATGATGACAGCACGTGAAAAAACCCACCACGATTCAAATTAGTGGTTGTCTTAAAAAGACAAAGTTTTTCTGTTTGTTCGTAAGTTTTTTTCCTTCTGCTTGCACTTCTGTCCTTTGGAGAAATCTGGTGAATAATCTCTGCTTTGCAGCCACCCATTTGACCTCTAAAAATAATAACAAACACAATATCATTAAGAAAGAAAATCACCGAAAGACACCCCCCCCCCCAAATCATCGGACACAAATCTAACTTCGCTCTTGAACCGGAAGTGAAGGTAACACTCCACACAAACCTCAAGTCATGACTTAAAAAAAAGAGAAAAGGATTACCCCCCCCCCCCACCCCCGGCCCCACTCCACTGTTTAATTACCCAAGCTCCCAGATTCAACATTTGTTTTTTGTGTGGGTTTTTTTTTTGTGGTCTTATCACGGTCTGACATGAGGAAGTAAAGCAATTCATGTGTAGTCTTCCAAGGCATGTTTCGATAATTCTCCTATAAATCCACCCCCATCCCCAAACCCCCAACCCCCCTGACTGATAAATGTGAAGCCAAGACAACCACAAAGCACTTTCTGGCTTTAGGAAGCTGAGGCGAGGAAACAGATCGAGAAAGATGCAGAACAAAACCCCCCCAACAACAGAAAGAAGGATGGGTGGGTGGGCGGGTGGGCGTTGTTAGGTGGAGTGGGTGTGTGTGGGTAAGTAGGGGTGGATGGGTAGGGTGGGTTTTGGTTGGGATTCAGAGCAAAAAAAGAAAAGAAAAAAACAACCATCGTGGGAGGTCTGTGATGTAAAGCCGGTTCAACTTCAAGGCCCCGTGACCTTGTTTCGCGGTGCTTCATTTCGCTCTTGTTCGTTCATTCATTCTATCCATCCCAGGCATTATATTAGTCTTGGTGGGTGTGCATTAATTCTTTTTCTGATTCTTTTCTTATTCTATCTTCTTCTTCTTTCTATCTGCTTCTTTCTTCTTCTTCTTCTCTTCTTGTTCTTCTTGTTCTTCTTGTTCTTCTTCTCTTCTTCTTCTTCTTCTTCTTCTTCTTCTCTCTCTTCTTCTTCTTCTTCTTCTTCTTCTTTCTTCTTCTGCTGTCTGCTGCTGCTGCTGCTGCTGCTGCGGCTTCTGCTGCTGCTGCTCCTCCTTCTCCTCTCTCTCTCTATATGTAAAAATATATCTGTCTCTGTCTGTCTCTGTCTTTCTTCCCATCTGTCTGTCTCTGTTTCTGTCTGTCCCTGTCTCTGTCTGTCTGTCTGTCTCTCTCTCACTCTCCCCTCCACCCCCATCTTTTTTTCTTTTTTTTTAAACTACCTTCCAGTTCATCTTAGGTACACTTAGGATTGGATCTTTGAACTTCTCTGCCATGTTTTATCAAATCATGTTTTTTTTATAAGAATTTTTGTTATTTTTTATTAAGACTGGGAAATAGATTAAGACAGCTTTGAATACTGATGTTCATTAATAAGATTAAAAAGTAAAAAAAAGAAAAAAAAGAAGAGAAATCTGTATAATGGAAGCAGGAACTGAAGGAAATATTCCAGTCTTTATGTATATTTTATTCCGAGGTTGACCAATGGTCAGATTTTGCATAGGTAAAGAA
>CM054147.1:47421229-47428729 GCA_028751875.1 Rapana venosa
TGGTGGTGAAGAGAATGATGGTGCTGGTGGCGGAGTGATGGTGGTGGTATACTCGTGTGTATATTATAGCTCGTGTTCTGTCTATCCTCTCTGCTTTCAGGCACTCAGGCAACGACCTTTGCTTGTATTTAGTGATGGTGATGATGGGGAGGATGCTTGCTTGATGGTAGTGGCGGTAGGTAGTAAGTACTTTGTCATGAGAGCGGGGGTGGGGGTGGGGGGGTGGGAGGGTACTGATGGTTTGTATGTATGTATGTGTGTGTGCATGTGTGTGTATGTATGATGTGTTGGTGTTGTGTGTGTGTGTGTGGTGTGTGTGTGTATGTGTTGTGTGTGTGTATGTGTGTGTATGTTTTGTATGTATGTGTTGTATGTATGTGTGTGTGTGTATGTGTGTGTTATGGTATGTGATTTGTATGTGTGTATGTATGTATGTGTGTATGTTGTATGTTATGTTGTGTATGTATGTTATGTGTGTGTGTATGTGTGTGTAGTATTATGAGTGTGTGTAGTGTGTATGTGTGTGTATGTGTGGTATGTTGTGTGTGGTATGTGTGTATGTATGTATGTATGTTTATGTATGTATGTTGTATGTTGTGTATGTATGTATGTATGTATTATTTTTTATTTATTTATTTATTCTTTTATATCGAGGATGATAGAATAAGCAAGTTTGTGGTGTTTTTTTTTTACATCAAGTTCCCGTGTGTATGCGGTTTTGTAATTTCTGTCATCTGTTCCCACCGGCACACAATGGCCTACTCTTACAAAAAGCGGAACAGGATTTAACGTGTGCGCAAGATGTCCTGCGTGCGTTCGCACACGGGGCCTCGGTTTATAGTCTCATCCGAAGATGTGTATGTGTGTATGTGTGTGTTCTTTGCCATTAGTGTTCGTTCGTTCGTTCGTTTGTTTGTTTGGTAGGTTGGTTGGCTGGCTGGTCGGTCGTGTGATTTGAACATATGGGCTGAAAGTTTAAGAGCGTCTTTTTATGCTTCTCTGTCTTAGTCTGTCTGTCTGTCTGTCTGTCTGTCTCTGTCTCTGTCTCTCTGTCTCTCTGTCTCTTGTCTCTGTCCTGTCTGTATGTCTCTGTCTCTGTCTGTCTGTCTCTCTCTCTCTACACCACCCCTTCATGAGGGGCCAAGGCCTATAATGAATAAAACTTTCGCATTCGCATTTGCATTCTCTCCCTCTGTCGCTGTCTCTCTGTCTCTGTGTCTGTCTCTCTCTCCTTCTCTTTCTCTTTTTCTCTGTTCCTGTCTCTGTTGTGTCTTCCTATCTGTTTGTTTGTTGGTTCGTCTGTTTCTCTATTAAAACACACACACGCGCACTTACACACCTTTACGCACATACAGACACAGACACACACAGACTACCACCACACTACAAAACACATATCACCACACAAACAACACACACCACACAACACACACACACACACACACACACACACAAACCAAAACCAACGCTTGGTTTTCCTCTTTTTACTGGTTCAATTTATTGGAAAAGGTTGCAATAATGTAGTATTTCAGTATAATCATTAAGAAATTTGTTCTTAGATAGATGGCTTGATGAAAAAAAAGCAAATGCATTGCTTTTTCAATGTAAAATTTGGAAATAAAAACTTTGACTTGACTTCACACCACACCACCACCAACATCACCTCCCCCACCCCCCCCCCACACACACCACCACCACCACCTTCCCTCCCCCCCACCACACCACCAACCACCACCACCTCCCCTCCACACCACCACCTTCCCCCCCCCCACCACCACCACACATCACCTTCCCCCTCCCCCTCCCACACACACACCACCACCACCTACCACACCACCACCACACTACAAACCAAGGCCAAAGCACTATAACTCTTTACATTACCCATTCATCTCTTCATAAATATAAAAAACCCCAACCCCCCAAAAACCCCCCCAACAACCCCGTTTGGCATGTGTTTGTTCTCTAAACCTGGCTAGACTATCATCAGATCATTCTCACATTTCCTGATGGACCACAAGATAGCCCGCAGTTTGTTGTTGTTGTTGTCGTTGTTGTTGTTCTTGTTTTCATTTATATTCTTTTTACACTCTGGCATAGCCAGTAGATGGAAAAAGAGTGGGCGTTTCGCTAACTTGGCTTCGTTGTTGTTGTGTGGTGAAGTGGACAGACTGGAAGGAGATAAGAAATTTTCTCTGTCTGTCTGTCTGTCTGTCTGTCTCCCCACCCACGCACTCACCCTATCTCTCTGTTTGTCTGTCTGTCTCTCTGTCTCTGTCTCTGTCTCTCTCTCTCTCCCCTCTTTCTCTGTCTCTCTCAAGGGCGAGATGAAGAAAAGTATGTCAATACTTATCTGTTACCCTTGGGAATAAAGATATCTCCTCTCTCTCTCGTCTCTCTCCTCTCTCTCTCCTTCTCTCTACCCTTCCCTGACTTCCTCGTCCGCTACCCTCTCCCCTCTCTCTTCCCCTCTCTCCCCTTTCTCTCCCTCTCATCTCTCCCCCATCCCCCCCTTCTCCTCTTCGCCCCTTCACCCTTTCTCCCCTTCTCTCTTCCCTCTCTTTCCACTCACTTCTCATCCTCTCTCTTTCCCTCCCATCTCCCCTCTTAAACTCTCCCCCCTCTCTCTTCTCCCTCATCCCCTCTCTCTCTTCCTCCCCACCACGCATTGGAAGCTTCCTGGAAACGTCCATGGAATGCTGTGTCTCGTCAATCGATTCAACCAATCCACAATGTGTTTGCCCGCCAACACAGGCCACGTCGGATGCTGTCTGTCGCCTTCTTTGGAAAACGATGTCAGGAGTTCACTCTTTTATCCTCATTTTTTCTGCTTTTTCACAATCACATATCAGCAGATTCTGTACATTTCTCTTCTGATCGATTCATCCTGGTTTCCCAAAAGGACTTAAAAGTTAACAGTTCTCACTTGTGCCAAAGTCAGATGCACTGGGCTTGACTTCTAAGGCGTTGAACGGCAGCGCAATGGATTTTCACTCACATGACAGACAACAATGGTTGCTGTCTAAGTGTTGCTGTCTAAGTGTTTGATGAAGAAGAATAAGTCAGAAACATCTTTACCAGTTTACTAGCTATGAACACGAGGACAAACAGCAAGAATGTACTGCAACATCTTCTTCTCTGTCGAATGGGATGGCAGCAACAAATGTTGTTTGTCATATTATGGGCCAAAAAAAAAAAGCGTTGCACTGCCGTTAAGCACCCGACAAGTCAGTCCATGTGCATTCAACTTCCCTGTGTGTTTCTGTCCATACGTCTGTCTATCTGTCTGTTAGTCTGTCTCATGCGGAACATCGTGTGCACACATTAAAATCTGGAAGAGTAGGCCATTGTGTGCTGGTGGGAACAGATGATGAAATTGAAAAACTGCATACACATGGGGACTGGATGTAAAAAAGCACAAGTGCTTGTTCCATTATCCTTGAAATAAAGGAATCTCTCTCTCTCAGAGCTTCAGAGTTTCTTTCTCTCTCTCTCTGTGCCTTGCCCCCCCCCCCCCCCCCCCCCCCACTCCCCCAATCCCCAATCTGCCCTCCAGAACTGGCAGATATTCCCCGCAGACAACGTACCCCCCACGGAGTTCACAAGGTCTATGAAAGCAGAGGTCAGGTCTGTGTGTACACGCACGTGCCAATCGCCAATGTTATGACCTACCTCCGCAATCTTCACACACTCTGGCATCCCGCCCTTTAATAATAACCCTGGGGGGTAAAGAAACCCGCCAAACACCTTACACCGATGGGGTGGGGGGAGGTGTAGGGGGTGGGACAAAAATAGCAGGGGAGAGGAGAAGAGAGGATGGATGGAGGGAGGGCGGGGGGGGGGGGGGGGTGAGAATATAATAATGGCTGTATCCAGCTGTGATGCTGCCAATGATGATGTTTCTTCAAATTACACACTCTCGTGTTTTGAAAACTTGGTGTTACGAAAATTTGGATTTTTCTTCTTCGTGGAAAGCTCAGGCAGCAACTATCGTTGTCTGTCATATGAGCGAAAATGCGTTGTTATGTGGTTAAGTGCTTGACAAGTCAGGAACCAGCACATCTGACTTCGCTGTGAGGGGAGAGAATTGGTATCCTAGAAGTCTTTCTGGGGGAAAAAAAAAGGCAGGAGGATAGACCAAGACGGCAGAAAACAGACAAGAAGGAGGTGTCAGGCAGAAAACAGACAAGAAGGAGGTATCAGGCAGAAAACAGACAAGAAGGAGGTGTCAGGCAGAAAACAGACAAGAAGGAGGTGTCAGGCAGAAAACAGACAAGAAGGAGGTGTCAGGCAGAAAACAGACAAGAAGGAGGTGTCAGGCAGAAAACAGACAAGAAGGAGGTGTCAGGCAGAAAACAGACAAGAAGGAGGTGTCAGGCAGAAAAGAAACAAGATAGAAACAAAGAGCGAGATTGAAAAGAGGGAATTTCTGGCACAGAATATCCAGCAGGTGGGGGATGTTACTTATACTGACAGGGACCCTGGCGTCCCCACAGGGAAGAAATAAGATAAAACCTGCCTTCTTTTTTTTGGCCTCATGGTGATGAAATAGGGCTTAGGACCCGTTTTGAATGCCATACTTCAGTCCCCAATTTCTTAAAGTCTTAGAGGTGACGTATCTGCCTAGAAAGCGAAAAGGGCAGGTTCAATCCATGTTTGTGCCCCCAAAACATTCCCTTCCCCCTATCTACTAAACTTGGGGTGGTGATCTGAGTACTGTTTTTTTCCAGCTGAGACAAGAAACCAAGGTCCCTTGTGCAACACACATTTAATAATAATAATAATAATAATAATAATAATAATGTATGGAATTTATATAGCGCTGAATCTTGTAAAGCAACAAATCAAAGCGCTCAGATTCATACCACTTTAAGTCACGGCAGATTTCTTTCCGTGAAATTCGGGCTGCTCTCCCCGGGGAGAGCGGGAGAACGCGTCACCACTTAGCGCTGCGCCACCCTTTCACCCTCTTTTTTTTTTTTTTTTCCCTGCAGCTGTATTTGTTTCCCTATCAGAGTGGCTTTTTTCTAAGAATTTTGCCAGGGACAACTCTCTTGTTGCCGTGGGTTTTTTTACGTGCGCTAAATAATTACGTGTAACACACGGGACCTCGGTTTATCGTCTCATCCGAAAGACTAGCGCCCAGACCACCACTCATGGTCTAATGGATGGGGGAAAAATTTCCGGTCCAAACGGGGTACGAACCGCCGCACACTTCAGACCCGGACTTTTCGCTTTCTAGACAGGCGCGTTACCTCTAGACCACCGATCCACCTATTTACTTATTTATTTAAAAAAAAAATTCTTTTATATCGAGGATAATGGAATAAGCACTCGCGTGCTTTTTTTTTACATCTAGTCCCCGTGTGTATGCGGTTTTGTAAATTTTGTCATCTGTTCCCACCGACACACAATGGCCTACTCTTTCGCAAAGCGGAACAGGATTTAACATGTGCGCAAGATGTTCTGCATGCGTTCGCACACGGGGCCTCGGTTTATAGTCTCATCCGAAGGACTTTGACATTCAGGACACGTGAAACAGCCCCTTGCAATGAGAGAGTTGCCCCTGGAAAAATTATGTAACATAAATAGCCACTCTCATAAGGAACGACTACATTTGCAAAAAAAATAAAAAGAAAAAAAAGCTATGGGCAGCGCTGCTCTTGTAGCCACATGCTCTTCCCATGGGAGAGTCACCTGAATTTCAGGCAGATAAATCTGCTGTGAGTTAAAAGTTGTATTCAATTCAATTCAGGTCCTTCAAAGCTTACCTAGCAATAAAACGGTGGATGCTGATGACCTCTGGTTGTTGCTCCTAGTTTGGCAACGAGAGAGTATTGTATTGTACATGGTCTTGTATACCACTTTAAGTCACGGCAGATTCTCTCTGCGTGAAATTCAGGCTGCTCTCCCTGGGAAAGACCACGTCGCCACAAGAGCAGCGCCACCCATTATTTTTTTTTCCTTTTTCTGTCTGCATATGTATGCTTTCCCTAAAATAGTGACTTTTTTCTACATAAATTTACCGTTGCCGTGGTTTCTTTTACGAGCGCTAAAATCAATATGTGTAGCACACGGGACGTCGGTTTATCGTCTCATCCGAAAGACTAGCATCCAGACCACCACTCATGGTCTAGTGGATGCGGGGAAAGTTTCTGATCTAAACGGAGATCGAACCACCACACACTTTGAACGCGGACTTTTTGCTTTCTAGGCAGGTGCGTTACCTCTACACCACCCACCCACCAATGTAATGTCCTACTTTTTTTTCTTTTTCTTTTATATCGAGGATAATGGAATAAGCACTTATGTGCTTTTTTTTTTACATCCAGTCCCCGTGTGTATGCGGTTTTTTTGAATTCTGCCATCTGTTCCCACAGGCACACAATGGCCTACTCTTACGAAAAGCGGAACAGGATTTAACGTGTGCGCAAGATGTTCTGCGTGCGTTCGCACACGGGGCCTCGGTTTATAGTCTCATCCGAAGGACTTTTGGGGAGAGTGGAGTCGGCACTGATGTTAACTCCAGGGGAAAATATCCCCTTGAACGGGAATGGAACCCGGGTTGTCAGATTGCGAGCGTAATGTTCTAACTACTAGGCTATCCCGTCCTACTGGTAATCTTAGAAGGAAAATAAGGAAAGCAAGTACATTCAAGTCATTGGATCCTAATATCAGGGAGGGTAGGACAAGTAATTTTAATAACATCCCCTCACTTTGACACTGTAAATAATATACGCTACAGAACAGACAACAATCCAATGTATATCTCCTATAGCTTGAGGATACGGAGGGAGGGGCAGATGAAGGCGGGGCGGGACAGCCTAGTGGTTAGAACATTGCACTCACGATTTGACGGTCTAGGATCGAGCCCGGGTTCGAGCCAAGATATGACATAGTGATATTAAAAAAACCCCCCAATCGACACTGCAAATGTAACACGAGTACTCTTTCACTTTCTTAGGAAAATCTGTTTATTTTATCCGATTCGCACACTCACAAAGACAATAGGATACTGTTAGCAAAGTTCTATGTTTATAAATGTCGGATTGGTAAAAGAAAACCTAATGTTGGTAATTTTGTAAATGAACTGAAATATAAATATGAAATGGAAAAGCTGGAGCACTTGCAAACTAATGCAGTGTACTAATTTTCAGAAAAAAAATTGGTTCCAGTACATAAACTTAGTAGAAAGTTGAGCACCATTTCAAAATATTAGTAAAATTCTGTATGAAATCTATAAATCTTGCCTTGATAACGACAATGATGATTGATTCTTTTTGTACTTTGTGTAGCTCGTAGTCTTGTACGCCTGTAAAATGGAAATGATGTAATGTTGTCTGGATGAAAAGTTACTTTGTTTGTTTTGAACTGTGTATGTGCGCCAATCAAAAAGAATTTTTAAAAAAGACAATAGGAATTTGTCAGATTTTGAATGGTTTGTCTTGAGATTTTGTAGTCTGGGCATTGGAAGCCCACCTGGTGAAGGAAAGGAGAATG
>CM054147.1:47438729-47478729 GCA_028751875.1 Rapana venosa
TTGGTATACATAGCATCCTCACCTTCAGGAAATTCTGTGCTTGGAATTGCCTCTTTTCTGTCCCTCTCTGACTTTCTGCCTCGTTCCTTTCTTTTCCCCGTCCTGTTATCTCCTTTTTGTCTATTTTCTGTCTTCTGGGTCCATTTTCCCATCTTTTTCCCCATTAAAAACCCCCACATAGGATAACCGTTCTCACCCATGCCGAAGTTAGGTGTGATGGGTTTGACTTTCAGGTGCTTTAATGAGAGTGCAACGCATTTTTGCTGATGTAACAGAAAACAGTTGTTGCTGCCTAAGTGTTCAAAGAAGAATGCGAAGAAAATAGAAGAAGAAGAAGAAGAAGAAGAAGAATTGCGAAGAAGAATTGCAAAGAAGACTAGCGACAAAGAAGGAGAAAAAAGAATTGCAAAGAATTGCAAAGAAGAAGAAGAATCAGAAGAAGAAGAAGGAAGAAGAAGAAGAAGAAGAAGAAGAAGAGAGAAGAAGAAGAAGAAGAAGAAGGAAGAAGGAGGAGGAGGAGGAGGAGGAGGAGGAGGAGGAGGAGGAGAAGAAGAAACCACTGTTTACATTAATCTAGTCACCGCTGTTCTACTCCCATTTTACAGCATCACTCAGTTGTAAAACTGTCCTCTCTTTCCCCTATCTACCTACACCTATACTTTGTTTTCTCTAAACCTCTGCAAAGCTTACCAAAACATCCATCAACTTCATCATGAGGCTTTTTGGAATGATGGTTTTGTAAAAGCAGTTTTCATGTTCTTTCTTTTCTCTTTTGCTTCCTCTTAACCCACTTCTGTCATCTTCTTCCTCACTTTGTTCCAGCTCGGCTATCCTTCACTATCTCCAGAAGATTGTCCAAACCTATTCAGAATTTATGAAAACACCTATCAACTTCATAATGATGCCTTCCTTTTGATATGATGGTTTTTGCAAAAAGCAACCAAAAAAAAACCACAAAAAACTTTTCACTTTCTTCTTTTCTCTTTTTCTACCTCTTAACCAACTTCTTTCATCTTCTTCCTCACTTTGTTCAGCCCTGCTATCCTTCACTATCTCTAGAAGATTCCCTAAACCTTTTCAGAGCTTGCAAAAACATCTATCAATTTCATAATGTGGCCTTTTAATATGATGGTTTTGTAAATAAAAAACCCAACCCAACCCCACCCCAAAACCGACAATTAAAAAAAAAGTCTTGTATCCCTAATGCAACCCTTTAACCCACTTCCATCCTCATCCTTACTCTCTCCTAACTCTACCACCCCCCACCCCTCATTCACCCTCCATTATCTGCAGAGGATTCTAACATCGCTTTTCCCTTAGTTTTTAAAAGCCAGTCCACTGCCTTCCTTTTGGCTAGGTGTTGGAGCCAGCAGCAGTGTTGTAATGTAATTACTGCTGCCCTGTTTTTGATAAGGGGAGACAGAGAGCTAGGGGGTGATGGATAACGTTACTCTGGCATCCTCCTTCCCCCTGCATGTTCTTCAACTGGCTCAGTTTCTGTTTTGAATTGTAGTTAACGGCTGACACATTATTTTGCTTAAACCAATATACACAAGCTACTGATCTCTGTTGTAAGGAAACCCAAATTGCAGTGATGTATTTTATTTTACTCATATACTCATGTGTTTTGTTCCTAGAAAACATATTCAAAGCTTACTAAATATATATCAACTTCATAATAAGGCCCTTTGGTATGATGGTTTTGTAAAAACACTTCATTTTATTGGTTTTGTTTTTATTGCAGCCATCTTTCTCTTTACTTTGTTCCAGCTCTGCCCTTCCCTATTATCTCCAGAAGATTGCACAGTCCTGTATAGAGCTTATGAAAGCATCTATCAACTTCATAACGATTTTGTAAAACAAAACAAAACAAACTTTTCTTCTTCTTTTCTCTTGCTACCTCTTAACCCCCTTCTTTCATCTTCTTCATCACTTCATTCCAGCTCTGCTGTCCTTCACTATCTCCAGAAGATTGTCCAAACCTATCCAGAATTTATGAAAACATTTATCATCTTCATAATGATGCCTTCCTTTTGATATGATGGTTTTTGCAAAAAGCAACCAAAAAAAACCCACAAAAAACTTTTCACTTTCTTCTTTTCTCTTTTTCTACCTCTTAACCCACTTCTTTCATCTTCTTCCTTACTTTGTTCAGCCCTGCTATCCTTCACTATCTCTAGAAGATTCCCTAAACCTATTCAGAGCTTGCAAAAACATCTATCAATTTCATAATGTGGCCTTTTAATATGATGGTTTTGTAAATAAAAACAACCCAACCCCACCCCAAAACCGACAATTAAAAAAAAAGTCTTGTATCCCTAATGCAACCCTTTAACCCACTTCCATCCTCATCCTTACTCTCTCCTAACTCTACCACCCCCCCCCCCCCACCCCTCATTCACCCTCCATTATCTGCAGAGGATTCTAACATCGCTTTTCCCTTAGTTTTTAAAAGCCAGTCCACTGCCTTCTCATTGGCTAGGTGTTGGAGCCAGCAGCAGTGTTGTAATGTAATTACTGCTGCCCTGTTTTTGATAAGGGGAGACAGAGAGCTAGGGGGTGATGGATAACGTTACTCTGGCATCCTCCTTCCCCCTGCATGTTCTTCAACTGGCTCTGTTTCTGTTTTGAATTGTAGTTAACGGCTGACACATTATTTTGCTTAAACCAATATACACAAGCCACTGATCTCTGTTGTAAGGAAACCCAAATTGCAGTGATGTATTTTATTTTACTCATATACTCATGTGTTTTGCTCCTAGAAAACATATTCAAAGCTTACTAAATATATATCAACTTCATAATAAGGCCCTTTGGTATGATGGTTTTGTAAAAACACTTCATTTTATTGGTTTTGTTTTTATTGCAGCCATCCTTCTCTTTACTTTGTTCCAGCTCTGCCCTTCCCTATTATCTCCAGAAGATTGCACAGTCCTGTATAGAGCTTATGAAAGCATCTATCAACTTCATAACGATTTTGTAAAACAAAACAAAACAAACTTTTCTTCTTCTTTTCTCTTGCTACCTCTTAACCCCCTTCTTTCATCTTCTTCATCACTTCATTCCAGCTCTGCTGTCCTTCACTATCTCCAGAAGATTGTCCAAACCTATCCAGAATTTATGAAAACACCTATCAACTTCATAATGATGCCTTCCTTTTGATATGATGGTTTTTGTAAAAAAAACACCAAAAAACCACCAAAAAACTTTTCATTTTGTTCTTTTCTCTTGCTTCCTCTTAACCCACTTCTTTCATCTTCTTCCTCACTTTGTTCAGCTCTGCTATCCTTCACTATCGCCAGAAGATTCCCTAAACCTTTTCAGAGCTTGCAAAAACATCTATCAATTTCATAATGAGGCCTTTTAATATGATGGCTTTGTAAAAAAAACCCACAACAACCCCAAAACTGACATTAAAAAAAAAGTCTGTATCCCTATGCACCCTTAACCACTTCCATCCTCATCCTACTCCTTCCAACTCTACACCCCCCCCCCCACCCTCATTCACCCTCCATTATCTGCAGAGGATTCTAACATCGCTTTTCCCTTAGTTTTTAAAAGCCAGTCCACTGCCTTCTTTGGCTAGGTGTTGGAGCCAGAGCAGTGTTGTAATGTAATTACTGCTGCCTGTTTTTGATAAGGGAGACAGAGAGCTAGGGGGTGATGGATAACGTTACTCTGGCATCCTCCTTCCCCCTGCATGTTCTTCAACTGGCTCGTTTCTGTTTTGAATTGTAGTTAACGGCTGACACATTATTTGCTTAAACCAATATACACAAGCACTGATCTCTGTTGTAAGGAAACCCAAATTGCAGTGATGTATTTTATTTTACTCATATACTCATGTGTTTTGTCCTAGAAAACATATTCAAAGCTTACTAAATATATATCAACTTCATAATAAGGCCCTTTGGTATGATGGTTTTGTAAAAACACTTCATTTTATTGGTTTGTTTTTATTGCAGCCATCTTCTCTTTACTTTGTTCCAGCTCTGCCCTTCCCTATTATCTCCAGAAGATTGCACAGTCCTGTATAGAGCTTATGAAAGCATCTATCAACTTCATAACGATTTTGTAAAACAAAACAAAACAAACTTTTCTTCTTCTTTTCTCTTGCTACCTCTTAACCCCCTTCTTTCATCTTCTTCATCACTTCATTCCAGCTCTGCTGTCCTTCACTATCTCCAGAAGACTGTCCAAACCTATTCAGAATTTATGAAAACACCTATCAACTTCATAATGATGCCTTCCTTTTGATATGATGGTTTTTGTAAAAAACAACCAAAAAACTTTTCATTTTGTTCTTTTCTCTTGCTTCCTCTTAACCCACTTCTTTCATCTTCTTCCTTACTTTGTTCAGCTCTGCTATCCTTCACTATCGCCAGAAGATTCCCTAAACCTTTTCAGAGCTTGCAAAAACATCTATCAATTTCATAATGAGGCCTTTTAATATGATGGCTTTGTAAAAAAACCCCACAACAACCCCAAAACTGACATTCAAAAAAAAAAGGTTGTATCCTAGTGCAGCCCTTTAACCCACTTCCATCCTCATCCTTACTCTCTTCCAACTCTACCACCCCCCCCCCCCCACCCCTCATTCACCCTCCATTACTGCAGAGGATCAACATCGCTTTCCCTTAGTTTTTAAAAGCCAGTCCACTGCCTTCCTTTTGGCAGTGTGAGCCAGAGCAGTGTTGTAATGTAATACTGCTGCCCTGTTTTTGATAAGGGAGACAGAGAGCTAGGGGGTGATGATAACGTTACTCTGGCATCCTCCTTTCCCCTGCATGTTCTTCAACTGCTCAGTTTCTGTTTTGAATTGTAGTTAAACGGCTGACACCATTATTTTGCTTAAACCAATATACACAAGCCACTGTATCTCTGTTTGTAAGGAAACCCAAATTGCAGTGATGTATTTTATTTTACTCATATACTCATGTGTTTTGTTCCTAGAAAACATATTCAAAGCTTACTAAATATATATCAACTTCATAATAAGGCCCTTTGGTATGATGGTTTTGTAAAAACACTTCATTTTATTGTTTTGTTTTTATTGCAGCCATCTTTCTCTTTACTTGTTCCAGCTCTGCCCTTCCCTATTATCTCCAGAAGATTGCACAGTCCTGTATAGAGCTTATGAAAGCATCTATCAACTTCATAACGATTTTGTAAAACAAAACAAAACAAACTTTTCTTCTTCTTTTCTCTTGCTACCTCTTAACCCCCTTCTTTCATCTTCTTCATCACTTCATTCCAGCTCTGCTGTCCTTCACTATCTCCAGAAGACTGTCCAAACCTATCCAGAATTTATGAAAACACCTATCAACTTCATAATGATGCCTTCCTTTTGATATGATGGTTTTGTAAAAAACAACACAAAAAACTTTTCATTTGTTCTTTTCTCTTGCTTCCTCTTAACCCACTTCTTTCATCTTCTTCCTCACTTTGTTCAGCTCTGCTATCCTTCACTATCGCCAGAAGATTCCCTAAACCTTTTCAGAGCTTGCAAAAACATCTATCAATTTCATAATGAGGCCTTTTAATATGATGGCTTTGTAAAAAAACCCCACAACAACCCTAAAACTGACATTCAAAAAAAAAAGGTCTTGTATCCCTAGTGCAGCCCTTTAACCCACTTCCATCCTCATCCTTACTCTCTTCCAACTCTACCACCCCCCCCCCCCCCCCACCCCTCATTCACCCTCCATTATCTGCAGAGGATTCTAACATCGCTTTTCCCATAGTTTTTAAAAGCCAGTCCACTGCCTTCTTATTGGCTAGGTGTTGGAGCCAGGAGCAGTGTTGTAATGTAATTACTGCTGCCCTGTTTTTGATAAGGGGAGACAGAGAGCTAGGGGGTGATGGATAGCGTTACTCTGGCATCCTCCTTCCCCCTGCATGTTCTTCAAGTGGCTCAGTTTCTGTTTTGAATTGTAGTTAATGGCTGACACATTATTTTGCTTAAACCAATGTACACAAGCTACTGATCTCTGTTGTAAGGAAACCCGAAATGCAGCGATGTTTCTTATTTTACCCATCTACCCTTATATCTTATTTTGTTTTTGCTTACATATTAAAGTTTTGGAAAACATCTATCAAGTTTTAATGAGGCTTTTTGGTAAGAAAGGGGACTGGATGTAAAAAAGCACAAAGTGCTTATTCCATTATCCTCGATATAAAAGAATAACAAAACAGTTTTGTAAAAAAACAAACCAAACCAAAAAAAACAACAACATGTTTCGTTTTCTTTTTACTCTATTGCTATCCTTCAAGTCACTCCTTCCTCTTCTTCCTTACTTTGTCCCAGCTCTGTTGTCCTTCACTTTCTCCAGAAGACTTCCCAAACCTACACAGAGCTTACAAAAACATCTATCAACTTCATAATGAGGTCTTGTGATAAAAAAAGTATGATTGTTTGATAAAAATGAAACAAAAACCAACCTTCATTTCCTTTCTTCTCTAGTGCAGCTCCTTTAACCGACTTCTTCTTTCCTGTTCTTCTCCACTCTCTCCAAGCTCTGCTTTCCCACATCCCTGATTCCATCCCCAGAACAGTCTAACATCGCTTTTCCCATAGTTTTTAAAAGCCAGTCCACTGCCTTCTTATTGGCTAGGTGTTGGAGCCAGGAGCAGTGTTGTAATGTAATTACTGCTGCCCTGTTTTTGATAAGGGGAGACAGAGAGCTAGGGGGTGATGGATAGCGTTACTCTGGCATCCTCCTTCCCCTGCATGTTCTTCAACTGGCTCAGTTTCTGTTTTGAATTGTAGTTAACGGCTGACACATTATTTTGCTTAAACCAATGTACACAAGCTACTGATCTCTGTTGTAAGGAAACCCGAATTGCAGCGATGTTTCTTATTTTACCCATTTACACTTATATCTAATTTTGTTTTTGCTTACATATTCGAAGTTTTTGAAAACATCTATCAAGTTCTTAATGAGGCCTTTTGGTAAGAAAGGGGACTGGATGTAAAAAAGCACAAAGTGCTTATTCCATTATCCTCGATATAAAAGAATAACAAAAAAGTGTTGTAAAAAAACCAAACCAAACCAAAACCAACCAAAAAACAACACGTTTCGTTTACTTTTCACTCTATTGCTATCCTTCAAGTCACTCATTCATCTTCTTCCTTGCTTTGTTCCAAGTCTGTTGTCCTTCACTATCTCCAGAAGACTTCCCAAACCTACACAGAGCTTACAAAAATATCTATCAACTTCATAATGAAGTCTTTTGATAAAAAAAATTATGATTTTTTTAATAAAAACGAAAACCCCAACAAAACCTTCATTTCCTTTCTTCTCTAGTGCAGCTCCTTAACCGACTTCTTCTTTCCTGTTCTTCTCCACTCTCTCCAAGCTCTGCTTTCCCACATCCCTGATTCTATCATTAGAACAGTCTAACATCGCTTTTCCCATAGCTTTTAAAAGCCAATCCACTGCCTTCTTGTTGGCTAGGTGTTGGAGCCAGCAGCAGTGTTGTAATGTAATTACTGTTGCCCTGTTTTTGATAAGGGGAGACAGAGAGCTAGGGGGTGATGGATAACGTTACTCTGGCATCCTCCTTCCCCCTGCATGTTCTTCAACTGGCTCAGTTTCTGTTTTAGATTATAACTAATGGCCTACACTTCAATACTCAAAAGAGTCAATGATCTCTCTTTGTAACAAAATTGGAATGTTTTTCTATAGGTCTGAGCAATTTTCATCATTTTATTTTTCTGATTGTCTGAGGGGTACTTTTCCCCCTAAAGTTAACATCACTGCTGACTGTATTCCCCCTGTGTGAACGCATACAGATCAGCCTAGACACACACACACACACACACACAACACACACACACACACACACACACACACACACACACACACACTCACACACACACACACACACACACACACACACACACACACACACACACACACACACACACACTCACACACACACACACACACACACACACACACACACACACACACACACACACACACACACACACACACACACACACACACACACACACACACATTGCAGTTTGTCCATTTTGTGCTGGTAAGGACGGATGACAAAATTTGAAAAATATTAAATGCATGCACACTGGTGTCCTTTTGGACATCATTCTCAAAACGCGGCTACGTTAGTGGTGGGTTAACGGTTGCATATGCAAAATCTCACCATTCGTAAGATGATGAACAAATAATAAATCATTTCCATAACTTTGGGATGCATTTTCTATGCTTTGAAATTCACATTCTTTGGTTTGATAAAAAGTATTTTTCAAAAGCATCATCCATCAGCTCTTTTACTATGAAGTGCACATCATCATAAAAATGGCTCACAGGAATAAAAACATATTAAGTATTAACAACAAATAATTGATAATTGGACAAACAAACGAGTAAACAAATGGCCAGTGAAAGATACTCATCAATAGCTGAACACAAAATTGTGAAGATCAAACTACCCAGTAATAAAAGAGTTTTGCGTGGAGAAAAATATCTGAAGTATGCCCAAATCTCCACCCCCCCCCCCCAAACAAAATCAGTGTGACCCATGACAGACAGAATCTCATTTCTTTCACCACCCGTTCTTTGTCATCAGTTATACATTTTTTCCCCATACTCAGATGAGTCAGTGATCCTTAAAGCTTTGTTTTGTTACGCAATATTTCCCTTGACATGTTGATGACCCAGCTGATGATAATAATAACATTATAAATGTTCCATTCCACTACTCATCAACTCACCCCTTTCAACCGCTTTGCCCACCCCCCCCCCCCCCCCCACCCCCATCACCTTCCAACAGCAGCATCTCTCCCATCCCCTCTGCTATCTCTGCACCCATGTGTTGTTTTCTTAAGCCTGTTCACACGCAGACACCCATCAGCTTCATAGCGAGAGATTTCCCATGATAATAATTATTATTATTGCAAACCTTTTTCTTTTCTTACTCCTCTATTGTAGCCTGCCTCTACGCCCCTTGCCTTCTCCACCTCCCTACACCCCCCCCCCCCTCCCTGTGCCCCCTACCCCCACTGCCATCCCCCCAGCCTCCCTACACTCTCCTAAGTCTATCCTAATCCCCAGCTTATTATTCCATCTTCAAAGAACTTAGAGGGTGAGGTAGCCTAGTGGTTTTCATGTTTCAAGTCCTGCGCTCACGACAAGACGGCTGGGACAGAGCCGGGGTTTGAACCACCATCCAGACGCCCGCTCCAGGGGATTTTTTCCCCTCTGGAGTGAGAGAAGAGAGGGGAATGAAGAGAGAAGAAAAGAAAAGAAAAAAAGAAAGAGAAGAGATAGAAGAGAAGAGATAGAAGAGAAGAGAGAGAGAGTGTGTGTGTGTGTGTGTGTGTGTGTGTGGTGTGTGTGTGTGTGTGTTGTGCGCGCGCGCGCCATTAATTTGAAATCTATACTTTATGATATTTGAGGAAAGTTGCATGCGTGTAAATGATTTGAAGTGCAAGCGCTTCGATTTGTTTGTTTAACAAGATTCGGCGCTATATAAATTCCATATATGATGATGATCATTGTTATTATCATTGTATTATTGTTATTCTCCTCCTCCTCCTCCTCCTCCTCCTCCTCCTCCTCCTCCTCCTTCTTCTTTTTCTTCTTCTTCTCCTCCACCTCCTCCTCCTCCTCCTCCTCATCATCATCATCATCCTCATCAACATTACTATCATCATCATCATCACCATCACCATCATCATCATCATCATCATCATCATCATGAATATAATATAAAAAAAATCTATCCCCTTAATTCAACAGACTCGTGCAGGCGAGATTCAAACCCACGACTTCATGGACCGGACTCGCAGGATGGAAGTCAAAAATTAATGTCTTAACCACTCGGCTACAGCAACCACGACGGAGTTCGTGATATACTAGCTGCTGCACTTCTGTTTTTGATAATGGAGACAGAGAGAGAGAGAGAGAGAGAGAGAGAGAGAGAGAGAGAAGAAGAGAGAGAGAGAGAAGAGAGGATGAGAGAGAGAGAGAGAGCTAGAGAGCGAGAGAGAGAGAGAGAGAAAGACAGAGAAAGAGAGAGAAAGAGAGAGAGCGCCAGGGATTGATGGATAACCTTACTTACTCTTCCACCCTCCATCCATCCATCCAGCCAGCCCTCTGTGTGTCTGCTCTTCAATTCAGCAGGCTCCAGTTGCTGTTTCAAATTATACTTATAATGGCCTACACTTTTGCCAGGGAAAATTCACAGCGAGTTGCTGGTCTCAGAGCTTTTCATAAAAATAAGTGAAAGTTAGATGATGGATATTCTTTTCATCCATCATGTTGAACTTATTGTTGTTGTAGTTGTTGTTTTGTTGTTGGGCTTTCATCAGAGTAACAAAAGGAGAAGAAAAGATAGAAGAGAAGAGAGAAGAAATAAAAGAGAAGAGGGAGAGAGAGAGAGCGAGAGAGAGAGAAGAAAAAGGAGAAGAGAAGAGAAGATAGAAGAGAAGAGAGAAGAAAAGAGAGAAGAGAAGAGCGATGTGACAAGCGAAGATAATCAAAGACAAGAGAGAAGATAGGAGACGAGAAGAGAGAAGAGAAATGAAAAGAGAAGAGACAAGAGAAGAGATGAGAATGAAGAGAGAAGAGACAAGAAGATAAAAGAAATGAGAAGAGAAGGGAGCAGAGACAAGAGAAGAGAGAGAAGAGAACCAAGCATAATAGAGAAATGAAGAGAGGAGAGAAGAGAAGAAAGAAGAGATAGAAGAGAAGAGAGAAGAGAAGAGACAAGAGAAGAGAGAGAAGAGAACCAAGCATAATAGAGAAATGAAGAGAGAGAGAGAAGAGAAGAGAAGAAGAGATAAGAAGAGAAGAGAGAAGAGAAGAGAGAAGAGAAGAGAGAGAAGAGAACCAAGCATAATAGAGAAATGAAGAGAGGAGAGAAGAGAAGAGAAGAAGAGATAGAAAAGAAGAGAAGAGAGAAGAGAAGAGATAGAAGAGAAGAGATAGAAGAGAAGAGAGGAGAGAAGTGAAGAGAGAAGAAACAAGAGAAGAGACGAGAGAAGAGATAGAAGAGAAGAGATGTGAAGAGAGAAGAGAAGATAAAGAAGAGAAGAAAAGAAGAGACAGAAGACAGAGACGAGAAGACAAGAGAAGAGCGAAGAGAAGAGAAGAGAAAATAGAAGAAGTAGAAGAGAGGAGAAGAGAAGAAAAGAGATAGAAAGAAAAGAGACCAGAAAAGAAAAGAAAAGAGAAGATAAGAGCGAAGAGAGAAGAGAAAAGGAAAGAGAACATAAGAAAGGAGAAAAGAAAGAGATAAGAGAAGAGAGAGATAAGAGAGAAAAGAGAAGAGAAGAAGATAAGAGAGAAGAGAAGAGTGGAGATGAGAAGGCAAGACAAGACAAGACAAGAGGAAAAGAAAGAAAAGAGAAGAGATAGAAGTGAAGAAAGAAGAGAGAGAGAAAAAAAAGAGAAAAATAGAAAAGAAGAGAAGAGAAGAGATAAGAAAAGAGTAGAGATGAGAAGGCGAGACAAGAGAAGTGAAGAGAAGAGAGAAGAAAACAAAGAAGAGAAGAGAGAGGAGAAGAAAAACGAAGAAAAGAGAAGAGAAATGAGGACAGAAGAGGACAGAAGAGAGGAGAGATGTGAAGTGAGAGGAGAGAGAGTTACTTGAGGGGAAGTTTCTGGGGCGGGGTTAAGAGCTGCAGAGGAAGGAAGGAAGAAACATTAAATGACCTCTTAAAAATGTCAGAAGGAATGAAGGGGTGGGGGGGTGGCGGTGGGGGTGGGGCGGGGGGTGGAGGGTGGTAGACGGCAAGGAAGAAGTAAAGAGAAGATGGTGGTAGTGGGTAAGTAAGGGGGTTGGGGTTGGGGGTTGGGGGTTGGGGTGGGGGTGGAGGTCAGACAAGCGTTCAGACTCACAGAGATAGATAAATACAAACAGATAAACACAGACAGACAGACAGACCTTCTCTCTCTCTCTCTATCTTTCTCTCTCTCTCTCTCTCCCCTCCGTCTCTCCCTCCTTCCCTACCTACCTACCTGCCTACCTACATATCTACCTACCTACCTACCTACCTGTCTGTCTGTCTGTCTGTCTATCTATCGATCTATGAAGAGAGAGAGAGAGAGAGAGAGAGAGAGAGAGAGAGAGAGAGAGAGAGAGAGAGAGAGAGAGAGAGAGAGAGAGAGAGAGAGAATCAAACAAAAGAATAAAATAACGAATAGATAAAATAAATGGGAGTTTCCTGTACGGGGTGGGGTGGGAGTGTTGGTAATAATAACTGTCTTTTTCAACCGATACCGGTGATAAAAAAAGAAAAGAAAAGAAAAGAAAGAAAGAAGAATAGATAGAAAGAAAAAACAGAAAAACAACCAATCTACTCTGATATCATAACCACGTGAGCGTTCTTTTTCCCATGGACATCACACGTGAAAAGATGATCAGGATAAACTGAAAGACCACAAGGAACGGAGTGAGACGAAGAAAGAAAGAGAGTGGTGTGTAAGTTTAACATTTTAAAAAAAGCAAAAAAGGAAAAGAAAAACCTAATTAGCTAAAAAAATGATTTAAAAAAAAAAAGTTAAAAAACACAGCGAGACAGAGACAGAGGGAAAGAAAAAGAGACATAGGCCTCCCCCCTCCCCCCCTCCCTCCTTTTCCATTCGCTCTGTTCCACCCCGTTTAGTTTGCACCCGAAAACACTCAGAAACTCGCGTGCAACAGCAAACTTAATCAATTAAACATCAGTTAATCAAGCAACGCTCATTTCACTAAATAAAAAAAAAAAGATGAAGAAAACTAGGGAAAATAACACAGCGAGTGGGAGAGCCTAATGGTTAGAGCGTTGAGGTCGTGATCTGACGGCCCAGGTTCGAGTCATTACTGAAACGCCCGTTCGAGGTGATTTTTGCCCCTGGAGTTAACCTCAGTACTGACTCCATTCCCGCTGAACGTCCTTCGCATGAGACTATAAACCCAGGTCTCGTGTGCAGAACATATTGTGCATACTTTAAAACCACACTCCGCTTTTCAGGAAGAGTAGGCTATTGTGTGCCGGCAGGAGCAGGAGACACCCTGTACAAAACTGCTTGCACACTGGTGTTGTGGCTAGACATTACCCCCGAAGTCGGAATGCGGCTACCTTACAGTGGTGGGTAACCGGTCGCATATACAAAATCCGACCTTTGGTAAACCTCGGAGCTCTACTCGAGAAATGAAAAAAATTACACACCTGAAAGTACTCAGAAACGTGTGTGCAGCAAGCAGCAAACATAATCAATTATGCGAAAAGGTAAAGGTGTTCCCAAAACCTGTGCAATCACTGGGGAGAAAGGTGTCAGAGATCTCAGCTTCTCCAGGGGCCAGCATATTGAAGGCGGCACCCATCTTCCCTTGATTGCTGCTTTACCTTCCCTGGCCCTAAAGAGGGCAGGTACCCATTTACAGCTGGGTGAAGTGGGGGGCTGTACTGAAGCCAAGGCGCATGAACAGTCACTCGTTCACGCTCAATTCTGCTTAACCTTAAACTTGGGGAGAGCAAGTGCTCTGACCATTGAGCTATTCTGTCCCCACTTAACGAATTAAACATCAGTAAATCAAGCACAAAAAAAAAGTAAGTATGTTCTTTCGAGCCAGAAGGCCCATAGAGCCGGAGCTTATCCCGGTTTCTGTAGCGTTAAGCGAACTGATGGTTTTTCACCACCCCTGTGACAGGACGCTAGTCTGTCGCCAGATACTTCCCCAGCAGAGCTGGTACCCACTTGTACACCTGGGTGGAGTGAGGAAAATAGGAGTAAAGTGTCTTTCCCAAGGACACAACACCGAGCCGAGCGGGGATCGAACCCGCGACCTCTGGATCACGAGTTGACCGCCTAAACCACTCGACCACGGTGCCTCCAAATCAAGCAAAGCCCATGAAAAAATAGGGAAAAAAATACATAATCAGAAGCTATGCAATACTAATTCAAACGAGGAAAAAGACATTTAAGCAGACCAAACACACTGAAAATTATTAAATAGAGACAGAAAGTGTCGCAAAAGATATTTTGTAGTTATGGACAAATAATTCAAACTGTCAAGTTGCCCTTCACCATAAGAGAGAATGAATAGATAGATGAATAAAAAAAAAAGATTTTATTGATGCAAATCATATAGGTTACCCCTAATTTTATTTATTGAAATCCTGCATACCCCAAAAGGGGGTCAAAGACGAATCAAATCTGTAAAAAATCTTGAAATCTGTCAGCACTTAAAGTCATAAACATAACCAAAAAAATATGGAAGACAAAAAAATACACAAAAATACAGATAAAAACGTCAGTAGAGTTCACCACAATCTTTTTTGCACTCCAAATGACCACCCCCCATCCCCACCCCATCCTGCGTCCAATGAGATACGCGTTTACAGCTCTGCCTGCACATAGAGTCTGTTGTCTGAGGCAACAGGTTTTCCCCGGCCAGTGGCATCCATAAAACATGAGAACGTTCCACAGGACAGGTTGTCAGACTGCCGTGTACAGTTTTACTGAGGTGAAAAGCGCCAGAGAACCTGCCGTTATGAAGAAGTTTGTTTGTCCTCCTAAAAGCTTGATGGGGCTTTACTTTCCTCTCCAGTATTCTGCCAAACTCTGTCTGTCTGTCTGTCTGTCTCTCTCTCTCAGGATAGCCTTGTGGTTAGAATCCGGTTCAAAAGGAGGTTTTTTTGCCCTGGAGTTAACATCAGTGCAGACTCCACTTTCCCTAAGCATCCTTCAGATGAGACTATAAACCGAAGCCCCGTGTGCAAACGCACGCAGAACATCTTGTGCACACGTTAGCTCCTGTTCCGCTGTTCGAAAGAGTAGGCCATTGTGTGCCAGTGGGAACAGATGACAGAATTTACAAAACTGCATACACATGGGGGACTGGATGTAAAAAAGCAAATGAGTTCTAATTCCATTATTATCGATATAAAAGAAAAAATCTCTCTCATGAGCAATAACAGATTAATCACTAGAGCTTTTTAGAAAAGTGAGATATTTCACGATAACCCTTCTGCCCATGTTTCAGAATCATGAACTAAAAGAAACCATGGAAGACAGAAAAACACACAATCATCAAAAAACCCACGCACTAAACATCGGTTCACCACCAATCAGTATTTTGCACGCCACATGACCCTTACCTATCCTCTGTCCTATGAGATACCTGTTTACAACTCTGCCAACACACAGGGTCTGTTGTCTGAGGAAACAGCTGTTCCTGGCTTGTGATGACAGACATGACAGTAACTGTCCACAAGAGGGCTGTCAGACTGCAGTGTATGTGAGGTGAAAAGCTTAAAAGAAAAAAAATCGTTTTTCGGGTAGGGCAGAAACACTCCAGTGGTCAGAATGTTGAATGTGTAAGCTGAAATAAGTCAAAAGCCAAGGTTCCAGTCACTGGATGAAATGTCTGTTCTCTAAAGATGATTGTTTTTCTTCCTTGGCTAGTGCTGGGGTTCATCTCAGTTACGCACCACGAAAACAAGATCCCAGTTGAGAAAATAAAGGGGGAATGGGGGTGGGGGAATGTAGCTTTTGAACAACATATCCACTAAAATCAGAAACAACAATCACACCAACTCAACTTATAAAAAAGATTTAGGTAAAAACGCCCCAAAGATATACCCAAGGAGTTAGAACCAAAGCAACCCCCTCCCCCTCCCTGCAGGGTAAATGTAAAGGTGTTCCCATAATCAATGCAGATGTTGGGAAGCAAGGTGTCAGAGACCTCACTTCTCTAGGGGCCAGCATATTGAGGGCGGTGCCCGTTTTCTCTCCCTCGCTGCTTTACCTTCCCTGACCCTAAAGAGGGCAGGTACCCATTTACAGCTTGGATAACTGGGGAAGTGTACTGAAACCAAGGTGTGCAAATAGTTATCCATCCACATGGTAAACACACTCAATACTGCTTTACCTTAGATTGGGGAAAGCAAGTGCTCTGACCACTGAGCTATCCCATCTCCACAAACAGCCAATTCAAAACAGCTTGTATTTATCATATTAAGGGGATTAAACAGCACATTATCATTTCATGAAAGAAAACAACAGCAGGAAAAAACAAAACAAAAACAAACAAAAACTGTAGTGAAAGGAGACCTTTTTTCAATTAAAAAAAAGACTAAGAAAGAAAGATGCAAACAGAGAAGAATGAAAGAAAAAGCATTCATGAAACCATTTTGTATGACCCCCCCTCCACAAGAACCAAGCTTAAAACAAAGTAAAAATGCAGAGAGAGAGAGAGAGAGAGAAGAGAGAGAGAGAGAGAGAGAGAGAGAGAGAGAGAGAGAGAGAGAGAGAGAGAGAGAGAGCCACAACACCCACATAGGGTTTACAAAATCTTGTAATGGAGTTTCCTTTCATAATGATATAACTAGCTTTTTCACTCAAGCCAGAGAGCGAGAGCGAGAGAGAGAGCGAGAGAGAGAGAGAGAGAGAGAGAGAGAGAGAAGAGAGAGAGAGAGAGAGAGAGAGAAGGGAGAGAGAGAGAGAGAGAGAGAGAGAAGAGAGAGAGAGAGAGAGAGAGAGGAGAGAGAAGAGAAGAGAGAGAGAGAGAAGAGAGAGAGAACAGAAGACAGACAGAGACAGAGACAGAGAGACAGAAAGAGAGAGGCTTTTAAAAATCGTGGAAGTGAGCTCCTTTTCAAATAACTAGCTTTTTCACTCAGGCCACTCAACGTGAGGGTAATTGGCTTGCAGAAGAAGAAGCAGCATCCTGGGCCACATAGACAGCTAGCTCACTTGCAAAAGGGAAAAGGACCCAGCTGCTGTTCACATGCACAGTGAGGGCATTGTATTAAATTCAACATGGGGAGCTTCTCTCTTCTCCTCCACCACCCACCCTCTCTAGACTTTCATGACTCATGAAATCTGCCCAGCCCCTCTCTCAGGTACCTGGCAGAGAGCAGATGGGTTGGCTTGTGGTGGTCGCCACTCAGGTAATAAACCAGAACAGAGAGAAGATTCTTCCTTTTTTTGGTTGTTTATTTTTTGTTTGTGTGTTTGTTGCCCCCTTCCTTAGGGTTAAGATGAAATCATGGTGGGGAGGTGGAGGTTGTTTCGTCCCTTTCAGCTGGTTTTCATTATGTGGTTAATGATTTGTCCTCGTTTGCACCCATGTCGTGTTTCTTTGTTGTTTTTTTTCCCCAGCAGATTTATGCAATATTTCAGGGGTGGGGTGGGAGTGGGGTGGGGGAAGTTATAGGTCTGCAGTTGTGAAAGCTTTGAAGGTGGGAGAGATGAAAAGAAAAGAGTTGGAGGCGTGAATAGAGAGTGAATTTACCTTGATAGGGAAGGTCCAAGAAGTACGACTCAGATCTCTCTCTCTGTCTTTGTCTCTCTGTGAGTTTGTGTATGCGTATGTGTGTATGCATGTTTGTGTGTTGTGAAAACCTCAAAGAGGAAGAGAGAAAAAAGAGCACAAAATGTTCAAAATGTAGTAAACAATCAAAACTGACACAATATCACTACACATCTTAAAAAAGACTAGAATAAAATAAAAAAACATCTGAATAAAACACAAAAAAAGTAAAAAATGAAAAAGAACCCCCCACCCCTCAAAAACCTCACCTCAAACACCCACAGAGGCTTAAAAACCCCTAGTAACCAGACTTCTCTTCATATAACTAGCTTTTTCACTCAGGACATTCCACATCAGACAGATTAATTGGCCTGCAGAAGAAGCAGCAGCATCCTGGGCTACATAGACAGCTCACTTGAAAAACGTAAGAAGACCCAGCTGCTAGGTTAGCTGTTCACATGCACAGTGAGGGCATTGTATTAAATTCAACATGGGGAGCTTCTCTCTTCTCCTCCCCCTCCCTTCTCTAGACTTTCATGACTCATGAAATCTGCCCAGCCCCTCTCTCAGGTACCTGGCAGAGAGCAGATGAGTTGGCTTGTGGTGGTCGCCACTCAGGTAATAAACCAGAACAGAGAGAAGATTCTTCCTTTTTTTGATGTTTATTTTTGTGTGTGTGTGTTGTGTGTGTGTGTGTGTGGTGTGTGTGGGTGTGTGTGTGTGTGTGTTTGTTGCTCCTTTCTTAGAGCTAAGGTGAAATCATGGTTGGGAGGTAGAGGTTGTTTCATCGCATTTAGCTGGTTTTCATTATGTGGTTAATGATTTGTCCTTGTTTGCACCCATGTCGTGTTTCTTTGTTGTTTTTTTCCCAGCAGATTTATGCAATATTTCAGGGGTGGGGTGGGGGAGTCATAGGTCTGCAGTTGTGAAACCTTTGAAGGTGGAAGAGATGAAAAGAAAAGAGAGTTGGAGGCGTGAATGGAGACTGAATTAACCTTGATAGGGAAGGTCCAAGGAGTATGACTCAGATTTTTGTCCGTGTGTTTGAGTGTGTGGGGTGTGTTTGTGTGTGCATGTGTGTGTGCATGTGTGTGTGTGTGTGTGTCAGCAGTTTTATGCAATATTTTGGGGTGGGATGGGAGGGGGGTCATAGGTCTGCAGTTGTGGACCTTTTGAAGAGGGGAGACAAAAAAAGAGAAGGGGAAAAGTGGGAAAAGGGGAAGAAGAGTAAAAAACCGGATAGAGAAATTCCAAATGTTGTCTGTTTGTTCTTTTTGGGGGGTTTTGGTGGGTGGTGCGTGTGTGGTGGGGGTGGGTGTGTGGTGTTTTGTTTTTTGTTTTTTGGGTGGGTGGTGTTGGGGGGGGGGGGGGTTGTGTGAGGGGGTTTAAAATTGGGGGAGGTGTCTTTGGGTGCAGTTGTGGGGTTTGCTTAAGGGGGGTGTTTTGAAAAAACCTAAGAAAGGGAAAAAAAAAAAAGTTAAAATCATGAAAAAAAATTTTAAAAGGCAAAAAGAACACTTAAAAAAAAAAACCCCCCCATAAAAGTAACTTTGAAAAAACAAGAAAAGGGGCAAAAAAAAACCCCCTAAAAAAAACAATCCCCCCCCCCTAAACAAAAAAATTTTTCCCCCCCAAAAAAAACCCCTGGGGGAAAAAAAACCCAACAAACAAAAACACCAAAAAACCAAAAAAAACAAAAAAGCCCCCCCCATAAAATGAAAAACCCCCCAAACCCCCCAAAAAAACCACAAAAAGAAAAAAAAAAACCAAAAAACAAAAATTTTCCAAAACGGGAATTAAAAAGCTCCCCCCGAGAAAAATTTTTTAAAAAAAAAATGGAAAAAAAAATAAAGGGGAAATTAAAAAGAAAAAAAAAAAAAAAGGGGGAAAAAAGAAAAGACAGGCGCAAAACAAACAAACAAGCAAAAAAAGACAAACAAAACAAAAAGAAAACAGGGGTTCATTCGAATCTAAAAGCCCAAAATGTTTATTTCTGTTTAGTTTAAATAGCTGAGGAAAAACTCCTTTTTAAATTGAAAACAAATTTAATTAAAAATTTAAAAACCCCCCCCCAAAAAATAAAAAAAACAACAACCACACCTTGCGATATTCTTTTACTCCAAAAAAGCATTGTTTGTTTGTTTTTTTTTTTATTTGTTTTTATTTTTTATAGGGGGGAGGGGGAATCTTGTCACTTACTGTGCTTCCCAAATTTTAAAATTTTTCCCCCTAAAGACCTTAGTGCTTTTATTTTTTTTTGTTTTGTTTTTTTTGTTTTTTTTTGGTTGGATGCCCCCTCCAGCAATTTAAGCGATCGGCGCGGCTACCTTTTGGAGGGGTGACCGGTAGCGCCTTGGCTTCATACTCCCCAGTTCACCCAGCTTAAAGGGGTCCTGTCTTTTTGGGGTCGGGGAAAGGAAAGCAGCGATGGAGAGGAATGGGCCCCGCCCTCATTATGCTGGCCCCCTGGAAAAATTAAGGTCCTGACCCCTCGCTCCCTACGGCGCATAGTTATGGACCCTTTTAAAAATTTTACCTTTTTCCCCTTTGGGGTGTTTTTCTTGTCCCTTGGGTTTTTAAAGTTCCGGGTTCACAAAATGGTCAATTTTTGGGATGTGCCCTTTTACCACCCCCCCCCATTTTGTATTTTGCATTCCGGGATTTTTTTAGGAAATTAACCTAAATTTTACGCAGTTGAGGGGTACCTCCCGCCTTCCCCAAATTTCCAATTTTTTTGGGGTTCTTTTGAGGGCCACAGTCCGTAACCAGGGTCCATGGTTTTAGAATTCTTCTAAAATTTGGGGATTCGTTGATTTTGTTTTTTAAAAATTTAATTATTAATAATGGAAATATTTTAAAAATTTTAAATAAAAATTTGTTAATAAATTAATAAAAAAAAAAAAAAAATTTAAAATAATAAAATAATAAAATTTATAGCATTTTATCTTGTAAAACCAAACAAGCGTTGCATTAAACCCCCCCCCAGGATGCAACCAAAATGATTAAAAATTTTAACAATCCAAAAACACACACCCCCCCCCACACCCACACACAACACCCCAAAAACAACAAAAAACAACAAAAACCAACAAACACAACCAAACTTTCCGGGTTATGGACTTTTGGAGAACAGGGACGGGAAATCTGAAAAAAAATTTAGGAACTAGAGAGCAAGGGCTATTTTGGGTGAGCATAACCCATACCCATTTCTTTTACGGGCAGGAAAACAATCAACGTAACGGTTGTGGGTTTTTTTCTTGGTGGTGGCTTTTTTTCTTTGGTGTTTGTGGTGGTTTTTGGGGGGTCTTTTAACGGATAAATAAAAACCCAACCCAAAATCCTTAGTTTAAATAAAAAGGGGGGAAAAAAAATGGGGGAAAGGGAAATTTTAAGAATTTTGGGTGATGGGGGGTTGGGGGGTGTGTGTGTGTTGTTTGGGTGAATGAAAAACTTTTTTTCGGGAAAATGTTGGGGTTTTTTTTTTCCCCCCTCCCGTTTGGTTTTTTTTTTTTTTTTTTTTGGTTTGGTAAAAAGGAAATAAGGGAAAAAAGAAAAAAGAAAAAAATAAAGGGGGGAAATAAAATAAAAAAGAAAGATATTCTTAAAAAAACCAAATTTCCCTTGTTAACCCATTAGGAAAAGCCCAAAATGAAAAATTTAACAATAAAACCAAACCACCAAAACAAAAACAAACAAAAAAACCCAACAAATATTATAAAAGAAAGAGGAAAGGGGGAAAAGGGGTTTTGGAAGGAAGGAGACGGGGGAAAAAAATAGTAAAAGGGGGGAGAGGAGAGAGAGAGAGAGAGAGAGGGTTTGTGTGTGTTGGGGGGGAAAAAACCCTTAAGTTTTCGGACCAGTTGGGGTTTTTGTGGGGTTTTTTGTGTTTTTTGTTTGGGTTTTTGGGGGTGGGGTTTGTTGTTGTTGTGGTCCCCCGGAAAAAAGCACCCCAAGCCCCAAACCCACCCCTAACAGTACCAAAGGGGCTTAATTTTAAAATTTTTTTTTTGGGTTTTTTGGGGTTGTTTTGCTTTTTTGTTTTTTTTTAAACCGGGGCCCCCCTCCCCCCCTAAAAAATTTCGTTAAGGGGCCAGAAAATTTTTGTTTATTTTCGAAAAAAGGAATAAGCCTTTGTTTTTTCTTTCCCCCGGTTTAGCGTTTTTAAATTTTGCATTTCCCAAAAAATTATTTTAAAACGAAAGATTTAACGTGTGCGAAAGATGTTCGGGTGCGTTCGCACCGGGGCCTCGGTTTAATCCACCCAAAGGGACTTGAATTCAGTTCGATTTTTTTGTCAAACTGGAAAAAAAGGGGCGAGGCGGGAAAATCGAACCCAACCCACGGTTTCCTTGTTGGCGGGCAACGTTCTTAACCTCCTGCCCCCTTTCCTTTCCCACTCGGTTATTAGCTAGTGCCCCGACTAGCGGTTTCTTGCAGGTAAAAAGTTTTGCGGAAAAAAGGCTTGACGTGAGGGCTCTGACCTCCGCATTCTCGTTTGGCCCTGGCACAGCAAGCAGAATCAGCATCAACTGCAGCAGCAGCAGCAGCAGCAGTTTTTAGTATGGTGAAATTTCGTGTAAATACGTGCTTTGGGGTTTTTGTGAAAAGGTTTTTTTTTTTTTGAACTTGGATATATTGTAAAGTCTTGCCCTTTTTTTTTTTATTCTATTTTTTTAAGGCTTCCTTACGGTCTCGGTGATTCTGATAAAAGGGCCTTTTATGTTTCGGGTCTGTCTGTTGTGTCTTGTCTTGGTCTGTCATTGCCCTTGCCTTCCGTCGTTGTCTGTCTGTCTGTCTTTTTTCCCTCTCTTTCTCTCTCCCTCTCCTTCCCCCCTTTCCCTTTCTCTCTCCTTTTTTTTTTCCCCTTTAAGGGAAGGGGGGTGGTGTAAAAAAACAAAACCCAAAAAAAACCAACCCAATGCATGTAAAAACAACAGATAAACTATACTTGTTGATTTTGCCCCTCAAAATGCATTCATCAGATCTCAGTGGCAGGGGTCTGTACTGTGTGTTGGTCTTAGGATAAACTCAACACCAAGTTCGGTATTAAATTGACCCCCAAATAGGTCGTAAAAAATAGGGGTTTTTTCTTTCCGTCGTTTTTTCCCGCCAAACCCCGAGGTTCTTAAGGGTGGGTTTTTGTGTATCGACCGTTTTTTTCCCACCATGAAGGTAGCTCATTCCCGATTTTGGGGGGGATGTTAAATTTATTTATTTATTATTTTTTCGAGGATAAGGCTAAGCACTTTTGTGCTTTTTTACATCCTCCCCGGTGTAGGGGTTTTGAAAATTTTTCATCTTTTCCCCCCACCGGCCACAAGGGCCTACTCTTACAAAAAGCGGCGGGTTTTAAAACGCGTGCGAAGAAATTCGCATGCGTTCGCCGGGGCCCGGTTTATTTTTCATCCAAAGGACTTTTGGGGGGGTGGATTTGCACTGAGTTAACTCCGGGGAAAATTCCCCCTTAACCAAATCAAACCCCGGGGTCTCAGATTGCGAGTGCAAGCTTAAACCCACTAGGCTCCCCCCCCACCCCCCTCTTAAAAACCCGGGTTTTAAAGACAACTTTTTTTAAATTTTAAAATAACTAAAACAAAAATGTTTTTGGGAAAAAAAAATTTTTTTTTATGGGTTTTTTTTTGAAAAGGCAGCTTCGTTTTCTTTCGAAAAAAAAAGGAATGCATCGGGATGAGTGAAGGAGGTAAAAACAAAAATTTTTTCGTCGAAGCAAGAAAAATGAAAAAAATAAAAAGGTAAAAACCTAGGTCGAGGGGAGGAATAAACCTCACTTCCTGGGGGTTTTCATTTGGGGGGGGGTTTCCCTTCCCCCCCCGACCCTTCCCACCAAAGAAAAAAGGGACCCATTTTGCAAAGGGGAAAAACCCCTCTAACCAAAGGGGGAAAAAGGTCCCCCGGCAAAAAACTATGCTAACCCGGGAAAAAGAACCCTGGGAAAAACAAAAATCCCCCAAAAACAAAGGGTTTTTCAAAAATTTTTAAACAATTTTCCAAGAAAAAAAAACGGGGGGAAAAACCCAAAAAACCCCCCCAAAAACCCCCCTTTTTTTTCCTTTTTTTTTTTTAAAAAGTTTTCATGGGGAAAAAAATTTTTTGGGGCCCTTTTTGCTTGTGTATGGGGGGGGTATTTTTTTTGTTTTTAGAAAATTTTGGAGTTTGAAGGGGAAAAAAGGGGGGGGAAAAAAAAAGGGGTGGATGAGAAGGGGGGGGGGGGGGGGGAGGGGGGGGGGGGGGGGGGGGGGGGAAGGGGGGGGGGGGGGGTTTGAAAAAGGGGGGGGGGGGGGGGGGGGGGGTGGGGGGGGGTTTTTTTTTGGGGGGGGGGGGTTTGGGGGGGGGTTTGGGTGGGAAAAAAAGGTTTTGGGGGGGGGGGGGGGGTGGGGGTTGGGGTGAAAGGGGGGGGGGCGGGGTTTGGGGTGGCCCGGGGGCGGTTTTTGGGGTTTTGGGGGGGTTTTTTTTTGGGGGGGGGGTTTTTTTTTTTTTTTGGGGGTAATGTTTTTAAATTTTTCCTTTTTGGGGGGGGGGGGGGGGGGGGGTGGGGGAAAACGTTTATGGGGACGGGGGGGGGGGGGGGGGGGGGGGGGGGGGGGGGTTTTTTTTTTTTTTTTTTGGGGGGGGGGGGGGGGGGGGGGGGGGGCCCCCCCCCCAAAATTTTTTTCCTTGGGGGGGGGGAAAAAGGGAAAAAAAAAAAGGGGGGGGGGGGGGGTTTTTTTTTTAAAAAAAATTTTTTTTTTTTTTTTTTTTTTTCGGGGGGTGGGGGTTTTTGGGGTTTTTTTTGGGTTTTTTTTGGGGGAAAAAGGTTTGGGGGGGGTTTTTGGGGGGGGGTTGGGGGTTTTTTGGGGGGGTTTTTGGGGGGAAAAAGGGGATTTCCCCCTTTTTTTTTTTAAAAAAAAAGGTTGGGGGGGGTTTTTGGGCCCGGTTTTATTTGGGGGGGGTTTTTTTTTTTTTGGGGGGGGGGGGGTTTTTTTTTTTTCCCCTTTTTTTTGGGGGGTTCTTACCCCCCCCGGGGGGGGGTGGGCCCCCCGGGGGGGGAAAAAAAAAAAATTTAAATTTCCCCCGCCCCGCCCGTCGTTTTAGATTTGCCCCGGGGTGTGGTAAAAAAGATGGGTTTCCTAAGTAAATGGTAATGGCTGTGGGGAGGGGTTGGGAAGGTAGGGGGGGAAAAGTTGGGTAATTTTATGAACCATGTGGAAGGGTCTGGTATATAATATTTTGTTGGTTTTGTTTAAAATTTGGGGGGGTTTTGGGGGTTTTTGTTTTTTTTTGGGGGGGGAGGGGGGATGAGAAAGAATGGAAGAGACCCGCCGAGTGAAAAAACCCGACCCCTTTTTTTTTTTTAAAAAATTTCTTTTATTTGAGGAAAAAAACCCCTCTTTTTTTAAAAAAATTTTTTTTTAAAAAACCCCTTTTTTTTTTTGTAAAAAGTATTTCCCCCCCAAAAAAATCCCCCTTTAAAAAAAAGGGGTTTTAAAAGGGGGCAAATTTTTGCTTAAAAATTTTTAAATTCTGGTTTTCCCAGGTTAACCCAGAGGTTAAAATTTTCCCCCCGATGGGAAAAAATATTGTAATTTTAACAAGTTAAAAAAATTTCCTGGCCTATTATTTAAAATTGGTTTGGGGGGTTTTTTTGTTTTTTGGTTTGTTTTTGGTTTTGTTTTATTTTGTTTTAAAGGGAACTTTTTTTTTAATTTTATTTAAAATTTTTTTAAAAAATTTTTTTTTTAAAAAAACACAATGGAAAAGGCACTTTTTGCAACATCCAGTGGCATTTTGGGTTTTTTAAAAAGATCTGTTAGGACAAATATTTTAAAGAAAACTGTTTTAAAAAAGTTAAAAAAGGGTTTTTTTTCCCCCCCCCCCTTTTTTTTGGGGGTTTTTTTTTGGGGGGAAAAAGGGTTTTCGCTTTGGGGGGGGTTTTGTTTTAAAAAAAGGGAATTAAAAAAACGGTTGGTTGGGGGGGAACCCCCTAAAAAAACCCTGGGGAAAACCCAAAAAACACGGGCTCTATTGTTTATTTCCCCCCTGGGAAACCCAAGCAAACCATTGATGGGGGAAAGGGGGAAAGGGGGGGGGGGAAAGGGGGGGGGGGGTTAAAAAAAAAACGAAAAAAGTCCTCATTGGTAAAGCCTAGGCCTGTGGGGGTTTAAAAAAAAAAAAAAGTTTTTCCGTTTTTTGGACCCCAAATTTAATTTTGGGAGAGTTGGCGAATCATTTGAAATTTTGGTTGAGTTGTTGAGTCGGGGCCCCAAAACCAAGGGTTTTTCCCCCAAAACCCCCCCCCCCCCCCCCCCCCCCCCCCCCCCCCCCCCCCCCCCCCCCCCCTTAAAGGGAATAAGGGAAGGAAGGCAGTTCCCTTTTGGAAAATTTAAATTTTAAAAAAAAAACCCAAAAAAATTAGTGGCCTGTAATCCCTTTCACGTCAAAAAGGCTTTTTCCCCCCTTTTTTTTAAAAAAATAAAAAATGGTGTCCCCCCTTGGCGTTGGGGGAAAAAGGGTGTCCCCTTTGGGTTGGTTATTTAGGCCAAGATTATTGAAATAATATAAAATACCGCACATCTGTATTATTAACACCAAAAAACGTATAAACGCAGCACTTCTGTATAATGAAAGCAAAAATATCAAAAATCAAACTCATTCCAAAATCTTATAATTTTGGAAGGAAGCTATTTCTGCTATGAACATCAACATAAGACCTTTCGACAATATAACGTCTATGTTTATAGAAATAGGTAGTAATAAAAACAGAAGTGATCCCAATGGTTGACTTACAGAAAACAACAACAACTAAAGAATGCACAAATGACAAGTAGTATGCAAAATACTTCACTAAGCTCTACTGTGCAATGTAAAGTGGGCCACGTGCGCACGCACTGCCCTTAAAAGGCATATCCCCCATCCCGTCATGCTAATTCTGGAACAGTGTGGGAATGGCCAGCCACAACCGAAGCTGTACCAGAATCAACACCTTAGAAGCGCAACTCCATAGTCTTTCAAAACTGACCTGACGGCTGGCTAAGGAAGCACTGTACGTTTGTCCGTCGTGTTCGACGATGACCTCCAAAACAGCGGAGGAGGCAGCTGCTGTTTCGGAAATTGGGCAGAAATTTGATTATAGTGGAGATGCCTTGCCCACAGTACATCCCCACTCCTTCGGCAAAGTGGGCATAAGAACAGTCAGCGTTGGAGATGTTCTCCAAAGGCCAACCAGCCCCCAGGGCTGCAGCACATAAGGACTGTACGAGTCAAGCCTCCTAGTCAGAGAGTCATAGTCGATCACTAAAGACTAGGCCCTAAGCTGTAAAGTGGAATTCCATGAGTGGGAAAGCCACTGGTCATACAGCCTCTCACTTTGCTGTTGCCCCCAGCGTCAATGGTTTAATCAAGAACTGTGATAAACCCGAGGCGCTGGTGGCATGTAAAGTGGGCCATATATGCACTGTGCTTAAAAAAAGGCTTGTCCCCCTCCTTTCATGTCCAATTAGAGATAGCTAGTTATAACTGCAGCTGTCTCTGGCTGCCATGGTGGTCCTGTCCCTCACAGAGGAAAACACAAGAGTGTCCCCTTCCCTTTTTGGTGGAGAGACTTGTAAAATAAGCCTATTCTTTCCTTTCACCTTCTCTCTGTGGCTGCGTCTCTATTTTTTTCTGTCTGTTTTTCTGTCTCTGTCTGTCAGTCTGCTGTCTGTCTCTGTCTCTGTATCTGTACTGTCTTCTGTCTGTCTGTCTGTCTGTCGTCTGTCTGTCTGTCGTTGTCTGCTCCTCTCTCTCTCTCTCTCTCTCTCTCTCTCTCTCCCCCTCCCTTTTGAGTTGTCAGCATCTCTCTCTGCCTTTATATGATAATGCCAGGTTACATTTGCATGGCATACCTACTACTTAATCCCTTGGTAAGAGATTATTTTGAACAAGATGAGAACTGAAAAAAACAAATAAACCAACAAGGGATCCCCCCAAGAAAACCAAACAGACCCGAACTAACAAAAACAACAAAAAACCACACAAAACACACACACACACACACACACACACACACACACACACACACACACACACACACACACACAAACACACACACACACACACACACACATGCACATAATCACTTAATTTCAAACCTGGGCTTACAGAGACAGTAAAGTCACAATACCCTGTTACCAGTATCTTTTTAAAAGCAAGCAAACAAAAACACAAAACACTAAATAAACAAGCACGGAGATTGTTTTCTTTCTATCTTACGTTGAAAGAAGAAGTTAAGACCTCCCCCGTGTCAGTCCTCACTTTCTGTTGCTCAATATTGCTTTCACTCTGCTGAAGACACCTTTCACACTCTCTGTTTAGCCAATGACAAACAGCTACTGTTTGTTTCCGAACAAGACACCGAGGCTTGCACGTGATCACCTAACTCACGTCATGTTTTCTTTAACTTAAAAACGTGTTTGTGTCAACATGCAGCCGAAATTGTCCCCAAAAATCCCATAAAAAACCCTTGAAAACAGTGCACAAGAGAAATAAAGTACAGGGAAAATACTCCCAACTGAAGATAAGAGAGAAGGAAAGACAAAAGGGAAGGGAAAAGAACGAGAAAAAAAGAAGAAAGAAGAGATGTGTGCGACTCTAGACAGATAAAAGTATTAGATTACCAGCCAATAAGTGCATGTGCTTGCTCGCTCACAGACAAAAGATTTTTTTATGTGCACGTGTGCACGCACCTACCCTTTCTCCCCATGCACACATGTTATTGTCATACAAAATCTCTCTCTCTCTCTCTCTCTCTCTCTCTCTCTCTCTCTCTCTCTCTCTCTCTCTCTCTCTCTCTCTCTTTTCATGGCAGTTTTTTGTTCTCTCTTGTTTCTTCCCCATAATCATCTTTCCATTTTCGTTTTTTCTTTCACCCAACAGATCCTGTACTTGTTTGTATTTCTTCCAGCAAAGACAAAAATATCTGCACCAAGTAAAACATCATTACTGAGTAATCAGTAGGAAACAAAACACAAACATGCAGACTTTTAAATCTATTTTTTGGGCTGCCACATCTTCTGTGTCATTCCTGTCCTGCTGTTCCCATGCTGCTTATTTCAATCTCTCTGTCAAAGCCTTACCCAGGTTTTGTTATGTCACATCCTCAGGGTCAGAAGTCCACAGGGCATCCATCAATGTCAGGCTGTGGAGGAGCCACCAGCCTACACTGCTACTGGGCTACCTTGTTGGTGTTCAGTGGTGCCTGTTCTGAGCTAACATACGCAGGACACCATTTACTAAGCCTTCTACTGATGACAGAACAAGGTTAGTCATGGATCACCACAATGTACCTCCATCTATCTTCTGTGAACCTACAATCCCAAAGACTTTGACACAAACTCACCACAGGTACAGAAGTGTATGGGGAAACTAAAACTGGGGTCACTATGAGACCAGAGCAACCAGGGCCACCGAATCAGAGGCAATTTTTATATTGCATGATGATCAGTGATGATGAGCAAGATGTAACTATGCTGCTATGAAAGTCGGGTCAAAGTCAAGCCAAAACACTTTAATCATCCCATGAAGGGCAATTACAAGTGCATGTGATTTGAGATAATTTGACAGGGCAAACGCAAACGTAAACGCAATTTTATTTCACGAGGGTAATAGATTAAGTAACAAGACTTTTTTTCATCCAGCCCTCAAAAAGAAAAGAAAAGAAAAGAAAAAGCTGCAATAAAAGCAAAAGCATAATTATGATACATATGAGAGTACACACACATTAATATCAACAAATACACGAGAGAGAGAGATAGAGACAGAGACAAACAGACGGACAGACAGACAGACAGGCAGGCAGGCAGGCAGGCAGGCAGACAGACAGACAGATAGACAGACAGACAGACAAAACAGAGGGACAGATAGACAGTCTGAGATAGAGACAGATATAGTGAGACAGAGAGAGGAACAAGAAGTATGGAAAGCGGAAATACGTGTTGTATTAATACATCTTGGGAAGGAGATATGTTGTATCATATTGTTTCATCAAAAGATCTTGATACATAGTTTTTAATTTTTTCAGATTAGTTTCATTTTTTAGTTGGTAGGGAAGCCTATTCCACAGCCAGCCCCCAGAATATGCTAGACTTGATTTGAATAGTGTTATCTTAGGTAGAGGTAGATTAATCAAATGAGAGTGTCTAAAATCATTTACTGTGAAGATGCTTTGTAATAAAGATGGGGCATTTCCATGCAAGATCTTATGCATCAAAACTCCTTTATTGAAAAGAAGCTTGGACTTAAGGGGCTGAACAATATGCCTTCTATCATTAAATATCCGAGAGTCAACTGGGCCTGAGAAATACAGACACCTGCAGTGTTGGTCAGGTAATTTGAGCAACAGTCTCAAAATCACATCCGTGAAGTAGGTAAAGCTCGACTGTATGGTCTCAGTCTTCCCAATGAGCCTACAGCACACTCACTCTGTGCAGGGGTCAGCTGGAGTCTGAAAAAGTTGCTATGGCTCTTACGGGTTTCGAGCCTGCCAACTCCCAGTCTGTGACCCAAGGCGCTAAAGGTTGTGCCATTGTGGCTGGTAACATGCAAACTTTTGGTCACACTGAGAGAGAGAGATACAGAGACAGAGACAGACACAGAGAGAAAGACAGAGACAGACAGATAGACAGAGCAGTAACTGTTCCACATGTCACAAGCAGACAACACACTCAACTCACGTTCCACTCTCGTCCATAACTTTGACCAAGATGGCCGCCGTGATGGCTTTGGTGAGAGACGCCACGTTGAAGCGGGTGTCGCTGTTCACACGTTCGTTGCCATGGGGACGTGTAACGCCATAACCACGTGACAGCAAGGTCACGCCGTCCTTGACAACAGACACAGCCAGACCTGGATTGGTATTCTTGCGACATTGGTGGCTCGTCTCGATCATACTGCTGATTTCTTCCGTTTTGAATCCTTTAGAGCCATAGGCTGAAGGCATGAGGCAAAGAAGGAACAACATCACCAGTTGTAGGAAGACTGAATCCACAGTGGTGCCAGCCATTCTGAAGCTTGTGGCCATCTGTAACAGACATAAGTAAATATTTCAGTGTTAATGGAGGTATGTTTTTTTTTAGGCAGTTCTCTTTCTTACAGAAGTTTCCCATGTCAGCATATAAAGAATAAATGACAACTTTGTTAAAAATCCTTGGATAGAAGTCCAAGGTTCACCAGTGGTGAGAGTTTTGGGTATTTAACCATTTTTGCCTACCATTAAGGTAGCAGCATGTGTGTGTGTGTGTGTGTGTGTGTGTGTGTGTGTGTGTGTGTTTGAGTGAGCTCATGCACTTATTGGCAGGTAATCTAATACCTCTCTCCCTCTGTTGCACACATCTCCTTCTGGTCTATTTTCAGCTTTTTTCTCTCTCTTGTACCAAAAACTGATGTGCTGGGCTTGACTTGTCAGGTGCTTAACGGCAGTGCAACGCATTTTTGCTTATATGACAGACAACAATATTTACTGCCTGAACAATCAATGAAGAAGACGAAGAAGTCTTGCACTATCCTGACAACTGAAAGATGTGATGGAAAGCACCATTCAAGAGAAAGAAAGGTGGCAAGAAAAGTTTGAGCAGAAGAGCATAATTTTTATATTTTCAAAAAGAATCTATGTATGTTTATTTGAATATTTCAGGGAAAGAAATAGTATAAACTGCAACATCTGAGCTTGGCTACCAGTGGGGCTCAACAAGTTTAAGATAAGTCCATTTCACAGTAAACAAGCCTGACATGTACAAACACTGCAAAACAGCATGGAATCTGTAGATACCCTTTAACAAATTGTTAGTTACTCTCCTATAGGATCAAATCACATCACATCCACATTTTTGGTACCTGTGGACAAATCTCAACGCACAGACATGATTTTAGGTATCAATGACAAAAGTTTAGAGTCTTTCAGTTACTTTAATTAAAAATAACACACATATTGTAATACTTCTCCCTAAACATCAAACATTGGGAAAGTTGTATGTCATTCAAAAATGCTCCTTGACAATGTCAAAACTGTTCTCAGTTCTTCTTCTTCTTCAAGTGTCCGGTCTGGTCCTGCAGACATCGACGATCATGGCTCTCCATTCTTCCCTGTTCTCGGTCCCTCTCATGAGCTCATTGTTGGTGCCCTCTTTATTCGTTGCGAATTTGTTTAAGCTGTCTGTGAATTTTGTGCGTTGTCTTCCTCTGCTCTTGTTTCCACAGAATTTGCCACTCCATAACAGTTTCTCTAGTCCGTCAGCCCTGATTATATGGCCGAAAAATTTGAGCTGTCTTTCTCTGATGGTGTTGAGAAGGGATCTCTTGTACCCAGCCATTTCCATTACTTCTGCATTAGTTTTTCTTTTTGTCCATGAGATTTTCATGATTCTCCGGATGAACCACATTTCCACTGCTTCTAGTCGCTGTTCTGTGTCCTTGGCTAGGGTCCAGCACTCACATCCGTACAGAAGAATGGATCATACGTAGGCTCTCAAAACATGGATCTTTGTCTTGAGGCTTATCTTACTGTTGGTAAAAATGCATTTCATGTTGTTAAAAGTTGCCTTAGATTGACCGATTCTCTTCTTGATTTCTGTGTCACACTTGCCGTCCGGGGTGATAGTACAACCAAGGTATTTAAAGGTGTTTACTTGTCTGATTCTCTCTCCTTTACAGGCTATGTTGCATTGTGTTTAACAGCTTTTTTCGAGATCACCATGCATTCTGTCTTCTTTGCATTGAGCTGTAATCCTTTCTTTTTGCTTTCGTCTGTTACTGTTGTTAAAATCTTTTGCAGTTTTTCTTCAGAGTCGGCGATAAGGACTATGTCATCTGCATATCTCAGGTTGTTGATGTTGTGACCACCTACACTAATTCCCTCATGATTCTCAATATTTCGTAGAATTATTTCACTATATACATTAAATAAATCAGGCGAGAACACGCAGCCCTGCCTCACACCCCTGCAGATTGGTCTATATTGACTGATGTCATTGTCGACTCTAATGGCTGCCTCCTGTTCCCAATATATGTTTCTGAGGACTCGAAGATCTTTCCCGTCGATGCCCTGCCAGAATATCAAACAAGTCGGAGTGTCGTACTTTGTCGAACGCTTTTGAGTAGTCAATGAAGCAGAGGTACAGGTCTCTCTGGACCTCGATGGATCTTTCCATGAGAGTTTTCAATGCGAAGATTGCATTTCTGGGGCCTTTGTCTGTCATGAATCCAAATTGCGTTTCTGATATTTCTGGGAGTATTTTATTTCTCATTCTCTTCATGAGTATTCGTAAAAGAACTTTGGTGAGGTGACTCATCAGGCTGATTGTACGATGTTGGTCACATTCAGCTGTACCCAGTTTCTTAGGGATCGCAATGTAGATGGACTTCTTCATATCTATCGGAATCTCTCCTGTGTCATATATATTGTTTAGTAGTTTTGTGACTGCCTTAATTCCCACTTCATCCAGGGCTGTTATCAATTCAGATGGGATATCATCAGGTCCTGGCGCCTTACCACTTTTCATCTTGCTGAGTGCATGTCTCACTTCGTCTTCCATGATTATGTGGCCATCTTCGTTGCTAATATGAGGAGGTGGACCTCTGTCGTCGTGGTATAGCTCTTCGATGTATTCTGACCACCTGTTAAGAATATCTTCTTTTTCCATGAGTATATCTCCATCTCTCGACTTTATACAACCTGTTTTTGCAGATGATTTCTTCCCTGTCACATCTTTTATTTTTTCATGCATAAGTTTGCTATCAAAATTTGCATTCATTTCAATTTCCTTGCACTGCATATTGATCCATTCTTCCTTGGCTTCATTACATTTTTTCTTAACCAGTTTGTCGAGTTCTTTATACTTCTTTTCATCTACTTTTGCCTTTCTCCTGTTTTCCATTAGGTTTAAAATCTCAGAGCTCATCCACTTCTTATGTTCCTTTCTATTTATGACTGGTATATATTCTTTTGCTGCCTCGCTGATGCTATCTTTCATCATGTGCCATTTTTCCTCTGTAGTGGTGAGTTGATCTAGGCCATCGAATTTGTTTCCAACTTTGATCTTGTATTTTTCTTTGATTTCTTCGTCAGTTTGTAGCATGTTCATTTGCAGTTTTGGTGTTCTTTTAGCTTTTGACAACTCTTTCAATTTTAGTCGCATTGTCCCGATAACTGGGACATGATCACTTCTACAGTCTGCACCTGGCATGGACTTACAAGATGTTATAGAGTTACGGAAGCGTTCTTGAATCAGGATGTAATCTATTTGATTCCTGGTTCTGTCGCCAGGGCTTTTCCATGTCCAGCATCTTCTTGGATGGTTTTCAAACCATGTGTTCATGACAGCCAGCTTTTGTTCCTTGCACCATTCCGTGAGCCGCTCTCCTCTTTCATTTCTCACTCCTATTCCAAATGGGCCAACTGTGGTTTCATCTTTCCCTTTTCCTACCTTTGAATTGAGGTCACCCATTATTATTCTGATATCTTGAGACTTCAGTTGCTTCATTGCCTTTTCGATATTTTCATAAACTCCTCAATTTCTGCGTCATCTTTATCAGCTGTTGGTGCATATACTTGTAGTATTCCAATGTTGAAGGGTGTGCCCTTAAGTTTTATTATCAGGACTCTGTCATTTACAGTCCAGAAACCTTTGATGGTCTTTGAGGTTTCTTGATCTAGAATCATGCCAACTCCTTTCTGGTGTTGATCCCCTCCTGAGTAAAGAATGGTGTAGTTGTCGGATGTTATGCAGCCTGCTCCTTTCCATCTCACTTCTAAAAGTCCTAGTATATTGAGGTTAATTCTTTCCATTTCCTGTTTGAGATTGTCCAATTTTCCTTTTTGTAGCATAGTCCATACGTTCCATGTACCCATTCTGAGAGGTTTTCTGATGCGGACAGTCGCTGGATGACGATCGAGGGTTACCTGTCGCACATAATCCACCCTACCGAGTGAGGAACTTCCAGTTAAGACAGTTAAATTTTCCCATGGATTAAAATCTTTTTTAAATAATACCCTCCATTCAAATTTCCTCTCAAACTAAGAAAACTAATGCACAATGAAAGATTTTTTAAAAATTCAGCAAGCCAGTGTAACATTTACATGCAAAAGTTGTCCATCCACAGATCTGATATTTTCAGCTCTTAGGCAGTGGCTACCTTCCTGTGACTGCTGTGTTTGAGTGTGGTGTGAGTTAGGGGTGGTATGAGTTCCCCTCACAGCTGCCAGTCCCTGTCAGTTGGCAGCTATGCCCCATGTCTGTGTGGGGGTGATGATAGCTGTCACCTCTCCAAACAGTCCTCTGCCCTTCCCCTAATCAGTTCCAGCATGTCAGACATACCCCCTTTCTTGAAGTGTCGCAGTTTTTCGACTTTTCCCAACCTATTTTCTTAATTAAGATTCCTCTGTCTGCAACTCTCTCCTCTCCCTTTTGTGAGTTTCTGTACTCTGCCTCTGTCCGTCTGTCTGCCTGCTTCCTGTCCGTCTGTCTGCCTGTCTGTCTGTGTCTCTGTCTCTATCTTTGTGTCCATCTATATCTTCGTTTCTATTTCTCTGTCTCTCTGTCTCTCTGTCTCTCTGTCTCTCTCTCTCTCTGTATGGCTGGCTGTCTGTTTCTCTCTGTCTATCTTCATCTCTCTATGTTTCTTTCTCTCCCTCTCCCTCTTTTTATGAGTTCTCTCCTCACCTCTCCTCCCCCCCCCCCTCTCTCTCACTTACTCATAACTTTTTCTTTCTCTCTCTTGCTGTCCATCACACACACACACACACACACCACACACACACACACACACAAAACACACACACACACACACACACACACACACACACACACACACACACACACGTGCGCGCCTGCGTGCGTGTAATGTAATGTACAATAAAAGATGGTAATATGCAAGGTATCTATTGGTTGTTATAATGTATGAATGTTTACAAGGGCAAATTGTAAGACTGGGATTAGCCTAAAATCTTCATCCTTGCGAATTAAAGGTCATTCATTCATTCATTCATTCATTCATTCATTCCTTCCTTCATTCCTTCATTCATTCTCTCTCTCTCTCTCTCTCTCTCTCTTTCTTCTCTCTCTCTCTCTCTCTCTTCCTCCTCCTCGTTCTTTTAAAAAATTTTTTATTTATTTTTTTTTCGCTGTGATGATGATGAGAAAAAGATGACGATGACAAGGATGATGATGATAATGATGATAATGATCATCATCATCATCGTCGTCGTCGTCGTCAAAATCATCATCATCATTCCCTCATCATCATCATCACCACCACCACCACCACCACCACCACCACCACCACCACCACCACCACCATCATCATCATCATCATCATCATCATCATCATCTTCATCACCATCATCATCACCAACTACAGTTTTAGCTGCTGGCATAAACAAATTCAATGTTAGAGAAACTAGCTGATCCCGTGCATTGCCTCAGTAGTACTTGTTTAGAAACAAACCATGGGTGTTTGTCACTGGCTGAAGAGATAATGTGAAAGGTCTCTTCACCAGAGTGAAAGCAAGATTGAGCAACAGCAAGTGAGGACTGATAGGGGAGATCTTAACTTCTTCTTTAAACAAGAGGAAGCAATCCCTATGCTTGTTTGTTTAGCTTATCTTCTTTTCCTTCGCTTGCTTAAAGAATTGGAAACAGGGTATTGTTGTGACATTCTTGTCTCATGGGCTGAAGCTTGAAGCTGAGGGATGTGTGTGTGTGTGTGTGTGTGAGAGAGAGAGACAGAGAGAGAGAGAGAGAGAGAGAGAGAGAAGAGAGTAGAGAGAGAGAAGAGAGAGAGAGAGAGAGAGAACGTGTGGTGTGTTATGGTTGTGTGTTGTGTGTTGTGTGTGTATGTGAAGAGTCAAGAATCAAGAATCAAAACCTTATTGCTATTAAGTCAGAACAAGACTTATTTGACACCAAACATAATAAACATAGTCAACATTTCCTAAAAGATGTAGATTCTTAGATTTTTGCATTTTGGCTATGCTCTGGCTCTTCTGGAAAAAGAATCATGCACATATTTGATACTAACAGATAGTCCTCATTGTGTGTGTGTGTGTGTGCGCATGCGCGTGCACACACTTGCTTATACACCTATGTTCATGTAAAGGTAAAAGGTTTACACCTTTATGTTCATGTACATGATGTGTATATAGTTGTTCTTGTGTTTGCTTACCTTGTAAAATACCACTAAGTACCTACAACACATTATCCTTAATACTGATACTTTCTTCTTTCCTCATTCACATACTGTGGCATCACTTTAAGTGGAAAGATGTTAAAATTGAAGACTGACTTACTTCATTCGCATAGTGCCCACTTCCCCTTATGTTGAACATGGTGTGAGGCATGGTGCGAAGAGTGTGGTGTAAGTATTCCCTGCAGCTGTTTGTCACTGTCAGTTGTCAGGTAAGTACCATCTCTGTGTTGGTGTGCTGATAGCTGTCACCTAAAAGACCCCCGCCTTTCCCTAATCAGCACTAACTTGGCAGAAATTCCCGTTTCCTGGGATGTTGTCCTCTTTTATTTTGTTTTTTCTGCTATTTTTGTTAATGAGGATTCTTCCTTCTATTAGGTTGTAGAACTATCAGCAGCTCTGTATCTTTCTTTTAATGTCTTTCTGTTCTTTCTACTATGTAGTCATGCATTTAAATGCAGACGAACAGGCTTGCAACTAAGGGAGGAAGCTGGTTGCAAAATCTTCAGTGGTGCCCCTATGGTCTACAAGACAATAGGATAGGTGAAGGTGAAGAAGTTTGGTCCTGTCTTTCCCTGTCTCAATTTTCTCTCTGCCACTCAGTTCCCCCCTTCTCTTAGTAAGTCAAGTCAAGTCAAGTCAAATTTTTATTTCCAGATGGTACATTGAATAAGCAATTCATTTGCTTTTTTTCTTCAAGCCATCTATCTAAGAACAAATTTCTTACTGGTTATACTGAAATACTACACTACTGCAACCTTTACCAATAAATTGAACCAGTAAAAAGAGGAAAATTGATAAGACAAGTGTGTGTGTGTGTGTTCACATTTACCTCACTTTACCTATCCCATTGTCTTGTAGACCCGTTGGGGTACAACTGAAGTTTTGTAACCAGGTTCCTCCACTCCTCACAGTTCTCAGCACTCCCATTTTTGGGTGGTAATTAAATCTGTCTTTGTTTTCCCCTTCCCCTCTTCCTTCCTTGACATCTTCACTGTATTTTATCTTTTGGCCCCCCCCCCCCATCCCCCTACCTGGTTTTCTTTTTACTGTGTATTTTTGAGGGTTTTTTTGTGCCGTGTTTTTCTTTCTGAGTTTAAGCCTTTAATTTTTTGGTCAAAGCTCTTGGTAAAAAAAAATCCAACAAAAATACTGAGTTAGCTGATTGCATGCATGCCTCAGTGCCTGTTTAAAAACAAACAGTGGATGTTTGTCATTGGCTGAACAGAAAGTGTGAAAGGTGTCTTCACCAGACTGAAAGCAATATTGAGCAACAGAAAGTGAGGACTGATGGGGGGAGGTCTGAACTTCTTCTTTCAACCAAAGAAAGAAAACAATCCATGTGTTTGTTTATTCAGTGTTTTCTGGTTTTTGTTTGCATGCTTTAGAAAAACTGGCAACAGGGTCTTGTTGATATTTTAGTGTCTTGTGTGCTGAAGTTTGAAACTGAGTGGTGTGTGTGTGTGTGTGTGTGTGTGTGTGTGGTGTTGTGTGTGCAGAGATGTGTAACATATTTATCTTTGAATTGTTTTTCTGGTTCTCTTTAACAAATTTGTGGTATTTCAAAAATATGTGCTGAGAGTATTTTTCTTTTGAAACGAAATGAGCCAATGTAAGAGTTTAATGCTATCAAGAGGCACAGATGATTTAGGCAATTTTACTTTAAGATAAGAGATTTTAACCAACATTAGGAATGCTCTTTATATATCTTTAAAAATCTATGAAAAGGGGATGAATACTTCAATATTGTGAGTGAGGTTTTCTTTCATCATAAGAGTTTTTTTCCAATTCCAGCGATCAACTTTTGTTGCCGATGTACACCTTAATGTTGTTGCCTTTTGCAGTTATTGTTTGTATATATGAAAATACGTTTATCTCTATATTTTTGCCTATTGTCTGTCAAGTCAAGTCAAGTTAAGTCAAGTCAAATGTTTATTTCCAGATGGTACATTGAATAAGCAATGCATTTGCTTTTTTTCTTTTAGTGTTTGTGTGTATGTGTGTGTGTGTGTGTGTGTGTGTGTGTGATCTGTATGTGTGCATGTGTACTGTATTGTGTGTGTTGCATGCATGTGTGTATGCACATCGTGCCATGCACGTATGTGTGTGTGTGAATACACGATGTACACCTGCTGACCAGCATAGTCAAACTTCCTTTCTGAGTTAGCCTTGTCAGCAAAACACTACACTTTGTCCCTAAAACACCTGTCCACAGCATCGATACTTTCTTCCTTTCCCTTCCACGCAGTTCTCTCTCTCTATCTCCCTACCCTCAGACCTAGTGTTTGAGCCTGGTGTGAGGGAGACATGGTGTGAGTTCCCCCTGCAGCTGCTTGCCTCTGTCAGTTGGCAGCTAGGCCCCATGTCTGTGTGGGGTGCTGATAGCTGTCACCTCTCCCAGCAGTCCTCTGCCCTCCCCCTAATCAGTACCAGCTTGTCAGAAGGACTAGTTTTGCCCTTGGTGTCGCCAAGTTTTTGCCTTTAGCGCTATTTTGTTAATTAGGATTCCTCTTGCTGTTGGGATGTTTACCTTTCTGGGTGTTTTGTCTCTTTGTGTTATTCTTTTTTTTCTGTATGGACTAATGAGGTAAATTCTTGGGTGTAGTGTAGTGTGTATGTGTAGTGTGTATGTGTAGTGTGTGTAGTGTGTGTGTATGTGTGTGTATGTGTGTGTGTAATGTAGTGTAGTGTGCGTGTGTGTGTGTTATTTCTTTCTTTTTTTTTCTTCTTTCTTTCGTTCTTTCTTTCTTTCTTTCCTTATTTCTTTTATGTTCTTTTCTTGTTGTTTCTTGTCTTTTTCTTTCTTTCCTTATTTATTTCCCTCCTCCCTTCCTTCCTTTTTTCTTTCTTTCTCCATTCCTTTTTCTTTCTTTCCTTCCATCTTTCTTTCTTCCCCGTTTATCGTTTATCGGTTGTTTCACATCTTTACAGCATTTTCACCGAAATATTTTACGACTATTGTTCTTTTTCCCTAGCATTCATTGTCTCTTGACATTACATTCAGGAAAAGAAAACATGACCCAGTTACCTGATAGTTTACATAATTTAGCGTTAGGGGGAAGACAAACAGTGAATGGGAGGGAGAGAGAGGAAGGAGGGGGGTTGGAATAGGGAAGAAGAGGGCAACAAAAAATGGGAACTTCTCTACTGGATGTTTGTAATAGGTTGAATAATGAGTGTGAAATGTCTCTTCACTAGCACAGGAAGTTGCTGTCGTAACAATGTTGAGTAATAGTGACGAGAGATGAAGGAGGTGTCAACTCCCTTCTGTCTTTAAAAATATGGGAAAAAAATCTATGTGTCTATTTTCATAGATTTGTTTTTTTCTTTGTTAGCTTTACAACTGGCAAGATGTTGTTGTTGGGGTATAATCAGCTCCACTTTTGAGGTGTTGATATCAGTGCTATGTGGAAACGCACTTCCATTTCCGAGAATTTTTTGTTTTGTTTCTCGTTTTCAAGACCAGGTGTTTTGTCTGTGTTAAGAAATTTCTTAGATAATTTATCAGTTTATC
>CM054147.1:47496229-47521229 GCA_028751875.1 Rapana venosa
TAGCGCTGAATCTTGTAAAGCAACAAAGCTAATGGTCGGGCTTCTTTTTTTTTTTACGATCTCCCAAGCCAACTTTACTAAATGCAGACATACATGTCAGTGCCATAATTCGTGTATATATACACATGAAAAAGATACAAAATATGCACGTTAAAGATCTCCTAATTCATGTCAGCGTTCAGTAGGGTATGGAAACAGCGAAAATGCCCAGCATACAACCCTTAACAAAGATTACTGAGCTTTTCTGAAGTCGGAACGTGTCAGCTGAGGCCAGCGGGCAGACCTCCTGCAGAGTGACAAGCACAGAAGACCTGGCACTACACACTCCCTGCTTGTTGGGAGGACACAGAGAAGAGGACGAAGAGAGAACTGTCAACTTTCCCTCCCGTGTCACAGCCCATGAGACGGGACGTGACATTCTCTTTTAGTGAAGGATGGTGGATTTTTTTCCCCCTCTGGAGTTAACATTAGTGCCGACTCCACTCTCCCCAAAAGTCCTTCGGATGAGACTGTAAACCGAGGTCCCGTGTGTGAACGCACGCTGAACATCTTGCCCACATGTTAAAACCCGCTTCGCTTCTTGGAAGAGTAGGCCATTGTGTGGGAATGGATGGCAAACTTGACAAAACTGCATATGTACGGGGACAGGATTTAAAAAAGGACATGAGTGCTTATTCCATTATCCTCGAAATAAAAGAATAAATAAATGAACGGGTTGCACGCGTGTATGAATTGCAAGCGCTTTGGTTTGTTGGCTTTACAAGATTCAGCGCTATACACATTCCATGTATTCATTCTCATTATCATAACCTGAATTGCTCTAAAACATAGATTTCTACTTAAAAGACCGAGTAACTTTCACTTGTTACAGACGAAGAGTACAGGACGTGACATAACCTGACCATATGTAAACCATACATTTTCTACCATCATTATAGGTGGAATGGAAAAAAAACAACCCAACAACAATAACATAAGGCGCTTGCTTGTTGCTGCTATGCTGGTTATGTTCATTACGCTATGCTTGCTTCATGTTTACTAATGAATAAACCTTTTTTAAACCAATGGGAAAAAAGGAACAGAAAATAGCACCCCTCACCTAAAAACAAACAAACAAGAAAAACCCCGCCAACCATAACCTAGATTAAGAAAGACAGCAATCTTTATAGACGTTTGCTTGTTCATTTTTGTGTTACAAAGAAACCCAAAACACACCACACACACAACACACACCACACACGACTGCACGCTCGCACAAAACCACACACACACACAAACAACAACACACACACAACACACACACACAACACCAAAACACACACACACACACACACACACACACACACACACACACACACGGAGAAGGAAGAGCAGTCAATATGTTGTTTTCTGAGTAAGTAATCTTTAAGGGCTATTTGTTTTGAGTTCGCTTCTTTGTGCATAAGTTTGTAGTCATGTTTATATAAATTTTTTGTCGACCTTTTTTTTTTTATACCAGGCAGAATGGGTTTAAAGGTGTGCGTAAGGTTGTCTGCATTTATTTTATTTATTTATTTATTTATTCTTTTATATCGAGGATAATGGTATAAGCACCCATGTGCTTTTTTCCATCCAGTCCCCGTGTGTATGCGGTTTTGTAAATTCTTTCATCTGCTCCACCCGGGACACAAGGCCCACTCTTACGAAAAGCAGAACGGGTTTAACGTGTACGCAAGATGTTCTGCGTGCGTTCGCACACGGGGCCTCGGTTTATAGTCTCATCCGAAAGACTTTTGGGGAGAGTGGAGTCTGCACTGATGTGAACTCCAGGGGAAAATATCCCCTTGAACGGGAATCGAACCCGGGTCGTCAGATTGCGAGCGCAATATTCTAACCACTAGGCTATCCCGTCATTCCCTGCGTTTGCACACAGGGCCTTAGTTTATAGTCTCATCCGACTGATTTCATTTTCGAGAAAGTGGAGACAGTACTGATGTTAACTCCAGTGGAACCCCCCCAAAAATCCCCTTGAAAAGGCGTGTCAGCGGTGGCTCGAACCCGGGCTCAATCCCGGGTCATCAACGTAACACTCTAACCACTAGGCACCCTCTTCCCCACCTAGCCCCAAACAACAAAAAAGGTTTTAAGATAACAGCTTTCAGGAATAAATGGTATCATTTTACTGTGCACTCCCCGCATGCACACTTCAATTTTATTAGGGCTATTTTCTCCATGAAATATACATACATTTTGGGTTGGGGGATGGTATAGGTAAAGAAAAGAGAGAAAGAGAGAAAGAGAGAGAGAGAGAGGGGAGAGGAGAAGAGAGAGAGAGGGAGAGAGAGAGAGGGAGAGAGGGGAGAGAGAGAGACAGACATCCATTCAGAGAGGAGAGAGCGAAAGAGAGAGAGAGAAACAGACAGACGGACAGACAAGACAAGAACAGAGAGGAAGAGAAAACGAAGACAGACAGGACCAGAACCCGACAGATCAGGACAGCAGAGGCGAGCAACAAACCCTAAGACGGAGGAGACAGGGGACAAAAAATATTGGAAAACAGAGAGAGAGAGAGAGGGAAAAAGGGGGAAAAGAGAGGAGAGGGAGAGAGGAGAAAAGGAGGAGAGAGGAGGAGGAGAGTCGACAGATCGACAGACGACAGAGGGGCAGAATGAGACAGACAGAGACAGAAAAATTCGCAAAACAAAGGGTTTTTAAATTTGCATTTTCAATGGGGCCCCCAAAGGGGCCCCCCCCCCCCCCCCCCCCCCGGGGAAAACCCCCCCCCCGAGCCCCCCACCCCCCGGGGGCCCCCCCCTCCCCCCCTCCCCTCCCCCCCCCCTCCCCCCCCCCCCCCCCCCCCCCCCCCCCCCCCCCCTCCTCCTCCCCCCCCCCCTCCCCCTCCCCCTCCTCCTCCCCTCCCCCCCCCCCCCCCTCCCCCCTCCCCCCTCCTCCTTCCCCCTCCCCCCCCTCCTCCTCCCCCTCCTCCCCTCCCCCTCCCCCCCCTCCCCCCCCTTCCTCCCCCCCCCCCCCTCCTTCCTCCTCCCCCCCCTCCTCCCCCCTCCCCTCCCCCTCCTCCTCCCCTCTCCTCCTCCCTCCCCTCCCCTCCACCTTCTCTCCTCCTCTCCCTCTCCTCCCCTCCCTCCTCCTCCCCTCCTCCTCCCCCTCACTCCCTCCCATCCTCCTCCTCTCACCACAGCTCCCCAGTGCTGCTGCAGCAGTGTTTGTAGTGACTGACTAGTCCACTGGTGAGGGAAGCCCAGAACAGCTAGACTGCACTAGACTGCACTAGACTGCGCTAGACTGCACTAGACTGCACTAGACTGCACTAGACTGCGCTAGACTGCACTAGACTGCACTAGACTGCACTAGACTGCGCTAGACTGCACTAGACTGCACTAGACTGCACTAGACTCGTTTAGACTCACTAGACTGCACTAGATGCGCTAGACTCCCACTAGACTGCACTAGACTCACTAGACTACACTAGACTGCACTAGACTACACTAGACTGCACTAGACTGCACTAGACTGCACTAGACTGCACAATACTACACTAGACTGCACTAGACTGCACTAGACTAGACTACACTAGACTACACTAGACTGCACTAGACTGCACTAAACTGCACTAGACTGCACTAGACTACACTAGACTGCACTAGACTGCACTAGACTGCGCTAGACTGCACTAGACTGCACTAGACTGCACTAGACTGCACTAGACTGCGCTAGACTGCACTAGACTGCACTACACTAGACTGCACTAGACTGCACTAGACTGCACTAGACTGCACTAGACTGCACTAGACTGCACTAGACTGCACAATACTACACTAGACTGCACTAGACTGCACTAGACTGCACTAGACTGCACTAGACTGCACTATACTACACTAGACTACACTAGACTACACTAGACTGCACTAGACTAGACTAGACTACACTAGACTGCACTAGACTACACTAGACTACACTACACTAGACGAGACTACACTAGACTGCACTGGACTACACTAGACTGCACTAGCCTGCACTAGACTACACTAGACTACACTAGACTGCACTAGACTGCACTAGACTGCACTAGACTACACTAGACCGCACAAGACTAAACTAGACCGCACTAGACTGCACTAGACTGCACTAGACTACACTAGACTGCACTAGACTGCACTAGACTGCACTAGACTAGACTAGACTAGACTGCACTAGACTGCACTAGACTGCACTAGACTGCACTAGACTGCACTAGACTGCACTAGACTGCACTAGACTGCACTAGACTGCACTAGACTGCACTAGAATAAACTGCACTAGACTACACTAGACTGCACTAGACTGCACAATACTACACTAGACTACACTAGACTGCACTAGGCTGCACTAGACTGCACTAGACTGCACTAGACTACACTAGACTGCACTAGACTACACTAGACTGCACTAGACTGCACTAGACTGCACTACACTACACTAGACTGCACTAGATACACTAAAATAAAACACTAGACTACACTAGACTGCACTAGACCCCTAGATACACTAGATTACACTAGACTAGACTAGACTGCACTAGACTAGACTAGACTGCACTAGACTAGACTGCACTAGACTACACTAGACTACACTAGACTGCACTAGACTGCACTAGACTGCACTAGACTGCACTAGACTGCACTAGAGTAGACTAGACTACACTAGACTGCACTAGACTGCACTAGACTACACTAGACTGCACTAGACTGCACTAGACTGCACTAGACTAGACTGCACTAGACTGCACTAGACTGCACTAGACTGCACTAGAGTAGACTAGACTACACTAGACTGCACTAGACTGCACTAGACTACACTAGACTGCACTAGACTGCACTAGACTGCACTAGACTAGACTGCACTAGACTGCACTAGACTACACTAGACTGCACTAGACTAGACTAGACTACACTAGACTGCACTAGACTAGACTAGACTGCACTAGACTGCACTAGACTGCACTAGACTAGACTGCACTAGACTGCACTAGACTGTACTAGACTGCACTAGACTAGACTAGACTGCACTAGACTGCACTAGACTGCACTAGACTACACTAGACTGCACTAGACTACACTAGACTGCACTAGACTAGACTAGACTAGACTAGACTAAACTAGACTGCACTAGACTGCATTAGACTACACTATACTGCACTAGACTGCACGAGACTACACTAGACTACACTAGACTGCACTAGACTGCACTAGACTGCACTAGACTGCACTAGACTGCACTAGACTACACTAGACTGCACTAGACTGCACTAGACTACACTAGACTACACTAGACTACACTAGACTGCACTAGACTACACTAGACTGCACTAGACTAGACTAGACTAGACTAGACTAGACTGCACTAGACTGCATTAGACTACACTATACTGCACTAGACTGCACGAGACTACACTAGACTACACTAGACTGCACTAGACTGCACTAGACTAGACTAGACTAGACTAGACTGCACTAGACTGCACTAGACTGCACTAGACTAGACTAGACTGCACTAGACTACACTAGACTAGACTAGACTACTCTAGACTGCACTAGACTGCACTAGACTGCACTAGACTGCACTAGACTGCACTAGACTGCACTAGACTGCACTAGACTACACTAGACTGCACTAGACTAGACTAGACTACACTAGACTACACTAGACTGCAGTAGACTGCACTAGACTACACTAGACTGCAGTAGACTACACTAGACTGCCCTAGACTGCACTAGACTACACTAGACTGCACTAGACTGCACTAGACTACACTAGACTGCACTAGACTGCACTAGACTACACTAGACTACACTAGACTACACTAGACTACACTAGACTGCACTAGACTACACTAGACTGCACTAGACTGCACTAGACTAGACTACACTAGACTGCACTAGACTGCAATAGACTGCACTAGACTGCACTAGACTACACTAGACTGCACTAGACTAGACTAGACTACACTAGACTACACTAGACTGCAGTAGACTGCACTAGACTACACTAGACTGCACTAGACTCGACTAGACTACACTAGACTACACAAGACTGCACTAGACTGCACTAGACTGCACTAGACTGCACTAGACTACACTAGACTGCACTAGACTAGACTAGACTAGACTAGACTACATTAGACTGCAGTAGACTGCACTAGACTACACTAGACTGTACTAGACTGCACTAGACTACACTAGACTGCACTAGACTACACTAGACTGCACTAGACTAGACTAGACTGCACTAGACTGCACTAGACTAGACTAGACTGCACTAGACTGCACTAGACTAGACTGCACTAGACTAGACTAGACTGCACTAGACTGCACTAGACTAGACTGCACTAGACTGCACTAGACTGCACTAGACTACACTAGACTGCACTAGACTACACTACACTAGACTACACTAGACTTCACTAGACTACACTACACTAGACTACACTAGACTGCACTAGACTACACTAGACTGCACTAGACTAGACTAGACTACACTAGACTACACTAGACTGCACTAGACTAGACTAGACTGCACTAGACTGCACTAGACTACACTAGACTACACTAGACTACACTAGACTGCACTAGACTGCACTAGACAGCACTAGACTGCACTAGACAGCACTAGACTGCACTAGACAGCACTAGACTGCACTAGACAGCACTAGACTGCACTAGACAGCACTAGACTGCACTAGACAGCACTAGACTAGACTAGACTGCACTAGACTGCACTAGACTACACTAGACTACACTAGACTACACTAGACTGCATTAGACTGCACTAGACTACACTAGACTGCACTAGACTGCACTAGACTACACTAGACTGCATTAGACTGCACTAGACTACCCTAGACTGCACTAGACTACACTAGACTACATTATCCTGCACTAGACTACACTAGACTGCACTAGACTACACTAGACTACACTAGACTGCACTAGACTACACTGTACTACACTAGATTGCACTAGACTGCACTAGACTGCACTACACTAGACTAGACTACACTAGACTGCACTACACTAGACTAGACTGCACTAGACTGCACTACACTAGACTAGACTACACTAGACTGCACTAGACTACACTAGACTAGACTACACTAGACTGCACTATACTAGACTAGACTAGACTGCACTAGACTACACTAGACTGCACTAGACTGCACTAGACTGCACTAGACTGCACTAGACTGCACTAGACTACACTAGACTGCACTAGACTACACTAGACTACACTAGACTGCACTAGACTACACTAGACTGCACTAGACTGCACTAGACTACACTAGACTGCACTAGACTACACTAGACTGCACTAGACTACACTAGACTGCACTAGACTACACTAGACTGCATTAGACTGCACTAGACTAGATTACACTACACTATTTTATTATTTTTTAAAATCTAATTTAATTCAATTTTATTTTATTTTATACCTCTTTAAGTCACGAGATTTCTCTGCATGAAATTCGGGCTGCTCTCCCCGGGGAGAGCGCGTCGCCACAAGAGCAGCGCCACCTTTTTTTTTCTTTTTCTTATGGTCTGCAACTGTATTTGTTTCCCTATCAGAGTGGCTTTTTCCAAGAATTTTACCAGGGACAACTCTCTTGCTGCCGTGGGTTCTTTTACGTGCGCTGAAAATTTTGTGTAACACACGGGACCTCGGTTTATCGTCTCATCCGAAAGACTAACGCCCAGACCACCACTCATGGTCTAATGGATGGGGAAAAATTTCGGGCCCAAACGGGATACGAACCACGCACACATCTGACCCGGACATTTCGCATTCTAGACAGGCGCGTTACCTCTAGACCACCGATCCACCAGACTACACTACACTAGACTACACTAGACTAGACTACACTAGACTGCAATAGACTGTACTAGATTGCACTAGACTGCACTAGACTACACTAGACTGCAGTAGACTGCACTAGACTGCACTAGACTACACTAGACTACACTAGACTGCAGTAGACTGCACTAGACTAGACTAGACTGCACTAGACTACACTAGACCACACTAGACTACACTAGACTACACTTTAGTACACTAGACTACACTAGACTGCACTGGACTAGACTAGACTGTACTAGACTGCACTTGACTACACTATACTACACTAGACTACACTAGACTACACTTTAGTACACTAGACTACACTAGACTGCACTAGACTGCACTAGACTACACTAGACTACACTAGACTGCACTAGACTACACTAGACTGCACTAGACTGCACTAGACTGCACTAGACTACACTAGACTGCACTAGACTGCACTAGACTGCACTAGACTACACTAGACTACACTAGACTGCACTAGACTGCACTAGACTACACTAGACTACACTAGACTGCACTAGACTACACTAGACTGCACTAGACTGCACTAGACTAGACTAGACTAGACTGCACTAGACTACACTAGACTAGACTAGACTGCACTAGACTGCACTAGACTAGACTAGACTAGACTGCACTAGACTACACTAGACTAGACTAGACTACACTAGACTACACTAGACCGCACAAGACTAAACTAGACCGCACTAGACTGCACTAGACTGCACTAGACTAGACTAGACTAGACTGCACTAGACTACACTAGACTAGACTAGCCTGCACTAGACTGCACTAGACTGCACTAGACTACAATAGACTGCACTAGACTGCACTAGACTGCACTAGACTAGACTAGCCTGCACTAGACTGCACTAGACTGCACTAGACTACACTAGACTACACTTTAGTACACTAGACTGCACTAATAATAATAATAATAATGTATGGAATTTATATAGCGCTGAATCTTGTAAAGCAACAAATCAAAGCGCTCAGATTTTATTTCATACCACTTTAAGTCATGGCAGATTTCTCTCCGTGAAATTCGGGCTGCTCTCCCCGGGGAGAGCGGGAGAACGCGTCGCCACTTAGCGCTGCGCCACCCTTTTACCTTTTTTTTTTTTTTTTTTCTCTTTTTTCTGCAGCTGTATTTGTTTCCCTTTAGAGTGGCTTTTTTCTAAGAATTTTGCCAGGGACAACTTCTTGTTGCCGTGGGTTTTTTTACGTGCGCTAAATAATTACGTGTAACACACGGGACCTCGGTTTATCGTCTCATCCGAAAGACTAGCGCCCAGACCACCACTCATGGTCTAATGGATGGGGGAAAAATTTCCGGTCCAAACGGGGTACGAACCGCCGCACACTTCAGACCCGGATTTTCGCTTTCTAGACAGGCGCGTTACCTCTAGACCACCGATCCACTAGACTGCACTAGACTACACTAGACTACACTTTAGTACACTAGACTGCACTAGACTAGACTAGACTGCACTAGACTGCACTAGATTAGACTAGACTGTACTAGACTGCACTAGATTAGACTAGACTGTACTAGACTGCACTAGATTAGACTAGACTGTACTAGACTGCACTAGATTAGACTAGACTGTACTAGACTGCACTAGATTAGACTAGACTGTACTAGACTGCACTAGACTACACTAGACTGCACTAGACTAGACCGCACTAGACTGCACTAGACTACACTAGCCTGCACTAGACTAGACTAGCCTTCACTCCTCATCATCGTCTGTATTGTTGTTGAGATGTTGCCAGAGAGAGAGGGAGGGAGGGAAGGAGAGAGAGAGGGAATGAGAGGGGGGAGGGAAGGGAGAGGGAGGGAGAGGGCGAGACAGAGAGAAGAGAGAGAGGGAGGGAGAGAAGAAAAGAGAGAGAGAAGAGGAGAGAGAGAAGAGAGAGGAGGAGAGAGAAGAGAGGGCGAGAGAGAGAGAGAGGAGAGAGAGAGGAGAGAGAGAGAGGAGAGAGGAGAGAGAGAGAGGGGAGAGAGAGAGAGAGGAGAGAGAGAGAGAGAGAGAGAGAGAGAAAAGGAACCCTCACAAAATCTCATCATCATTTATCATCAGACCCTGACCTTGGCGGTCGTGGGGGGAGACACGAAAGACGATGCCCTGGTAAGCTCCTCATCATTTGGTCTCGGTCTGGCAGTAGTGCGAGTCTTCACTGGTCCAATTGATGTTGTCCATCCATGACTTGTTCTGTCTTCCTCTTTTGCCACCTCGAGTGTTTGCAGTACTGTTTTGGCAGAGTATTGTGGCGGGTGACGTGACGAACCTGTCACTTTTTTTCTGACGATGGTGAGAGGGGTTCCTGTGGACCTGCCAGCCGTGTATTTGACTCTTGACAATTCATGTCTTTCGGGTTCTCTCCAGATATGCCAGCAGTATTTCTATGGCATTTTGTTTCAAATGACTGAATTCGCTTTGCTGTTTCAGCAGTCAATGTCCAGGTTTCACTTCCGTACAGCAGGATAGTCTGAATTAGGGCTTTGTAGAGCTTTAGTTTGATTGGGAAACTGATCTCTTTACTTTTCCATGTGGTGGTGAGTTTTGTCATGGAAGATGTTGCCATGGCTATTCTAACTTTGATTTCTGTCGTCGATCGCCCGTCCTTTGTGAGTGTAGCGCCAAGGTATTTAAAAGCGTCTACCCCCGATAGAGTATGGCATGACGCTCTGTGGGCCACCATGAACAAATTCAACATGGGCCAGAAGCTGATCCACACCATCAAGGAACTTTACTCAAAGGCCACCAGTGCAGTACTCGTACAGGGCACGGTAGGGGAATGGTTCCGTACCTCAGTTGGGGTCCGACAGGGATGTCTGCTGTCGCCGACACTGTTTAAACATTTTCCTCGAACGCATCATGACTGACGCCTTGGAAGACCACACAGGCACAGTCAGCATTGGAGGGCGAACAATCACCAACCTCAGGTTTGCCGATGACATTGACGGTCTGGCAGGAAATGAAGAGGAGCTGGCCAACCTAGTGAAGCAACTGGACGAAATATCCTCACGATACGGCATGGAAATCAGCGCCGAGAAAACCAAGCTCATGTCAAACAAGGCCCAGCCAATCACCACCAAGATCACTCTCAGCGGAAAAGAACTGGAGACAGTTGACCATTTCAAGTACCTTGGAGCCATCATAAGTGAGGAGGGATCGAAGACCGAAATCCTAGCAAGAGCGGCACAAACAGCAGCAGCAATGGCAAGACTGAAGACCATATGGAGAGACAGAAACATCCCTCTCGGAACCAAGGTAAAGTTACTAAACGCGCTAGTCACCTCAATCATGCTTTACGCATGTGAGGCATGGACACTGAACGCAGACCTACAAAGGAGGATCCAAGCAGTAGAACTGAGATGCCTCAGAAGGCTCCTTGGCATCTCATACAAGGACTATGTCACCAATAATGAAGTCCGCAGAATGATCACTCAACAAGTGCGGGACTATGAAGACCTACTGACCACGGCGAAAAAGAGGAAACTCAGATGGTATGGGCACGTAACACGCTCAGAAGGACTTGCAAAGGCCATCCTGCAAGGAACAGTCCAGGGGAAGAGAAGACGGGGCAGACAGAGGAGAAAGTGGGCCGACGACATCCGTGATTGGACAGGGGAGGACTTCAGTGTCACCCAGGCACTCGCCCACGACCGCGCTAAGTGGAGCCAGCTGGTCCACCGTTCATCCACCATGCAGCGCCCCTACGACCCTGGCGGGTTACGGGACCAGTGAATAGTGAACAGTGAACGGTGGACCTCCTCAAGTTGCTGGCCGTTCATGTAAATTTTAGCAGTGGCGTTGCTCGTACTGTCCACAAGTACTTTACTTTTCTCCGAGCTCACCTCCATCCCATATGCTCCAGCTCTGTTCTCAAGTCTGGTCGTAAGATCTTGCAGCTCTGTGTTACTTCCGCCCATGAGGTCAATGTCATCAGCAAACCGCAAGTTGTTGAGGGGTCTGCCGCCAATGGAGATGGTAGAGTGGAAGTCATGGAGGGTCTCTCTCATAATGTTTTCCAAGAACAGATTAAACAGGACTGGAGATAACAGGCATCCTTGTCGGACCCCAACTGTGGTTTTGAAGTAGTCTCCGACCTGGACTGCACTGCTTGCGGTGTTGTATAGCGCTTGAATGGTTTGCACTAGTCCTTCTTCAATGCCAAACATTCTGAGGACCTGCCACAGGCCTTCGTGCCATACTCTGTCGAAAGCCTTCTTGAAGTCGATGAAGTTGTGGAACAGGTCTCTCTGATGTTGAAGATGTTTTTCCACCAGGATGTGGCAGTTAAAAATCTGTTCGATTGTGCTCCTGCCTGCCCTGAACCCAGCTTGTTCCTCTGCAAGGTGTTCTTCTGGCTCCTTTAGTCGATTCAAAGTAACTTTGAGCATGATCTTGCTGGCGTGGCTGGTGAGGCTGACTGTTCTATAGTTTTGGCATTGGCGTAAATTCCCCTTCTTGGGCAGGGGTATGATGAGTGATTGTGTCCATTCTGTTGGCCACTGTTTTGTCTCCCAAATCTTCTGACAGATAGCTGTAACATGTGTGATGACTGTTTCGCCACCGTGCTTGAGCAGCTCTGCTGGTATGTTGTCTGCTCCTGGGGACTTTCCTACTGGTAAGCTGCGGATGGCTTCTTCCACTTCTTCCCTCAGTATAGGTAATGGCGAGGGTGCTCTTGATGTTGCTGCTTTCTCTTCTATTTTCTCGCTGCTTTCTCTTCTAAAATCTCATACATAAAAACAAATACTTACATGTAGCTTTCTCAGTGTTTCCCATTCTGTCTTTTAATCTTCCTTCCTTCCTACTTTCTTTTCTTTTTTTCCATTCGAACTTCTTTCCTTCTTTCCTTGCATTCCTTTCATTCATGCCTGTTTCTCCTTCCCCCTCTCTCTTGTTCTTCTATCAGAACGAAGTATGAGCTGGAGCCTGAAATATAAGCCGATGCTGAATATGATGATACATGCACCAAAAAGACTCCATCGTTGTTTTGTTGTTGTTAATGATTGATTGAGTGATTGATTGTTTTGTTAATTCGTTCATTCATTCGTTTTTCTTCTTCTTTTAATTGTCGATTTTCTTTTTTTATGATTTAAAAGAATTCTTACGTTTGTTCACGATTTCCCCCCTCAAGCTTTCTTTCTTTCATTCATTCATTCATTCATTCATTCATTCATTCATTCATTCATTCATTCATTCATTCATTCACTCACTCACTCACTCACTCACTCACTCACTCACTCACTCATTCACTCTTCTTTCTTTCTTTTCACTCACTTACTCACTAATTCACTCACTCACTCATTCTTTCTTTCTCTTTCTTTTCACTCACTCACTCACTCACTCACTCACTCACTCTTCTTTCTTTCTTTTCTTTCTTTTCTTTCTTTGTAACCTCCTTATATTTTTCTTTCTGCGTTCTGTTCTATTTTTTCCTTTCGTTCCTTCTTTTTTTCCTTCATTTTTTCCCTTCTTAAAGTCTTCGTTTTTCTCTGCCTTTCTTTTGTTTCCTTCCTCCCTTCCTTCCTTTCGTCCTGTTTTTCTTTCTCGCGTCTCTCTTTCTTTTTCTTCCCATTCTCCTTCGACTCCCTTCCTTCCTTCCTTTCCTTCCTTCCTTCCTTCCTTCCTTCCTTCCTTCCTTCCTTCCTTCCTTCCCTCCCTTCCATCCCTCCTTCCTTCCTTCCTCTCTCCCTCCAATCCAGCCTCCCTCCTTTCCTTCTTTCCTACCTTTCCTTCCTTCCATTCATCCTTACTTACTTCAGCTCCTCCTTCATTTCTTGTTGTTGTTGTTGTTGTTGTTGTTTTTTTTCTTTTTCTTCTTTCTTCTTCTTCCTTCTCTTCTTCTTCCGTTCTCTTTGTTGTTGTTTTGTTTGTTGTTGTTGTGGTCTTCTTCTTCTTCTTCTTCTTCTTCCTCTCCTCCTCCTCCTCTCCTCCTCCTCCTCCCCCCCTCCTCCTCCCTTCTCCTTCTCCTTGTTGTTGTTGTTGTTGTTGTTGTTGTTGTTGTTCTTCTTCTTCTTTTCTTCTTCTTCTTCTTCTTCTTCTTCTTCTTCTTCTTCTTCTTCTTCTTCTTCTCTTCTTCTCTTCTTCTTCTTCTCCTCCTCGCTCCTCCTCCTCCTCCTCCTCCTCCTCTCTTCTTCTTCTTCTCTTCTCTTCTCTTCTCTTCTCTCTCCTCTTTCTTCTCTCTCCTCTCTTCTTCTTCTTCTCCTTCTCCTCCTCCTCCTTCTTCTTCTTCTTCTTTCATAGCGAATCAGGAGCGGCGAGATAAAAAGCAAGCCGGCAAGGGAAACACGATACAGATGCCAATTAGGCCCCTATCCCATGTACCTGGCATCTGACAAGCCCGGTTTCAGTTGCGTGTTGTCATCCGTTATGATACATCATTCTGACAAACGCCATACACCCCTTGCCTACCCTCATTCCAACCACTGGTGATTTTCACCACACAGCCCCCAAACACCAAGGTCAGTCAGTTAGAAAGAACATGATTTTACTCGTTACCCAAAAAAACTACTACTACTACTACTACTGCTGCTGCTGCTGCTGCTGCTGCTGCTACTGCTACTACTACTACTACTACTACTACTACTGCTGCTGCTGCTGCTGCTGCTGCTGCTGCTGCTGCTACTACTACTACTACTACTACTACTACTCTGCTGCTGCTGCTGCTGCTGCTGCTCTACTCTTACCTACTCTACTACATCTACTCATCATCATCGTCATCATCATCATCATCCTCCTCCTCATTACATACATCATTGTTTATTATTATTATTATTTATCTCATTATCATTATATATTATTATATTTCATTATCATATATATTATTATTATTATTATTATCAATATAAAAATTATTATTATTATTATTATCATTATTATTATTATTTCATAACACTGAAGTATGGAAAGACAGAATTTGTGCACCACTTTCAAGTCATAGCAGATGTTCTTCGCATGATATTCGGGCTGCTCTTCCTGAGCTAGGAGAACGCGTCGCCACAAGAGCAGCGCCACACATTAATTTTGTTATTTTCCTGTTAAGAAAAAAACCCAGAGAGAAAGAACTGAAATGAAAGGAAATCATAGAAGGAGAGAGAGAAAGGAAAAGAAAGAAAACAGAAAAGAAAGAAATACGGGAAAAGACAGGAAAAGGGGAAAAAAAGGAAAAGGAAAGAAAAAAAAGTAGGAAAGAAATAAAATGACATACTGACAGAAAGATTGTAAAAAAAGGAAAGGAAAAAATTGGAAAGAAAGAAGAGAAAAGACAGAAAGAAAGAACAAAATGAAGAAAGCGATATGAAAAGAAAGAAAGAAAGCTTGGGGAAATGGTAAGAAGTCAGAAGAAGGAAAAAGAGAGACAGAAAGAAAAAATGGAATAAAGGAAGAGAGAGAGAGAGAGAGAGAGAGAGAGAGAGAGAGAGAGAGAGAGAGAGAGAGAGAGAGAGAGAGAGAGACAGACAGACAGACAGACAGACAGACAGACAGAGAGAGAGAGAGAGAGCGGAGAGAGAGAGAGAGAGAGAGAGAGAGAGAGAGAGAGAGAGAGAGAGGAGAGAGAGAGAGAAGAGGAGGAGAGAGAGAGAGAGAGAGAGAGAGAGAGAGAGAGAGAGAGAGAGAGAGAGAGAGAAAGGCACAAACAAGACAGACTAGACAGTTCAAGACAGAAACATTAAGAACACACATTCACTGACAAAAGCCACATTAAAAACAAACAAACATAAAAACAAACAACAACAAACAATTCAACATGCGAAATCAAGACAAACCAAAGATCCAATCAATGGCACACTTACCTTTGAATACGTAATCCAGAACCTCTAACTGCGACAAGGCCTTAGAGGTTTTAGGTCACAAGACGAATAAAGTTGGCTAAGCGTCACATAGAGCTGCTATATGCAAAAGAAGTCTGACTATATGGAAAGAAAAGTGGTTCAAGTGGCAAGAAGTAGAGGTAGATTATCACGCTGAAGTCTGGATGCGCAAGGCAGGCTGCTGTATCCACGAGAAGTACGGCTGTATGCGTAGAAGGCTGATAATCGACAAGCTGGCTTTAGACAGAAAATGTACATAAATATATTCACCAAAAGCTAGCCTTAACGTCCCAAAAAACATGATACTATCGCCCTATGAAGTCTGGCTATATGTCAAGAAGTTGGCTATATATCACAAGAAGTCTGGATATAGTCCGCAAGAAACATGGATATACGCCTCATGAAGTTGCTTAGATCAATGAATGTCTGAGATACGCCACTAAGAATCTGGCTATAGTGTCAGAGAAGTTCTGGCTATGTCAAAGAGTGGATATATGCCACAAGAAGTCTGGCTATATGCTACAAGAAGTCGATATATCCCACAAGAAGTCTGGATATATGCCAAAGAACTGGCTATATCCCACAAAAGTCTGGTATATGCCCAAGAAGTCTGGCTATCGCCACAAGAAGTCTGGCTATATCCAAAGAAGTCTGCTTATATGTCAGAAGAAGTCTGGCTATATGCGAAGACTGGTATAGCAAGGAAGTTCTGGCTAAAATGCCACAAGAAGTCTGGATATATGCCGGAAGAACAGGGATATATGCCACAAGAAGTCTGTATATGTCAGAGAATCTGCATATGAGTTCGATAAGTCTGCCTGTATGCCACAAGGAGTCTGGATATATGCCGCAAGAAGTCTGGTTGTACGTGACAAGAAGTCTGGGTATACGTCAGAAGATTTTGGGTTTACATCACAAGAAGTCTGCCAAAGTCACAAAAGAAATATCGTTGTGTTTTACAAGACGTAAGGCTTTCAGAAATGGGATGAATCGTCGTCACACACCGCAAGTCTGGCCAGTTTCCACGCAATCTTGTAGATAATGCTACAAAAAGTATGTCTGTAAGCCTGAAGATATGTGTGGTTGTTTCACAGGAATTCTTACTAAAACTCTACACATCACTAGAAAATTGCATATAGAAGTCTGAAGACACGCCACACAAAGTCTTGAGTGTAGTATGAGGTCTGAATATACACCCCTAGAAATATGAATATAGAAGTCTGAAAAAACACCAGAAGAAGTCTTGAGTATAGAAGTATGAATATACACCACTGGAAATATGAATATAGAATCCTGAAAATAACACCAGAAGAAGTCTTGAGAATATGAAGTCTTACTATACTTCACTGGAAATCTGAATATAGAAGTCTGAAAATACACCACACAAAGTCTTGAGTATAGAAGTCTGAATATATACGCGCCACTAAACTCCGAATATACCGTACAAGAGCTCTTCTACAAGTGTTACAGCGAGTCTGGGTAGGTTACAGAAAGACGGGAAACGCATCACGAAAACAAAATATTGCCGTGCGTCACAGGAAGGTCTGGATATATACGTCACAGTGATGTCAATCGTCACTCTGGCGATGATGTCACAAACAGCTCAACTGCTCAGAGTGGTTTTGTTGTGTGTGTTGAAGTTTTTTGTTCCTTCCTGGCACAAGATTCTGTTATTTATCATACACTGTTAAAAACTTTTTGGATTATTTTGTCATACATGTGTGTGCGTGTGGTGTGTGTGTGTGTGTGTGTGTGTGTGTGTGTGTGTGTTTGGCGTGTGTGGTGTGTGTTGAGCGTGTGGTGTATGTGTTGTGTGTGAGTGTGTGTGCCTGTTGTTGTTGTTTAGTGTTGTTGTATAGCAGAGAAAAAAGGACTTCGTGATTTGTTTTAATGTTGTATTTTCCCAAGAATTACGTGAATACACTTTTTTTGTTCGAAAACTGGATAACATAGCTTCTGTTACTTAAAATCAAACAAAAACAAAATTCACTTAGCTGTGGTTGTAAATTATTTTCTGCCACCACTAAACACTTGGGATTAGTGATAATTTTACTTGCCAATTAACCAGTTTTTCCGGATTTTGTGACAAATTTTAATTTTCCTTAATCTTATTTCCCAATTTACAAGTTTCTCGTTTTTGGCAAGATTTTAATTTTGCATACTGAGTTGAAGCAGTTTTCTTTCTCTCAGTCACATTTCACTACAAAAGAAGACGACCTTTTTAAAATATATTAAATATTATCAGGTTTGTAGAAAATGTTTGGTACTTCACCGAAAATTTTTTTGCCATTACCAAACAAACAAAACAAAAAACAACAAACTACCGAAGAGACAAGAACAAAAACCAAAAAAAAACCAAAAACAGAATCTCAATCTCAAAATCTCAAACTGTCACTAACCTAAACCTCCTCCTAAAAACAACCAAAAATCAAAACAATCACCGCAAAACCACCCACCAGTTCCAGATCACAAACACACACACACACACACCAACGTCAAAACACAGCTAATCCAACCCATCCCTCTATCTCTAAAAAAAAAAAGACACAGACACAGAGACCCCCACACACACACATCACTCTCTTCAGTAGCCAACACCACCAAGAACTAAGTGAGTCCAAACCAGGATTCCAGAATAAAAGGGGCTTAAAACCATTTGCGACCCCGATCACACACACCCACACTCACACACCCACACACACACACACCAGACTACTACTACATACAACAAAGAGGGGGAGAGAAGAAGCAATGAAAACAACTTACCCTCTGAGCGGCGCGAGAGTGGCCTCCCCGCGCGTGGTGCATTCAGGCGTAGTGATACAGAAACAAGCGGAGGGGGGAAGGGCAGGGCAGGGCAGGGAAGGGAGGGGCAGGGGGGATGTGAACAGGCTCAGCAAAGAAGCACCAATCAACTCTCCTGTCTTGTTAACGTCTGCTCCGTTCTTGAACGCTACGGGCTACACACACACACCGCATTCACTTTTGGCCACTTTTTCCTTCTGTTTTCCTATAAGTATTGCTTGCTCTTGCTTTCATAGCACTGGTACTAACTAAGGCATGTACAGAAATAAAAACTAGTGAAAGCGCTCAGTCTCTCCTCCATTCTTTGCCACACCAAAGGTACACACCGCAGTCATTTTCTGCCACTCTTCGTTCTGTTTTTTCTATATGATTCTTGCATTCATACCGCCCAAAGCCTTCACTTGATACCTTCAAATCCAGCCTCAAAACACACTTATTTCCTCCTACCTGAGACTTTCCCCCTCATGTCTGTCCCTAATTTTCAACAGCATCCTTCACCTCCTAAGTGTGTTCGCGAGTGTGTGTGTGTGTGTGTGTGTGTGTGTGTGCGTACGTGCGTGCGTACGTGCGTGCGCGCGCATGGATTTGAAATCTGTTGTTCATTATGTTTAAGGAGAGTTGCATGCGTGTAAATGATTTGAGTGCAAGCACTTCGATTTGTTTGTTTTTTACAAGATTCAGCGCTATATAAATTCTAATTCTAATTCTAATTCTAATTCTAATTCTAATTATTATTATTATTATTATTATTATTATTATTATTATTATTATTATAAGTATTAATAAGGCATCTACAGACATAAAAACCACTTTTATTTTTGGTAAAAGTACTTAGCGTTTCTTCCATTCATGCACGTTAAAGGGTGCACGCCACAGTTTGAACACTTTTCCTTCTGTTTCACTATAATACTTTTGTATTCATACCGCACCTGCAAAGGCATCTACATATATAAAAAGCACTATTTTTGTTTGTAAAAGACTAGCCTCTGACTCAAAACTCATGCGATTTTGCACACATTTGGTAGGTTTGACATTTTTTTCCAAAGTTTTTTTTTTTTTACCCCCCTTCAGTCCTTTGTCGTTGTATGCTAGCTTCCTAACCGCAGAGTCAGAGGCTAGTCTTTCACAAAAAAGTGTTTTTTTTTATATTTCTGTGGATTGCCTTGGTAGTGCAGTATGACTAGAACAGTGATTCTTACAGTCATACTGCACGTACTAAGGCCATCCACAGAAATAATAGAAAAACAGAAGGAAAAGTGGCCCAAAACCTAAAGCAGGAGTGTAGCCCACTGGCTGGCCATGTCGCTGCCAGCAGAGAAACGAATGTAATGCCATGGAGCGGGCACGGAGAGAAGATTAATTAACGACTGTTCCTTACAGTATGTGCATTCGGTGGTCTAAGAGATAAAATGCACATGCCTAAAAAAGCAACCCCCCCCTCCCAGCCAACCCCCCCAAAAAACAACAACAACAACAAACAACAACAACAAAACCCCGTCCGGGTTGGAAGTGTGTAAAAAAAAAAGGTAAAGGAGTCCCATAAACTATAAGGTCGTAGGGGAGCGAGGCGTCAGAGACCTCACTTCTCTAGGGCCAGCATATTGAGGGCGGCGCCCATCTCCTCTCCCTCGCTGCTTTACCTTCCCTGACCCTACAGAGGGCAGGCACCCATTTACAGCTGTGTGTAAGTGGTTAATTTCCCGTTCATTGCCGAAATTTTGTCCACCATCCAGTAGTTTAGACCGTGAGTCGTGGTCTGAGTGTAAGTCTTTCTTATAAGACGGTAAAGCGAGGTCTCGTGTGCAACACGTGTAAAAGAACTCACAGCAACAAGAAAGTTGACCCTAGCAAAATTCTGCAGAAGAAAAGTCACTCTGATAGGGAAACAAATACATATGCAGGCAGGAAAAAAGAAACACAAAAGAAATGATGGGTGGCGCTGCTTTTGTGGCGACGCGTTTTTACCAGAGGAGAGAGCAGACAGAATTTCACGAGGATAAAATAAGCCGTGAAGTGTACACTACACTACACTGCACTGCACTGCACTACACTACACTACACTACACTACACTACACTACACTACACTACACTACACTACACTACACTACACTACACTACACTGCACTACACTACACTACACTGCACTACACTGCATTGCACTGCACTGCACTGCACTACACTTCACTACACTACACAACGCTACACTACACTACACAACGCTACAGTACACTACATTACACTACACAACACTACACAACACTACACTTCACTACACTACACAACACTACACAACACTACACTAAACTGCATAGAACTACACTACACTACATTGAAACAGAATAGAACAGAACAGAACACAACACAACACAAAGCAAAACAATACAGTACAATGTATAGGAGGGAGGGAGAAAGAGAGAGAGAGAGAGAGAGAGAGAGAGAGAGAGAGAGAGAGAGAGAGAGAGAGAGAGAGAGAAGAGAGAGACAGACAGACAGACAGACAGAGAGACAAACAGAGAGAGAGAGAAGAGAGAGAGAGAGAGAGAGAGAGAGAGAGAGAGAGAGAGAGAGAGAGACAGACAGACAGACAGACAGACAGACGGGACAGACAGGCAGACAGGCAGACAGACAGACAGACAGACAGACAGAGGCTTCAGACTTCAGACTTTTACTTTTACATCGACCTTAGGCCACAATAAAAAAGGAAATTGGGAATAGGGAATGAGCGCATGACAAGTGTTGTAAACATTTCTTCTACCAAAAAAAAATAACTGAAGTTAAATTGAGAGAGAGAGAGAGAGGAGAGAGAGAGAGAGAGAGAGAAAGAGAGAGAGGAGAGAGAGAGAGAGAGAGAGAACTGTACACCAGAAGATCTTCAGAGACTGATTAACGTCCGATAGTTATGATCTCACTTAGGAAAAATAAGGAAGTTGACAAGGACGGAAAAACAGTTCAGGACAGCCTAGTGGTTAGAACGCTACGCTCGTGATCTGACGGGCCGGGTTCGAGCCACCACTGAGACATCCACGTACCGTTCAAGGGGGATTTTTTGTCTCCCAAGTGTTAACATCAGTACTGATTCAAGTCCCCTTGAAAGTGCGTCACATGAGACAATACACCGAAATCCCCGTGTGCGGCGAACGTACGCAGAACGTCTTAACGCTCGGGTTAAAACCAGTGACGCCTTTTGGAAGAGTAGGCCATTGAGTGCCGGTAGGAACGGATGATACCCCCCCAAAAAACAACAACAAACAAACCCAAAATCAAATCAAAACAGAAAACCCCACCAAAAAACAAACCCAACCAACCAACCAACCAAACCAACCAACCAACCAACCAACCAACCAAACTACCACCCACCCACCCACCCACCCACCCAACCAACCACCCAACCAAACCAACCAACCAACCAACCAACCAAAAAACCCGAAAACAAAACCCCCGAACAAAACCCCCGAACAACAAAAACCCCCAAACAAAAACACACCCAAAGAAGCAAAAGCTGCACGCACACTCGTGTTACGTTTAGACACGATCCCCGAAGTCGGAATGCGGCTACCTTATTAGTGGCCGGGCAAAGAAAACGGTCGCATAATTATGGGGGAAAAAAAATCAGATCATTGGTAAACTTCAAAGCTCTGGTCAAGGAACAGAGTTAGAAAAAAAAAACCCATCTCAGAAAAGACTAAGAACAAAATCGAAACTTCGGATGACACTATAAACCGAGGCCCCGTGTGCGAACGCATGCATAACATCTTGCGCACACGTTAAATCCTGTTCCGTTTTTCGAAAGAGTAGGCCATTGTGTGCCGTTGGGAACAGATGACAAAATTTACACAACCGCATACACACGAGGACTGGATGTAAAAAAGCACATGAGTGCTTATTCCATTATCCTCGATATTAAAAGAAAAAGTTAAAAAAAAAAGTCAAATGCATAAAGCTTCTCAGACCTTTCTCAACTTCTATAGTATTTGGAATTTTATTGCAGGTATAAAAATACCAGCCCCCAAAAAGTATCAAAACAAACAAGAAAACATATAACCAAACTGAATCATCAAAAAAACAAAACAAACAAGAAAAACCAGAAAAGACAAAAACACTGAACAAGCAAACCAATAACGCCAAAACAAGAAAACACAAAACCAAAACAAACAAATAATAACAACAAAAAACAAGAAAATACAAAACTAAGCTAAACAAGCAAACGGTAATAACAAAACAAGAAAACAACAACTCAAAACCAAAAGAAAGAAACAAACAATAACAAGAAAACACAAAAACAAAACTTAACAAGCAAAAAATAATAACTAGAAAGCAAACAAAAAAAAAATCCCAAATAAATCAGCAAACAATAACGACAAAACATGAAAATACAAAACCAAACTAAACAAGCAAAGTAATAACAGCAACAACAAGAAAAAAAACCAAACTCAAAACCAAACTAAACAAAAGCAAACAATAACAAGAAAACACAAAACCATTCTAAAATAAGCAAAACAATAACAACAAGAAAAAACCCAAACTCAAAACCAAACTAAACAAAAGCGAACAATAACAAGAAAACACAAAACCATACTAAAATAAGCAAACAGTAACAACAACAACAATAAACTCTGAAAAGTTCACCGACAGGGCCTGCCCCCCCCCCCCCCCCCTTCACTCCCCCCCCCCCCCCCCCCCCCCCACACACACACAAACACATCCCCCAGAATAAGCGAAGAAAACTAGTTCTCTGGTTCCGTTTATGTTAGAACAACACGGTGCAGGCTTCTTGCATCCTTCTTTCGGTTTTCATTCTCTTCTCTGGTTTCTGTTTTCTTCTGCCTCTCTGTCTGTCTGTCTGTCTGTCTGTCTGTCTCCCTATCTTTCTCTCGTGCGCGCGCGTGCATGTGTTATTCTTTTATTTCGAGTATGATGCAATAAGCACTCATGTGCTTTTTTTCATGCAGTTCCCGTGTGTATGCAGTTTTGTCAATGTTGTCATCTGAGTGTGTGTGTGTGTATGCGTGTGTGTATGCGTGTGTGTGTGTGTGTGTGTGTGTGTGTGTGTGTGTGCGTGTGTGTGTGTACGCGCGCGCGTTTACATGTGTTTGTGTGTATTGTTCAGTGTTAGCGAGAAGCAAACATGATATTCGGCCCCCCCCCCCCCCCCCCCCCCCCCCAATTCTCTCTCTCTCACTTCCCCTTAACTTCCCACTCCTCATCCTTACCATCTCTCTCTCCCCCACTCTCTCTTTCCCCATCCTTACCATCTCTCTCTCTCTCTCTCTCTCTCTCTCTCTCTCTCTCTCTACTCTCTCTCTCTCTCTGACTGTCTGTCTTCTGACTCTCTCTCTTTCTCTCTCTCTCCTCCCCCCCCCCCTCTCTCTCTCTCTTCCCCCTCTTTCTTTTCCCTCTTTATCTCTCTATGACTCTCTGTCTCTCTCTGTGTCTTTGTCTGTCTGTCTGCCCGACTGTCTCTGTTTCTGTTCTGTCTCGATTTCTGTCTTTCTGTCTGTCTGTCTCTGTGTCTTTGTCTGTCTGTCTGCCCGACTGTCTCTGTCTCTGTTCTGTGTCGATTTCTGTCTTTCTATAACTGTCTCTGTCTGTTCGTCTGTCTCTGTCTGTCTGTCTGTCTCTGTGTCTGTCTGTCTCTCTGTCTCTCTCTGTCTCTGCTGCCTGCCTGCCTGTCTGTCTGTCTGTCTCTCTCCTCTCTCTCTTCTCTCTCTTCTTCTCTCTCTCTTCTCCTCTCTCTCTTCTCTCTCCTCCCTCTCTCTCTCCTCCTTTATCTGGTTCTGCTGTCACGGATCAATCAGCACAATCTAAAACATGATGCCAGTGAACTGGTTTTCTCATCATCTTAGGAAATCCGAAAGGCGAGAGCTTGTCACAGACACCTATTTCCCCAGAGAAAGAGAGAGAGAGAGTAGAGAGAGAGAGAGAGAGAGAGAGAGGAGAGAGAGAAGAGAGAGAGAGAGAGAGAGAGAGAGAGGAGTGTGTGTGAGAGAGAGGGAAAGAGAGAGGTAAGAAAGAGAGAGAGAGAGGTAGAGAGAGAGGGAGAGAGAGGAGAGAGAGAGGGAGAGAGAGAGGGAGAGAGAGAGTGTGTGTGAGAGAGAGAGGGAGAGAGAGAGGTAGAGAAAGAGAGAGAGAGAGGGAGAGAGAGAGAGAGGGAGAGAGAGGGAGAGAAGAGAGAGGGAGAGGGAGAGAGAGAGAGAGCGGGAGAAAGAGAGAGAGAGGGAATAGAGAGAGGGAGATAGAGAGAGAGAGAGAGGGAGAGAGGTAGAGAGGCATAAGAGAGGGAGAGAGAGAAGAGAGAGAGGAGAGAGAGAGGAGAGAGAGAGGGAGAGAGAGAGAGGGAGATAGAGAGAGAGGGAGAGAGAGCAAAGAGAGAGAGGAGGGGGAGAGGGAGAGACGAGAGAGAGACACAGATAGACAAACAAACATACAGACAGAGATACGGAGACAGAAAAACAGAAAGAGAAACAGAGCAGAAAGTAAAGAGAAAGAGA
>CM054147.1:47546229-47548729 GCA_028751875.1 Rapana venosa
TTAGATGTGCAAGCAAACAAATGTTATGTTCTACTGGTTTTCAGGCAAACTTTAGAAGAGCGCAGTTTTCTGCATACCATTCCCTGAGGTCTGCAAACAAAGTCATGTTCTATCATTTTTTATGCATGCTTCTGCAAACACGTGTGCGCAGACACACACACACACACACACACACACACACACACACACACACACACACACACACACACACACACACACACACACACACACACACAAACAAACACCAGATCCAGAGCATGTCAGGGTCTAATATCATTTCAACCCATTGTTAGATCAATACCGCGTGTGTGGTGTTGTTTATTTGGTTTGGGTTTTGGACTTTTACTCTTTGTTGTTTGCCTGGTTTTTGTTTTTGTTTTCACATTTTTGTATATATTATGTAGTTACTTGCATTGTTCATGCATACCTCTGCAAACTCCATGAATAGGTCTGTAAATGATGCCATGTTCCACTGCTGTTCATGTATACTTTATAAAAGTACAGTATTCTGAAAACTATTCCCTTAGGTCTGCAAACGATGTCATATTCTACTGTTTTTCATGCATACTTTATAAGAGCAATATTTCCTGTATACTGGTCCCTTAATTCTGCAAATTATATCATGTGTTTTACTGCTTTTCATGCATACTTTATTTAAGAGCGCAGTTTTGTGTATACTGGTCCCTCAGGTCTGCAAACGCTGACAACCTGAAGGTGGGGAGTGACAGGAAGGAAGACAGCAGAGAGCTGCGGAGATGGCTGACAACTGTGCACACTCGTGTGTCTGAACGCCACGTGCAGCAGCAGGGCAGACTCTCCCGTGAAGGAACAACATCCGTCAGAAGAAAAACATGGCGCTGGATGAACGTGAAGACCTGTGACATTTCTTTGTGAATGGCCATCTTCGGCATAACTGCTTTCATGTTTCGGCCTGGTATGCATGCAGTTTTCGATGTTCTCATACACAGAGGCAGAAGTCAGAGACACAGACAGACAGACACACACACACACACACATACACATGCACACATGCAGACACAAACACACACAGACACACAAACACACACAGACACACACACACATGCAAGGCATAGGTATACTTGCATACGTATCTGTAGACATTGGTACAAATATGTGCTTCAGAGCATACACTATCCACACTTACATATATGTATATAAACACTTCAACATACACATATATGTGCCCATGCACTCAACATTTTGTCTAATAGCACTTTTGTGAAGAGATGTAAAATTGAAGACCATCCTCCCCCTCCCCCCACACACAGACAGAGAGAGACACACAGACACACACACACATTTCAAGGAAAAGAAAAAGAAAGGTAGAGACAGAGAGGAAGAGACAGAAGCATCCACAGACAGAGACAGATATGTGTTAAAAGCAAAGCTGTACATTTTATATAATGATGATGATGATGATGATGATGGCTGGTTCAACGCATTTGACATAAACAGCACATACACTTTAGAGATTACGTGTTCTAAATCTTTGATCTGCCTCCACACTTTCCCTGCTCAGTGTAGCAGCCGTGTTACACTGACTGTAAATCAGCCAGCCTGATTCCTGCACCAGAGCAGGCGATGACTTCAGGTAACCTGATACAGTTGTGCTGCCAGTGTCTGTCAGCTTTAGAACTGTTTGCAGTTGTTTCATGGCTTGGGGGAAATGGATTGATTTTTGTATCGTGCTGGATGAACATGTAGACCTGTGACATTTCTTTGTGAATGGACATCTTCGGCATAACTGCTTTCATGTTTCGGCCTGGTATGCATGCAGTGTTGGATGTTCTCATACACAGACAGGCTGGCACAGATACACACACACATGCACACACAGACACAAACACATAGACACAAACACACAGACACAAACACACACACACACACACACACACACACACACACACACACACACACACACACACACACACACACACACACACACACACACACACACACACACACAAACACACAGACACACACACACACGAGGCACAGGTATACTTGCATACGTATCCATAGACATTGGTACAAATATGTGCTTCAGAGCATACACTATCCACACTTAAGTATATGCATATAAACACTTCAACATACACATACATGTGCCAATGCACTCAGCATTTTGTCTAATATCACTTTTGTGAAGAGACCTAAAATTGAAGACCATCCTCTCCCCTCCACCCACACACAGACAGAGACAGATACACAGATGCACACACATTTCAAGGCAAAAGAAAAAGAAAGGCAGGGAAAGAGAAGAAGAGACATAGGTACATAGAGAATCAGACAGACACAGAAGCATCCACATACAGAAATAGAGAAGTGTTAAAAACAAAGTTGTACATTTTATATAATGATGATGATGAGGGCTGGTTCAACGCATTTTACGTAAACAGCACATACACTTTAGAGATTACGTGATCTAAATCTTTGATCTGTCTCCACACTTCCCTGCTTTCCCTGCTCAGTGTAGCAG
>CM054147.1:47558729-47568729 GCA_028751875.1 Rapana venosa
TTCCTGACAAGTCTCTTAGCGGCACGTGGCACGAGGCAGGATACCAGCAGACCTTTGTCTGAAGTGTAATCACAGCACAGGGATAAGTACGTATGTCACTGCAGAGCTTCTCTATGTGGGTATAGCATACTGGACACGCAAACACACACACACACACACACACACACACTAACACACCGGTAGAAAGTTAGAGGTGGCAGCTTGTCTCTGTCCTTTTCTGCAATTTTAATGACTGCTCTTCTGCAGGTCTGAAGGTTAAGGTAATTTTTCACTCGGGAAACAATGTGTAAAGGTTAAATGAACCTGATTTGTACGTTGATAACATGTTTTGCATTAAGTAGCTATGTCAGAAGATAGTAATCACTTGTAGACAATAACATACACCTTTTCTTCTTAGAACGGTCAAAACCTATAGCCAGCCCCAAAGTTGTCCTCACTGGCTTAAGATGAAAGTGGTTCCTCTCGTTTATTTTTTTAATTCCCTTTGTTTATTAATTTTTATTTTATACCGCTTTAAGTCATGGCAGATGTCTCTGCGAGAAATTCAGGCTGCTCTACCTGGGGAGAGCGTGTCGCCGTAAGAGCAGCGCCACCCATTATTTTCTTTCTTTTCCTGTCTGCAACTGTATTTTTCCCCTATCAGAGTGGCTCTTTTCTACAAAAGGTTGCCAGGGACAACTCTCTTCTTGCCGTGGGTTCTTTTTACGTGCGCTATATAATTATGTGTAAACACACGGGACCTCGGTTTATCGTCTCATCCGAAAGACTAGCACCAAGACAACCCTTCATGGTCTAATGGGATGGGGGAAATTTTTCAGGCACAAAAGAAGATGAAACCACCGCACACTTCCGACCCGGATTTTTTGCTTTCTAGGCAGGCACGTTACCTCTAGACTACCGATCTACCAATACCTCAAACCTGTGTTATTATTATATAAGAATAAAAGTGGTTCCTCTGGTTCGTTGTTTAAGGTTCGAAACCCTAGGCCAGTCTGTAAATGAAAAGATACTGACCTCTTAGACGAGGTACTCGAACGTATGTGCACACTGGGCCACCCATGTATTTGATTAACCCTTGATCCTTTCTGGGTGTTTGTTTGATAAGGTACTCGCTCTTCGGTTATCACGTGCATGAAGACCCAGTGTGTGTGCATTCCACTAACGGCACAGGTGATATGCAAAATGCCACCTGCCTATGCTCTTTTATCATAGTCGCTCTTAGAAAGCCATGAGGGACTTGGCCCCTATGCTATTCTTGGGGGCAATTAGCGAACTGTATCGTAGTTAGGTACGTAAAGCATGTATATATACTATGATGGGAGACGCTGTACAAAAAGAATCAGGACCAGTCTCTAGGGGAGAGTATATCTCCATAGCATAGCACATTATTGCTAGTGTCTTAGTAATCACATTTTCTAGGGTGTGTGTGTATTGTGTGTGTGTGTGTGTGCACATGTGTGTGTGTGTGTGTGTGTGTGTGTGCACATGTGTGTTGTGTGTGTGAGAGAGTGTGTGTATGTGTATGTGTGCGCACGCGTGGGCGCGCGCGTACGTATGTATGTGTATGTGCGTGCGTGCGCGATGCATGTGTGTATGACTGTTTGTGTATACATATGTGCCCAATCAACTCCAGACATATCTGCAAGGTGTGTAAGCTCGTGTGTGTATATGTGTATGTGCGTGCGTGCGCGATGCATGTGTGTATGTGTGCGTATACATATGTGCCCAATCACCTCCAGACATATGTGCAAGGTGCGTAAGCTTGTGTGTGTGTGTGTGTGTGTGTGTGTGTGTGTGTGTGTGTGTTTATGCGCTTATTTATCTATCTCCGAACCAAAGAAACAAGCAAACAAAGCAAAGAAGCTCCATAAAAAAAGGAAACTAGACATACCTGTAAAAAGACCTAACCCGTAGTAATTCTACACGACCAACAATAAAAACCTACGCAGCGAAAACAACAGAATGCCAGAGACAACAGCCGGCGGCTGTTGCACTTATGGCAGCACTTGAGGGCCACGTTACGTAGAGAACAAACGCCCCTAGGACCATTGTAGTATAAGGTGTGTGGCCATGCATGGTCTTTGCGACCTTTTTCCACAAGAACATCTTGGGAACCGAATATGAATACTTCACCTTTATGTGACGTGCAGGGGCTATTGTCTTCTGAATCAGAGCAGATTAGGGGTGGTGGTAGGGAGTGAGGGGAATGGGGGTGAGGGCGATTGGGAAGGGGATGGGTGGTGAATGGTCTAGTGGTAAGAGCGCTGTGCTTTGATTTGTCTTTGCAAGATATAGTGCTATGTAAGTTTCATTTATTATTTTTATTATTATTATTATTATTATTATCATTATTATTATTATTATTATTATTATTATTATTAGATGGCTTAGCCGGGGATCGAGTCCAGGTTCGAGCTACCCACTGAGATTCCTGTTCAAGGGGATTCTATCCCCTGGGGTTAACAACAGTACGGACTCCACTCTCTGAAAATCTTTCGGACGAGACGATAAACCAAAGTGCTGTGTGCGAATGCAGGCAGAACATCGTGCACACACGCAAACACCCATTTCTGCCTTTCTAAAAAAAAGTAGGTGCACAGGCCATTTGGAGGCGGTAGGAACGGGTGACAAAATTCATATACAAATGATATAACATATACTCATGTATACAAACACAGGCATACACACTGGTGTCGTGTTTAGACATCATCTTCGAAGTCGGAATGCGGCTACCTTAATGGTGAGCATAAAACGATCGCATAATTAATGCAAGAACCTCACCATTGGTAAACCTCGAAGCTGTTGCCCAGAAACGAAAAATAAAAAAAAAGAAGACAGCCTCATCCACAATCTCTCCACCCTCAACACTTTGAGGAGCCGTTGAGGCACAGGACTACAAAAACAAATCTGGCTGTGTCCGTTGGACATGTTGGACCTGGCGGAGCCCATCCCTCTCTAGGTACAGCGTGCATGCTGGGTATTTTCTCTGTTTGCGTAACTCTTCAAACGCTTACATAAATCACAGGATCGTTTACGTGCCTATTTCATCTTCTGCTGGTGGGAACGGAGGACAAAATATTGACAAATCTGCACATATACGGGTACTGGATGTAAAAAAAAAAGCACATGAGTGCTTATTCCACTATCCTCGAAATAAAAAAAATAAAGTAAATAAAAAAAAATATATTTAAAAAAAATGTGCGTGCGTGTATACACGAAAGAAACCAAAGCACTAACGATTCTTCGCTTTGAAGTGACCATGGGAGGGGGGGGGGGGGGGGGGGGGTGTTGGGTGGGTGATGAAAATCCCCATTCTTTATTCAGTCACCAGACGCTGGATCAGAGATTTGAGTAGCAGTAGTAGTAGTAGCAGCAGTAGTAGGAGCATTAATTGTTGTAGCAAATGTAGTAGTAGCAGTTATTGTAAGGTCCATCAAACACACACACATACACGCACACACACACGCACACACACACACACGTTAAATCCTGTTTTCGTAAGAGTAGGCCATTGTATGCCGGTGGGAACAGATGACAAAATTTACAAAACCGCATGCATACGGGGACTAGATGTAAAAAAAGCACATAAGTGCTTATTCCAATATCCTCGATATAAAAGAATAAATTAATAAATAAAATAAATAAACACAACACAACACACACACACACACACACACACACCACACACACACACACACACACACACACACACTCTCTCTCTCTCTCTCTCTCTCTCTCTCTCTCTCTCTCTCTCTCTCTCTCTCTCTCTCTGTCTATCTCTCTCACCTCCACCCTCTGTTTTCGAAGTCCCGACTTATACACGGGGTATGGCTTGTCTGAACTGTTCTGCGCCCATGAAAATTCCTCTAGAATGTGAATGCGAACCGTGGGTATTTCGGAGGGGGGAGTGGGGTTTTGGGAATAATTTTTTCCCTCCCAGGGCAGTAGGTCCGTATCGGAATCTAGATTGCATGTGGTGTGTGTGTGTGTGTGTGTGTGTGTGTGTGTGTGTGTGTTTAGGTTTGTGTGTGTTTTATTCATGTATTTATTTTGTATTCTTTTATATCGAGGATAATGGAATAAGCACCCAATGTGCTTTTTTTCATCCAGTCTCCGTGTGTATGCAGTTTTGTAAATTTTGTCATCCGTTCCCACCGGCAGACAATGGGCTACTCTTCCGAAAAAGCAGAACGGGTTTTAACGTGTGCGCAAGATGTTCTGCGTGCGTTCGCACACGGGACGTCGGTTTTTAGTCTCACCCGAAGGACTTGTGTGTGTGTGTGTGTGTGTGTGTGTGTGTGTGTGTGTGTGTGTGTGTGTGTGTGTGTTCAGCCATGTGCGACAGTACGGTAATCTCCCCCCCACAAAAAAAAATCCTTTGGTATATAAGTATTGAGGTTATCTATCTTAAACCAAAATCTGTAACTTTTTGTAAGACGGACGCTAGATCCAGATAGTTAACTAACCAACCAACCAACCAACCATCCAACCAACCAACCAACCAACCAACCAGCCAGCCAACTAACCAACCAACCAACCAACCAACCAACCAACCAACCAACCAACCAACCAACTAGCTAACCAACCAACCAACCACACCATCCAACCAACCAACCAACTAACCAACCAACCAACCAACCAACCAACCAACCAGCTACGCAATGAATTCCAGCAACCGATTAAACAGTCAACTAACTAAACTCATGTAAATCTGTAAAGGATGTTACAAGATCGTTTAAATAATAAACCTGAAAACTGGAAAACTTGAAAACTAAAAGCGTGGATAGGGTCCGAAAAGTGAGAAGCAGAAAAACACTCACGAAACAACCCTATCATCTTCCCTCTTACTCATCGCCTCCTCTGGAGCACAAATCAACTTTACCAGATTGTACCGAAGGGAAGGGCTGTAAATTGAGAGAAGGCATATAAGAAAACCCCCCCAGCCCAACCCAAACCAAACAAAATACGGAAAAAAACCCCAAACAAACAGACAAACAACTCCCCCCTCTATAACACAACACCCCCACCCTCCCAAACATACAACAACAAAAAATCCCACGGGACAAAACCCAAACCCAAACCAAACAAAATAGAAGACTAAACAAAATACGGAAAAAACAAACAAACAGACAAACACCCCCCCCACCCTATAACACAACAACACCCCCTCCCCTACAAACATACAACAACAATAATCCCACGGAAAAAAAACCCAAACCCAAACCAAACCAAAATAAAACCATACACCTAGACAAAGAAACAATTTTAAAAAAAGGCCTCTCCCACCCCTTAAGCTCTCCCTTCCTCCCCCTTCTCCACAAAAACAAAGGAACAAAATGCTGAGAAAAGAGAGTGTGATGATTTAATTAACTAATTAGCTAACTGGAGAGATAGGAGACAGACAGACAGACAGACTGACACACACACTTACACACTCTTACACACACACACACACACACACACAGAGGAAAAGACAAGAGTGAAAGACAGAGAATGTATGGGTTTATGAGTGTGTATTTGGGCTTTCTTGGCTATTCATACATGCACGTATAATGTATGCGTAGGCGCGTGCAGGCATGCGTTCGTGCGTGCGTGCGTGTGTTTGTGTGTGCGCGCGTGTGTGCGTGTGCGTGCTTATACGTATGCGTATGCGCGTATGCATGTGTGTGAGTGAGTTGGTTTACATCAACAACAACAACAAACCTTAAAAAAATTAAACCCCTAGGGGGTCAAACAAAGAGTGGGGTGGGTACTGATACATGCATTACCGCTAGTTAAGATCTGTTACAGCCATACTGCTGTTGGCAGTTCACGGGACTATACAGCTTACACACTACCTACATATTTTTTGCCCCATTTTTCTTCTTTTTTTCCTATAACACTCTTGCAGTCATACCGCTCGTACCAAGGCATCCACAGAAATAAAGAAAAAACCCTCTTTTTGTGTAAAAAAAAGACTAGCCTCTGACTCAAAACTCACGATGTGATTTTACACACATTTGGTAGATTGAACTTTTTATATTTTTCTTAGCAAAAACTGTACCCCCTCAGTCCTTCGTCGTCTGCTAGACAATATGTATGCCCAGGGTCAACACTGTAAAAACACAAACGATCCTGATTATGTCGATGACAATTTCCATTTTTTCTCATGACTACCTGGTTTTGCTCTATGTCTTCAATCCCCACAAAAAAACCCGTGAATTATTTCATACTTAAACTTAAAAAAATCGTAGAAAGTCGGCGAAATATTTTAATGGCTAACACTCCATAGAAATGACTACAAGACCTGGAAGCTAAAGATGGAGTGTGCAGCCTAAGAATTCTTGCTTCACATCACTGTGGTGTGTTCTTTACCTTCATAGGGACCACAAAACGAAAAAAGTTAGTCTGACAACTCAGGAGATGGAGGGAGGAGAAGGGAAGAAGGAGGGAGGACGAGGAGAGAGGAAGAGGAGGAGGGAGGAGGGAGGGAGGAGGAGGAGGAGGAGGGAGGGAGGAGGAGGAGGAGGAGGGAGGGAGGTGGGGGAGGATAAATAGGAGGAAGAGGAGGCCGAAGAAGAAGAAGAAGAAGAAGAAGAAGAAGAAGAAGAAGAAGAAGAAGAAGAAGAAAGAAGAAGAAGAAGAAGAAGCAGGAGGAGGAGGAGGAGGAGGAAGGAGGAGGAGAAAATACGGTTGAATTAGCTGGCGGGGCGGGGGGGGGGGGGGGGGGGGGGGGGGGGGGCAGGTTAAGAAAGTAGATGTATGTGTAGAGGTCCTAACGGTGTGAAAATCATAAAGTGATGACGAATCTGGAACAGGTGCTTCAGACAGATCAATCAGAGTTTGAAGAAGTTGGGCAGCTTGTGGTTTAGCAATTAACTCAGAGAGGGTGGGGGGCGGGGGAAGGGGGGGGATTGGAAGAGATGAGTTTAAAGAAGATGGTATAAAGAAAGATTATATATATTATCATTATTAACCGCAGCGCAAGAATTTTCGTATATGACAACAACAATAGTTGCTGTCTGAACGTTCAACGACGACGGCGACGTCGAAGAAGAAAGAAAAATGGCAAAGAATAGAATTGCAAAGAAGAATAAGAATTGCGAAGAAGAAGAAAAAGAAGAAGAGAAGAATGAGAAGAAGAACTGCGAAAAAGAAGAATTGCGAAGAAGAAGAAGAATTGCGAAGAAAAAAAAGAATTGCAAAGGAGGTGGAGAAGAAGAAAAATTGCAAACAAGAAGAAGATTGCAAAGAAGAAGAATTGCGAAGAAGAAGAATTGCGAAGAAGAAGAGGAAGAAGAAGAAGAAGAAGAGAAGAGAGAGAAGAAGAAGAAGAAGAAGAAGTAAAAAGAGAATTGCGAAGAACTGCGAAGAAAGAGAATTGCGAAGAAAAAGAATTGCGAAAGAAGAAGAATTGCGAAGAAGAAGAATTGCGAAGAAGAATTCGAAGAAGAAGGGAAGGAGGAGAAGAAGAAGAGGAAAAAGAAGACGAAGAATAGCAAGAAGGATGAAGAAGAAGAAAAAGAAGAGAGAAAGAAAAAGAAGAAGAAGAAAAAGAAGAAGAGGAAGAAGAAGAGGGAAGGAAGAAAGAAAAAGAGAGAAAAAAGAAGAGATTGCGGAAGGAAAAAAAAATTCAAAGAAAAGATGAAGGAATTGCAAAGAGAAGAACTGCGAAGAAGAAGAATGCGAAAAAGAAGAGGAAAGAAGAAGAATTGCAAGAAGGAGGAGGAGAAGAAGAACAATTGCAAAGAAGAAGAATTGCAAAGAAGAAGAATTGCAAAGAAGAAGAGAATGCGAAGAAGAAGAACTGCGAAGAATTGCGAAGAAGAATTTCGAAGAAGAAGAAGAAGAATTTCGAAGAAGACGAAGACTTGCAAATAATAATAAGAAGAATTGCGAAGAAGAAGAATTGCGAAGAGAATTGCGAAGAAGAAGAATTTTGAGAAGAAGAATTTGAGAAGAATTGCGAAGAAGAAGAATTGAAAAGAGGAAAAAGAATTGCAAAGAAGAAAACTTGCGGAAGAAGAAGAATTTTGAAGAAGAGAAGGAAGAAGAAGAAGAAGAAGAAGAAGAAAGGAAGAAGAAGAAGAAGGAAGAAGAAGGTAGTAGGAGGAGGAGGAGTAGGAGGAGGGGTAGAAGAATTGTGAAGAAGAATAAGAATAGGCAGAGAAGCAGAAGCAGAAGCAAAGAGAAAGAAGAGAAGAAGAAGAAGAGAAGAAGAGAAGAAGAACAAGAACAAGAACAGAACAAGAGACAAGAGAGAACTGCAGAAGAAGAATTGCGAAGAAGAATGGAAGAAGAAGAAGAAGAAGAAGAAGAAGAAGAAGAAGAATTGCGAAGAGAGAAGAGAAGAAGAAGAAGGAAGAAAAATACGAAGAGAAGAATTGCGAAGAAGAAGAAGAATTGGGGAAGAATTGCGAAGAAGAGGAAGAAGAAGCCAAAGAAGAGAAGAAGAAGAATTGCGAAGAAGTAGAAGCAGAAGGAGACCAAGACAGTGTATAGGGAAGGGGGGGGGGGGGGGGGGGGGGGGGAGGAAGGATGATGGGGGAAGAAAGGAGGAAGCATCACACATACATTTGGTCCTTCGGTTAACTAGCAGTGACTAGGTAGCGGGGTGGGGGGGTGGGTGGGGGTGGGGGGGGGGGGGGGGGGGGGGGGGGGGTAGGTGGGGTGGGACGAGGGGGGGGGGGGCGTAAGAGGGTGACAGGTGCCAAGACAAACCGGACATGACACTTCCTGACACTGACCCTTGCTTGGCTTCAGCCTAACGAGCTGAAAAATGCCTCCACCCCCCCCCCCCCCGGTTCTGTTAGGTCCCCCCGGAGAATAATTTTTTCCCTCCCAGGGCAGTAGGTCCGTATCGGAATCTAGATTGCATGTGTGTGTGTGTGTGTGTGTGTGTGTGTGTGTGTGTGTGTGTTTAGGTTTGTGTGTGTTTTATTCATGTATTTATTTTGTATTCTTTTATATCGAGGATAATGGAATAAGCACCCAATGTGCTTTTTTTCATCCAGTCCCCGTGTGTATGCAGTTTTGTAAATTTTGTATCCGTTCCACCGGCAGACAATGGGCTACTCTTCCGAAAAAGCAGAACGGGTTTTAACGTGTGCGCAAGATGTTCTGCGTGCGTTCGCACACGGGACGTCGGTTTTTAGTCTCACCCGAAGGACTTGTGTGTGTGTGTGTGTGTGTGTGTGTGTGTGTGTGTGTGTGTGTGTGTGTGTGTGTGTTCAGCCATGTGCGACAGTACGGTAATCTCCCCCCCCACAAAAAAAAATCCTTTGGTATATAAGTATTGAGGTTATCTATCTTAAACCAAAATCTGTAACTTTTTGTAAGACGGACGCTAGATCCAGATAGTTAACTAACCAACCAACCAACCAACCATCCAACCAACCAAACCAACCAACCAACCAGCCAGCCAACTAACCAACCAACCAACCAACCAACCAACCAACCAACCAACCAACCAACCAACTAGCTAACCAACCAACCAACCACACCATCCAACCAACCAACCAACTAACCAACCAACCAACCAACCAACCAACCAACCAGCTACGCAATGAATTCCAGCAACCGATTAAACAGTCAACTAACTAAACTCATGTAAATCTGTAAAGGATGTTACAAGATCGTTTAAATAATAAACCTGAAAACTGGAAAACTTGAAAACTAAAAGCGTGGATAGGGTCCGAAAAGTGAGAAGCAGAAAACACTCACGAAACAACCCTATCATCTTCCTCTTACTCATCGCCTCCTCTGGAGCACAAATCAACTTTACCAGATTGTACCGAAGGGAAGGGCTGTAAATTGAGAGAAGGCATATAAGAAAACCCCCCCAGCCCAACCCAAACCAAACAAAATACGGAAAAAAACCCCCAAACAAACAGACAAAACAAACTCCCCCCTCTATAACACAACACCCCCACCCTCCCAAACATACAACAACAAAAAATCCCACGGGACAAAACCCAAACCCAAACCAAACAAAATAGAAGACTAAACAAATACGGAAAAA
>CM054147.1:47576229-47586229 GCA_028751875.1 Rapana venosa
CTCTCTCTCTCTCTCTCTCTCTCTCTCTCTCTCTCTCTCTCCGAATAAAAGGAAGAAGAGACATTGTGACCTGTTTTCTTGTTGCATACCAGTTTGTTGTTAGATGTTGATTTTGAATGTGTACCATGTTGTGGAAACTCCCCCCCCCCCTCCCTGACATTTCCATTGTAAGGCCTAACCAAAGCTTATGAAAACAAAGGATCTGAATCTCTCCTGTAACCATGCTATGGAATCCATGACACATGACTATTTGCACTGAAATTAATTACTGGGTATATGATATTATGTGTTTTGTGCCCAGCCCCTTTCCCACTGTCCCCTTGTGAATGGGCATCTTGCTTATCACCTTTGTCATTGTCATTGTCTCTGCCTGTCTGTGTGTCTGCCTCTGTCTGTCTGTCTGTCTCTGTCTCTCTCTTTCTCTCTTCCCCTTTACTCTTTTCCACCACAGCCGACTCTCTCTCTACATCAGGACAGACAATGGTTTACAGAGGCCCCAGAAGGGGTGTGACACAAAAGGCCCTGAGTGTGTCATGCTAATGGAGAGAACGCCAGGCTGACTGTCGGCTGTTCTGCCCTTCTCTATTCCTCATCTGTCTGTCTGTCTGTTTGTCTCTGTCTCTCTATCTCTCTGTCTTTCTCTGTCTGCCTGTCTATGTCTGTCAATATGTGTGTCTAACAATAACAATAATTTTAATTCAGTTTTTGCAGGCCATATGGCCCATAGGAACAACAGTTAATCATATACTTTCATGTAAGGTGAACATCCTTACTTCTGATATCTAAACATTTAGTAAGAAATAATCCAACTTTAAACATCAAACTAGGTTTAGTGTTCATACAAAGAAGCTGCACTTTCAGATTCGATGGAAATCTGTAGTAATACAGAGGAATTCATTTTCTTTGCAATACAGCATATTTTGGGCATACAAGTAAAAAGTGACAAACATCTTCAATTTGTTGGCCATCACACTGAGAGCAGAATGGATCAGTAATCGGTTTGCCATAACGTGAAATTCCATTTAAAGGTAATCTGTTTGACCTCAGTAAGCATATAGCTCTACGGTATTCTAAAGATTCTACTTCACATACATAATTTGCTCTACAAATAATCGGGTGATAATCTAAGTAGTCAGGGTATGCTGATAGGGAGTCATGCCATTTTTGTTGGTACACATCTTGTATTCGTATTTGGAATTCTTTCATGAAATATGAAGAATTACCACAATTTTGCATTGTCTAAACATAACCAAATCCGTGGGTGCATAAAATCTTTCTAACATGTGTTACCCAATTTATTCTCCCTGCTTCATCCTGTCTACACAACATATTGTAGCATTGTCTGGGATATCTATGATCAGGCATATCCAAAATGTTTAGCCAATATTTGATTACTCTGGTAACAGTGTCAACAAAAATGGGATATCTACCACAATCGCCAAGGCAAATATTATTTTTAACATCTCTGCCAACCCCCAGGACCATTTTGCAAATTTTTACCTGTATTTTTCAATATCATGATACTGCTGATAACCCCAAATTTCAGAACCATAGAGGATTGGTTTCACTTTTGTATCAAAAATACTAAAAACTGTAGATGCTGGAAGATTCTTTAACCTGAAGTACAATCTTTTGATACCAGCAACAGCCTTCAATGCTTTTCCAGAGCTTTCATTGTGTCTGTTGTTGTTTTTTCTCTCTCTCTGCCTCTATATATTTATGTCTGTTTGTCTATCTGTCTGTCTGCCTCTGTCTTTCTGTCTATTTCTGTCTATCTGTTTGTCTGCCTGTCTGTTTGTATGTCTGTCTGTCTCTTTCTCTCTCTCTTCCCGCCCCCCCCCCTCTCTCTCTCCTCTACTCTCCTCTTCTCTCCTCTCCTCTTCTCTTCCTACTCTTCCCAGCCCCAGCCCACTTTTCTCTACATCAGGAGAATCAGTAGTTTACCAGGCCCCAGGAGGGGTCTGACACAAACAGCCCTGAGCGTGTCAAGCTAATGGAGAGAACTCCAGGCTGACTGTCGGCTGTTCTGCCCTCTTCTCTATTGCTTCTCTCTCTCTCTCTCTCTCTCTCTTCTCTCTCTCTCTCTCTCTCTCTCTCTCTCTCTCTCTCTCTCTCTCTCTCTCTCTCTCTCTCTCTCTCTCTCTCCCTCTCTCTCTCTCGGTCTATCTGTCTGTCTTTGTCTGTCTGCCTGCCTATGTCTGTCAATATGTTTGTCTCTTACATTGTGTCTGTGTGTTTTTTTTTCTCTCTCTCTTTGCCTCTCTATATTTTTGTCTGTTTGTCTATCTGTCTGTCTGCCTCTGTCTCTCTGTCTATTTCTGTATGCCTGTCTGTCTGTCTGCCTCTGCCTCTCTGTCTGCCTCTGCCTCTGTCTATTTCTGTCTGTCTGTCTGTCTGTCTACCTGTCTGTCTATCTCTCTCTTTCGGTCTTCTCTTCTCTCCTCTTCTCTTCTCTTCCTACTCTTTCCCGCCCCAGCCCACTCTTTGTACATCAGGAGAAGCAGTAGTTTACCAAGGCCCCAGGAGGGGAGTGGCATGGCACAAACAGCCCTGAGTGTGTCAAGCTAATGGAGAGAATGCCAGGCTGACTGTCGGATGTTCTGCCCTCCTCTCTGCCTTCTTCTCTATTGCTTCAAGTATGTCTCTTTCAGCTCCCTCTATCTTTCCTCTATTGCTGCTCCTTGGTTTGAAACAGAATATTGGCTAGACATTCACTTTTGATTTTTTTGCCCATTTTCTCTTCTGTTTTTCTATATAGTACTCATGTGTTTATACCGCACGTACTACAGCGTCTGCAGAAATAAAAGCCACTTTTTGTGAAAGACTAATAGCCCCTAGTCCTTTTGAAGTGGAGTGTTTAACACACCACGAAATGCTGGAAAGTGTGATGATGTGGGTTTCAACAATGATTTTGTAGCTGTATATCACTTTTAAGTCGTGGCATCTTATGTTACACTTCCAACCATCTCTTGTAGAAGAGTAAGCTGGTGGAACGAAATACATGAATATACCTAACACGAAGTCTGAAAATAGATGGGTTATGCTTATTTTACCTTACCCCTTAGTAGGTGGTGGTTGTGCGTATGTCGGTTCAGAACAGGCACCACTGAACACCACCAGCCTAGAAAGCCAAAAGTGTGGGTTCAATCCCCATTGTGCCCCCTCTCTTCCTCCACCCCCCCCCCCCCATTTACCAGACTGTGAGTGGTGGTTTGGGTGCTAGTCTTTCAGACGAGACGAGAAATTGAGGTTCCGTGTATAACAAACTTTCGGCGCACGTAAAAAGAACCCACAGGAACAAGAGATTTCTCTCTTGCAAAATTATGCAGCAACCCCCCTCCCCCAGCCCAATAAGGAAACAAATACATGTGCAGACAGGGAAAATGAAATAAAAGAAAGGATGGTTTATTTATTTATTTATTTTTTATTTTATTCTTTTATTTGGAGGATAATGGAATAAGCACTTATGTGCTTTTTTTCATCTAGTCCCCGTGTGTACGCAGTTTTGTAAATTTTGTCATCCGTTCCCACCGGCACACAAATAGCCTACTCTTCCGAAAAGTGGAACAGGATTTAACGTGTGTGCAAGATGTTCTGCGTGCGTTCGCACACGGGACCTCGGTTTATAGTCTCATCCGAAGGACTTTGGGGGAGAGTGGAGTCGGCACTGGTGTTAACTCCAGAGGAAAAATCCTCTTGAACGGGAATCGAACCTGGTGATGCTCTTGTAGAGACGTGCTCTCTCCAGAAGGGGGGGGGGGGGGGGGGGGGGGGGGGGGGGGGGGGGGGGGGGGGGGGAAGACAGCCAGAATTTCACACCGAGAAATTTCCCATGACTTAAAAAAGTGGTATACAAATACAAAATCATTGGTAAAACCAAGACCATCTCACTTTCCAGGATTCTGTGGTGTGTGAAACACTCCACTCCAAACAGGCTAGGTTGCACAGTGGGTTGTATCCTTACGGGATTTGAAGAAAATGACATATTGTTGCGCAGATAGATCCAAACAGACCAGGTCATACTGTTGGTTGTGAATTTATAAGCTTTTGAAAAAAAAAGATGTATCGATGCACAGATAGGTGCTCAGTCATTATGTCACATGAAAGCAAAACACAATTATCTACACAAAAAACACTCCCCACGTTTAACTGCTCACTTTCTTAACTGATGGAAAGATAACACTGCACAGCTGCAAGACAGCAACATGCGTTTTTGCTGCAGTGAAGGTTTGGAAAAAAAGATTGTAGATAGGAAAAAACCCACTAGTGCTGGCACCGCGGGGACTTGTTATTTTACTGTGAAGGGAAATGTCTTCCTTTCCTGCATGCCTCACTGGCTGTCTCTGGTCTGTGTTGACACTATCTTCAATCTTGGTCTAGTTCTGTCAAGGCATTTTCCTGTGTGAATGAGAAGACTAAGAAAATAAAAACCATATTAATGTTCTTTTTTTTAAAATCTTTTACTTATATTATCGATAACCTTTATCTATACACTGCCTTTGTTCTCTATCTATAGTCTGAGTTTTTTCAAATTGACTGTTCACTATCATTTATTTTATTATTTATTTTATTTCGAGGATAATGGATTAAGCACTATTGGTTTTTTTTTACATCCAGTCCCCATATGTATGCAATTTTGTAAAATTTGTCATCCGTTCCCACCGGCACACAATGGCCTACTCTTCCGAAAAGCGGAACGGGTTTTAACGTGTGCACAAGATGTTCTGCGTGCGTTCGCACACAGGACCTCCATGTATAATCTCTATCAAACCTCACGTGCGCAGTTATCTAGAAATAACCATGCAAAGGTGTAAAGACAGACATGCATGTTTGCACCATGCACGTAATAGAATATTCTTGAGCAAGATTATACTGCATAGGTGCACACACACACACACACACACACACACACAACACACCACACACACACACACACACACACACACACACACACACACATACACACACACACAACACCACACACACACACACACACACACACACGGATGAGACTTTAAACCGAGGCCCCGTGTGCGAACGCACGCAGAACATCTCGCGCACACGTTAAATCCTGTTCCGCTTTTCGTAAGAGTAGGCCATTGTGCGCCTGTGGGAACAGATGACAGAACTTTCCAAACCGCATACACACGGGACTGGATTAAAAAAGCACATAAGTGCTTATTCCATTATCCTCAAAATAAAAGAATAAAATAAATAAAAGAAAATAAAACACACACACACACGCCACGTTTAACCCCTCACTTTTTCAATTGATGGGGAGATACAACACTGTACAGCTGGAAGTCAATGATACCCTTTTAGCTGTAGTCTAGGTTAAAAAAAAATCTAGGTAGTAAGACAAAAAGTGCTGGAGCCAACTTGCTATTTTATTGTTAAGAGAATGTCTCCTTTACCTCCCTAACTGTCTCTGTCTGTGTTGATATGGACCTACCTCAGTCTTTGTCTAATACTATCAAGGCATTTTTCTGTGTGAAAGAGAAGACAAGAAACAAAACATATCAATGTTCTTTTTTCTGAGAAAGACATTATTAGTTAACCTTCTTCACCCCAAAGTCGAGTGGCCTCTATTCATAACTTCTCATTTTCTAATCAGCTACTTAACCATCAAGCTATACCTGTGCCCTTACTTTGACCTTAGCATGGGCACGTGTCAAGGCAGATCATGCCTGCTTGCAAAAGGTCATGACAGATAAAAAGAAATGATGTAAGCAAGATTATGCTGTTTAGGTAGACACACACACACAGGCCGCATGCACACACACACACACACATAGACAAGCCCAGACGGAAGGTCTGCACTCATCCAATTGAAAAGACAGCAAGAAAGTGTGAATTGATTCAGTCATTAGCAATATCACAACTTTGATAGCAGATTTCATCAAGCATCATGGTCATCATCATTATTATCATCTCTATCAACAACACAAACTTTAGAACCCCAAACAGGGGGCAAGGTAGCCTTGTGGTTAGCATTGAGCTTGTGATCTCATGGCTTGGGTTTGAGCCACCGGGAAGGGACCCACTCGAGGGAATTTTGTCCCCTAAGTTAACATTGGTACCACCTCCACTCCCCTAAAAGTCCTTTGGATGAGACTATAAACCGAGGTCCCATGTGCAAATACATGCATAACTTCTTGTGCACACGAAATAACCCCGCTTCGCTTTTTTGGAAGAGTAGTCCATTGCGTGTAGGTAGAAAGTGTTGACGAAATAATTGTAAACCACAGTAGACTGCTTTAATGTTTGGACAACCAGCATATAAAAACAAATATTACCATTGGCGACCCACAACGAGGAAGGAACGAACTCCCCCTCCACTCCAAAAATAAAAACCCAAACAAACCCAAACTAAACAAACACAAAAATGCTAATCTCTACTTGAAGCAGGGGGCGGAATAATCTAGTGGTAACAGCCTTGCATTAATTTGTGGTTTGAGGGCCCCGAACAAGACACACCACGGACCCATCCCTTTTAGGGAATTTTACCCTGGAGTTAGCATAGGTGCCGACCCCACTCCCCCCGAAATTACTTCGGTTGAGGCTATATAAACCATGGCTGCCCGTACAAACCCACCAGAACATTTTCCGTGCACACACACACAAAAACAGCTCTATTTTATCAAAAAGTAGGCTATTTCGTGCTGATAGGAGCAGATGACATTTTTTAAAATCCCGCATGCACACAGGTACTGTGTTTAGACACCAATCCCGAAGTTAGAATGTGGCTACCTTAATGGTGGATTAAAAACAGTTGCCTACACAAAAATCTCACCAATGGTGAACCTCGGAACTCTAGCCCAGAAACGAAAAAAAATTCATGCTCCTTTAGGAGTCTACAAATCAGGTGATGTCAAAACGTGACAGGACACTAAACAGAGAGCTGCTAAAATCATTGTGCCCCACAGCAATACAGAACATAATTATCCCTCCACACACAAAAATGCACAACAAAACACAATCAACTGCTCACATGTTTCACTGATGAAAGGATAGCATCACACAAATCTAATTCTAAGACAATGGTATGCTTTTAGCTTCAATGTAAGCTAGAAAAAAAATCTAGGTTGGAAAAAAATGTGCTGGCGCCGACTCGTTATTTTTATCTTAAGAGTATTGTCTTCTTGCCCTAACTGTCTGTCTCTGTGATGAACATAAGTTTCAGTCTTTTCCCTATTCTTTCAAGGCATCTTTTTATGTGAAAGAGAAGACTGGAAAAATGAAGTCATATAGATGTGCTTTTTGTTTCTTTGATCGATTTACTGATAAACTTTCTATACCCATAATCTAATGTTCTCTATTCATTGTATCACACTGTCCACTCAACTGTTAAAGATATATCAAACTTCTCCTGTGAAGTCACACAAACATTAGCATACACACCTGCAAAAGCAGATTTGCTCGCTTGCAGCAGGTATTTAAAAGAAAAATAAGTAGACAGGACTATGTTGCATATGTGCATGCACACACACATGCCTACCACCCCCCCATACACACATACACACAGATTCAACACATTTAACCACTAACCTTCATTGACTGATGTGATCATAGCTGGAAGACAATGTCATGCTTTTAGCAACAGGGAAGCTTGGGAAAAAATAGATAGGACCCCCCCCCCCCCAATATCTGGATAGGAGCCCCCCCCCCCCAAGGCACCAGCTTGTTATTTTACTGTTAAGCGAATGTCTTCCTTTCCTCCCTAACTGCCTCTGTCTCTGTTGACATTGGCTTCAATCTTTGTCTAATTCTCCCAAGGCATCTTCTGGTGTGAATAAGGCGTCAAGAAAATATAAACCATGCCGATGTTCTCTTTTTCTTTAACTGATATCGTTGATGGGCTGCACACAGGAGTAAGAATCTTTATAATCTTTGTGAAAGTTCTCTGCTGATAGCTGTTTTATTGGACAGGCATAAGGACAGTTGAAGGAGACATTATTTCATTTTTTTTGCTCCTCATCCCAGGCTTTGAGATTTATTAATTGTGATATTTTTGCATGTGCGACTACTTTTGCCTGCCATTAAGGTAGCCACATTCAGACTTCGGGGTTGAGGTCTAAACACGACACCAGTATGCTTACATTAAAAAAAATAGTTTGTCATCCATTCTTAATGGCATACGTGGCCCACTCTTCCAAAAAGGCAAAACACGTTTAACATGTCCGCAAGATGTTCTGCATAAGTTCTGACACAGGACCTTGGTTTATAGTCTCACCCAAAGGATTCTGGGGGAGTAGCATCAGTGTTGATGTTTACTCCAGCGGAATTCCCGAAGTTGGAAAGCGGCTACCTAAATGGTGGGTAAAAACGATTGCATACTCAAGATCTTACCATGGGTGGTCCTTGGAGATCTAGCCTTCGAACTCCCCTTGAAGAGGTGCCTCAGTGGTGGCTCCATTCCGGCCGTCAGATCACGAGCTCAACGCTCTAACCACTGGGCTATACTGCTCCTGTCTGTACTTCAACCTCTTGAGAAATGAATGAAGAATATTCTGTATAGTGAAGGAACGTATCTTCTTTGTCGTCGATGTTCGCACGCGGACGTGTGTGCACTTATAGTTGCACGTGATATGCTGAGAAGGAGAGAGAGAGAGAGGAGGGGTAGGGGGGGGGGGGGGGGGGGGGTGAAATTGATTGTTGATACATGTATCCAAACATGTTAATTTATCATACCTTTCCTGTGTTGTAAATGCTCTTTCACTTTTCATGTCCATAATTTGTGCTCTTCATTTTGGAACGAATTTGTGTTATGAGTATTTTTCACACGCCCACATCCGCAAGTTGCGGTTTTGTTAAAGTTCATGTACCCCTTGGGGTTTTTTCTTGAAATAAAATCTTGAATCTTGAAATCTTGAAATCTTGAACAGGCACCTCGGATGTGACTTGTACTCGAAGTCCTCGGATCGTGAGCTCAACCCTCTAACCACCGGATGGGAAGGAGCATTGTACTGTACAGCTAGAAGTCAAGGGCATGCTTCTAGCTACAGGGAATTTAGATAGGAATCTAGATAGGAGCCTACCCCTGCCACCCACCCACCGCCAGGCACCAACTTGTTATTTCACTGTGAACAGAATGTCTTCCTTTCCTCCCTTACTGTCTCCGTCTGTGTTGACTTTGACTTCAATCTTTGTCTACTTCTCTCAAGGCATCTTCCTTCGGATGAGACTATAAACCGAGAGGTCCCGTGTGCGAACGCACGCAGAGCATCTTGCCCACGCCGTTAAATCCTGTTCCGTTTTTCGTAAGAGTAGGCCATTGTGTGCCGTTGGGAACAGATGACAGAATTCACAAATCCGCGGACACACACGGGGACTGGATGTAAGAAAGCACATAAGTGCTTATTCCGTTATCCTCGATATAAAAGAATAAAATAGATAAATAAAAAATAAAAAATGAGAGGGCTAGAAAAATAACACTCATATTAATGTTCTCTTTTGGGGTGCAATTTTATTTTGTTCATGGACTGCAGGGTGTAAGTATCTTTGTAATCTTTGTGAAAAGTATAATATTATGCTGGTAAAAGAAATCATCAGTCAGTATAGCTGAAGTAGACAGTCATTATTATTTCTTGTCCCATTGCTCGAGCTCTGAGTTTCACCAATGTTGACATTTTTGCATAATTATATGACCGTTTTGCCAATCCTTTTTTTTTTTTTTTTGCCAATCCTTAGGGTAACCATATTTTGTCTCCTGGGATGTCTAAACATGACACAAGTGTGCATGGTTTAAAAAAATTCTCTTTCATTCTTACTGACATGCATGACCTTCACTTTTGAAAAGCAGAACGGGTTTTAAGATACAGGAGATGATGTTCTGCGTGCATTCTTACATGGGACCTTGGTTTAGTCTCTTTAGAGGGACTTTTGAGGGATTGGAATCAGTACTGATGTTGGCTTCACGAGGAAAGTCCCATCCAACAGGTACCTTGGTGAAGGCTCCTCAGATCTAGGCTGTTACATCATGAGCTCCCCGCCCTGACCA
>CM054147.1:47591229-47593729 GCA_028751875.1 Rapana venosa
CCCAAAACACACAGACACAACCAGAAGCAGACAACACCAAAAAACAGACTGACAAAATCAGACACAGACTAACAAAAAAACCCACTACACTAACAAAACCAAAATCAGACAGAGAGAGAGAGAGAGAGAGAGAGAGAGAGAGAGAGAGAGAGAGAGAGAGAGAGAGAGAGAGAGAGAGAGAGAGAGAAATCCAAAGAAAACAGACAATCGTGATTTATCACAGACATAACAGGCAGGAGTGAGGGTAACTGTATAGGGGAAGGGAAGAGAAGGCAAAGTCATTAGCACATTCAGAGACTTGGTCCTGCAGGCTATGTGCAAATGGATAGGGTGCACTGACAGACTGATGGATTTCAGCTTCTCTTTCTGTGTCAGTCACGAAGAGAAAAACACACCAGTACTGTGCGTACAGATCAGACGTTTTTAAAATTTGGGTTGGTATTTTTTAGTTTGTTAACAGCCCATCATTTGTTTGACAAGTCTATCTCATTTTCCCATACTATGTCTCTGCTTCCTCTAAGTTTGTTCTGAATTTAGATAAAAGAATATGTGAATGAAAAGTGTTGTTAATCCCTTACTTCAGAAAAAAATGTTAAGTTCTAAAAATGTGTATGTCTCACTATGATTGTTAAAATTGATTTTGAGTGACATGAAGCTCTTGTATTGTATCAACAGGAAGATGATATACTTCTTTTACAATCACTTCACTAAACAAAGAAATTATGGGATCTAAAACAACAATCTATTACAGAAATGGGGGTGAGATAGCCTTCTAGTTAGAGTATTGAGCTGTGATCTGATGACCCAAATTTAAGCCGCAACTATGGCAGCAGTTTTAGGGGATTTTCCCCTTGAATTTACATCAGTACCAACTCTTAAAAGTCCTTCATATGAGAATATACACAGAGGTCCCATGTATGAATGCAAGCAGAATATCTTGTACACATGTAGAAACCCGTACCCCTTTTCTGAAGAGTTAGACAATGCATGTAGGTAGGAAGGGATGACAACACTGAATAAAGGCTTGCACACTGGTGTTGTGTTCAGACAACAACCCAAACATCTGAATAGGGTAACCTTAAAAGTGGGCAAAAATGATTGCACACGCAAAATCTCACCATTGGTAAGTTTGAGAGCTCGAGCAGAAGAATGAAAGAACATTTGCACAAACTAGACAATAGAGCAGAAAATAATCAAGAAAAAAAAGATTCAGGAGATGGTGTAAAGATATACAGTTTCACAGTCATGGTAAACTCATTACAGCATGTTCCCCATCAACTTTGTGCACACGAGGTGCAAATGGGTAGTATGTGTGAACAAACAGATTGATGTATTGCCTCTTCTGTGTCTTTCGCAATGTACACCATGCAAGGGAATGTGGGTGTTGCTCTGGTTGCCTGGTTCTTGTTTCTTAATATTTTTTCTTTCCTTTTATTCCCGTTCCTCAGCTAGAGTTCCCAGTTTCACCAATGGTGAAATTTTGCATATGCGACCGTTTTTACCCACATTTAAGTTGTTTTTTTTCTTTTAATCCATTTCACCTTTTGACTTTATGTTAAACACTCTCCTCTTTTTATGTTCTTCCCACCCCTTCATGGTTTGTTGTTGTTGTTTTATTTTATTTATCCACAGAATATGAGTGTGGAAGCACTAGTGAATGAGTGCGTGTGTGTTCTTAAGACATTTTAATTGAAATTCATCTTTTAAACATTTTTCATTTAATTTCCTTGGCTAGAGGTTCGAAGTTCAACAATGATGAAATTTGATTATATGATGGGTGCTACTTTTCCCCCTCTTGAGTGATGAACATTTTGTCAGCAAGGCCTCAAATGGAAATTCCCTTTTCTCTTATTTCATTATTCCCCCACCCAATCAAAAGTTTTTCTTGAAAGCAAAACCAGTTTAAGGCATGGGATCTTTCAGCTTTTTGGTGGAATTCTGCCATCAAAACTTCAAATTCCGCCAGTTTTTCATTTACAATCAGAGAATGCCCATTGTTTTAATATTGATATAGATCTATATTCTGAAATTAAAAAAAACCCAAAGAAGTGGTAGATTGTGGTCTAGAGGTAATGCGCCTGCCTAGAAAGCGAAAAATCTGGGTCGGAAGTGTGCAGTGGTTTGAATCCCGTTTGGACCCAAAAATTTTCCCCATCCATTAGACCATGTGTGGTGGTCTGGGTGCTGGTCTTTTGGATGAGAGGATAAACAGAGGTCCCCTGTGTTACACTTAATTATTTAAGGCATGTAAAAGAACCCACAGCAACAAGAGAGTTGTCCTTGGAAACAATATGTAGAAAAAGCCACTCTGATAGGGGAAACAAAGACAGGTGCAGACAGAAAAATAAAAATAAAAATGGGTGGCCCTGCTCTTGTGGCAATGGGCTCTCCTTGGGGAGAGCAGCCCGAATTTCATGCAGAAAAATCTAACATGACTTGAAGAAGTATAAACAAATTTTAAACTGGGAGCTTTCAGACATTTTCAAATGCAAATGAGATT
>CM054147.1:47598729-47603729 GCA_028751875.1 Rapana venosa
GACCAGTGGCTTTTCCACTCATGGAATTCCACTTTACAGCTTAGTCTTTAGTGATTGACTATGACTCTGACTAGGAGGCTTGACTTGCACAGTCCTTATGTGCTGCAGCCCTGGGGGCTGGTTGGCCTTTGGGGAACATCTCCAATGCTGATTGTCCTTATGCCCACTTGGCCGAGATAATGGGGATGTACTGTAGGCAAGGCATCTCCCCTATAATCAAATTTCTGCCCAATTTCCGAAACAGCAGCTGCCTCCTCCGCTGTTTTGGAAGTCATCGTCGAACATGATGGACAAACATACATGTTGTTGTTGTTGTTAACTCCTTGATTGTAACCGAGAATGTACGATATAGCACCTTTTTCAGCAATAGCTGCTGCCTGAGCATTGAACACAGAAGGGGTGTCTCTTTCATCACTCCTAAAAATCATCGTGAGTGTAAACGCAGGAAAAGTTTGCGTAGTAGTAGTAAGTCTGTTTTTGAAGGATCCTTTTCATTTAGATAAGCATATTCTGGCTTCGGAGGATTTCTTTCTTCTTTCTTGGAGAGTGTGGAATGTTATGCTAACAGCTACTTGTCATGAACAAAGACAATTACATACTTAGTTTGGCCTTGGTACTTAGATCACATTCATAACTGACACAGTGTTTAGCCTGGGTCAATAACGCTTTGTTTATGGTATATGATTTGAGATAGCATTTAGATTGAATTTCAAACAGACATTTTTTCATAGGAAGGGGCTAAAAAAATCATACAAACAAAGCAAATGCTAGCAAAATTTAGACATGCTGACAAAACTAACAAATAGAAACAAACTTAGCAAAACTAAAAGACTGCTTTGAGAACATGGCGATGGGAACGGATGATAAAATTGAGAAAACCACATACATACGGGACTGGGTGTAAAAAAACCCACATATAGGTGCTTATTGCATTATCCTCAAAATAAAAGAATAAAAGAGAGAAAAAAGGGAAGAACAGGAAAACTGCTTTTGGAAGAGACTTCAAGCTTCAAGCTTTTGCCTGACAGCATATGAACTAAACAGTATCAACCAAGAATCTGTCATGTATTACCAGGTTGATCACAAGGTATACTTTTATCACAAGGGTTTGAATGTGCCTTGCAGTGAAGCAAGCTTTTAATCTGTCATGGTATGACAGCCAGACTAGATACATTGAAACATCTGCACGCCACTTTTGGGAGAGAAATTATCGGGCCAAAGACTACTAGACTGTAGCTGGACAAAAACAGTGCCATCAGTCATTCAACAATCATTCATAGGAATCCGGGTATCTTTTAGCATGGCTGAAATATTCACTGCTGCAGCGTAGTTAACTTTTGTCTGTTACGGTTCAGGAACGAGATGAAATAAGAACAAAATATGTGGTGGTTTGTCAGTTGGGATAATGTCAGTTGTGACTATTGCAGGTGCTGACAAACATGCTAACATACATACATCATCTATAATGATTGGTGTGAATACCTCTATCTTTTTGTATGAGAGCCTGTTTATTTTGACATAATTGATATTTTTTTAAGTGGAAGCAGTATGGTGGTTGGTGGTGGTGGTGTGTGTGTGTGTGAGTGTGTAGGGGATGGGTGGGTTGTGTTTTAGTGTGGTGCATATGTATGTATGTATGTATGTATGTGTGTATGTATGATATGTATGCATGCATGCATGTATGTATGTATGTGCGTGTATGTACGCGTGTGTGCGTGCATGTGTGTGTAAGGGTATGTGTGTGTGTGCTTATGTGTATAAATGTATGTATGTATGTATTAATGTGTTGCAGTGTGTGTGTATGTTTTTGTGTTGTTATTTTTGTAGTTGCTCTGTGTGTGTGCATACATAATATCTTCTCTTTTGGGGAACACACACACACAATAACACACACACAATAACACACACACACACACACACACACACACACACACACACACACACACACACACACACACACTCTCTCTTTCTCTCTCTTCTCACTCTCTCTCTCTCTCTCTCTCTCTCTCTCTCTCTCTCTCTCTCTCTCTCTCTCTCTTCTCACCCAATTCACCCAATATTCACAGCAAGACCAAACATTTCAAAACTAACCCACAGGAAAAATGCATTTCAACCTACTACATACATTTAATAACAGCATCCCCTTCCTTCTGTTATCAATAGTACACAGCACAGCACACAGACTGCAGAAAGCCCACTCCTTCCTGCCCGGTTTAGTCTCTAACTTTAATCAGCCAGATTTAACTCATTAGTCACGGTAAAAGTCTTCAGCAGAGGGGCCCTGTTACTTCACTCATTAGCGTCAGCAGAAGTTACTTTACAGTTTGAACGCTTTGTGGGAGGGAGAGAGTTAAGAAGATGCATGTGGCTAGTATATATATATATATATATATTAATATATATATGGGTAAGTGTGATATGTTTCATCATGGTATGTCTGTTTCTTTCTGTTAATGTGTTTTCGTACTCTGTCTCTTTGTCTCTCTTTTTCTGTCTGTCTGTATCATGGTATGTCTGTTTCTTTCTGTTAATGTGTTTTCGTGCTCTGTCTCTGTCTCTTTGTCTCTCCTTTTCTCTGTCTGTCTTTCAGTCTGTCTGTCGGTCTGTTTGTCTGTCTGTCTATCTGTCTGTCTGTCCCCCTTGTCCGTGTCTCTCTGGTCTCTGTCTGTGTCTCTGTCTCTATGTGCGTGAGTGTGAGTGTGTGTGTGTGTGTGTGTGTGGTGTGCGCGCACGTGTATGTGTGTGTGTGTTTGTGAGTGTGAAAAGGGGTGGGCACATGTGTACTTGCATATGTATGACTAAATCACATGAGAGAGAGAGAGAGTTTGTGTGCGTGTTACTTGGCGCTTTGTTGTTGTTGTTATTGTTTTTTTGTTTGATGAAGTATTTATGACTTGACAGTATATCTTCTTTCTGAACCTCGACTTACATCCCCCTCCCCCCTATATATCAGCAATAAAATCTGATATTGATAAAACAACAGCAGCAGTAACACCAGCAACAGCAACAACAACAACAACAACAACAACAAAACAATAGCTAATTTGTGCATTGAACCAAACACTTGAATCAAAAATTTGGCAAAAACTGCCCATGCACCAACACTGCAGCCATTACATAACAGGATTTTCTAACCTGGGGGGTGGGGTGGGGGAGGGATAGCCTAGTGGTTAGAACATTGCGCTAGCAATCTGACGACCCGGGTTCGATTCCCGTTCAAGGGAATAGTTTCCCCTGGAGTTAACATCAGTGCCGACTCCACTCTCCCCAGCAGTCCTTCGGATGAGACTATAAACCGACGCCCCGTGTGCGAACGCGCGCAGAACATCTTGCGCGCGCGTTAAACCCTGTTCCGCTTTTCGTAAGAGTAGGCCATTGTGTGCCGGTGGGAACAGATTACAAAATTGACAAAACCGCATACAAACGGGGACTGGATGTAAACAATCACATAAGTGCTTATTCCATTATTCTCGATATAAAAGAATAAAATAAAATACATAAAAATAAAATAAATAAATAAAAACCTCTTCTCCTGACACTGGTTTCATACAGGCAAAGAATACAGACTGGAGACCCCTCCCCCTCACCTACCCCCCCCCCCCCCCCCACACACACACACACACAAGTCTGGTGTAATCTCTGACTTTGCTCAACAGTGTTGACTCATTAGTCATGCAGGGAACGTCTTTGGGTGAAAGTACAGTTATCTCACTCATTAGCGACAAGAGAAGTTGTATAGAGAATGAAGAGGTGAGAGGCAATTGTTGGGTTGGAGGTGGTGTGGTGTGTGTGTGTGTGTGTGTGTGTGTGTGTGCTTTGTGTGTGTGTTTCTTTGTCTGTGGTGTGTTTTTGTATGCTTCTTTGTCTGTGTGTGTCTGTGTGTCTGTGTCTGCGTGTCTGTGTGATACAATAAAATTTATAAGAGTTGAACGACACAAAGCATATTAACTGATGTTCAGAGAAAAAGTAGTTGTATAATTCTTTTACTCCACATACCAATGTTAACATAGATCATGAAGGTGATACCATATTTTGGTCGCTATTCTGCATGATATGATGTGTGACACATTTTCACAAAACTGGTGACGACTATGTATTTTTTTTCATCTGTTTATCCGTTTCCACATAACTGTTGTTGTTTGTTCATTCCTTGAGATTGATTTACGAATGCAAGCCATATCTTACTCAAATCAAGAAAGCATACATAAACACAAACACGTAGACAGATACATAGACACAGACAGAGGCACACAGGTACACAGGCACCACACACACACACACACACACACACACACACACACACACACACACACACACACACACACACACACACACACACACACACACATCAAACAACATTAAGAAGAAAATTAGTGTGAATAACCTCAGACAAAATATATATGTATCCGCACTGGCACTTTAAAATTCAAAACAAGCATTAACTTTATGTGTTCACACACACTCAACACACACGCACACACACGCACACACACGCACACACACACTCACACAAACACACACACACACTTCAAATTTAGACATTACACAGATGCAATCTTTTGCTAATTCTTTCAAATCCTGTTTGGAAGCTGGAATAAAGCTACCTATGTAATAAGATACTTCAGAAAAAAAGGGTCGCACTCGCATACTTCTCATCCAGTGTGTACTATCAATCTCACAATGCTTTACCTGGTACAGATGAGTCAGTCAGACTGCATATTCTGTGTGACATCCAGACTGTTTAGCTGGGAACACAACAACAACAGCAGCAGCAGCATCAACAACAACAGCATCAACAACAAAACAACAGCATCAATAACAACAACAACAACGTCATCACCATCGTCATTATCGTCGTCGTCATGATTATCATCACCATCATCGTTGTCGTCATCGTCGTCGTCATCGTCGTCATCGTCATCATCATCATCATCATCATCATCATCATCATCATCATCATTATCATCACCACCACCACCACCACCACCTCCACCACCACC
>CM054147.1:47608729-47616229 GCA_028751875.1 Rapana venosa
TATATAAAGTTAGTATTGGATAAAATAATTATGTGTTTGCCTTAAAGCATTGGGGAATCAGTATACATAGAGTCTCCAATTATGGTTTATGACCACTAAAAGGGTTAAATAATAAAAGGCTTTCTATGATATATTATGACAGATTTTTTATGATATAATATTGTATTTTCATATCTTACAAAATCATCACAGCTTTCTGTGATTTTATCATTATTTTTTCATATCTTACCATATGATCACAGCTATATATCATTATCTGCTTATATATAATATCTTCTGATATCTTATCACAACAATCTATGGCATATCATGATATTTTTTATATATTATCATATCAACACATTTTTACATGATATATCATTATCTTTTCACATCTTATCAAATCACCACAGGTTTTTGAGATATATCAGTATCTGTTCATACATTGACATGTCATCACAGCGTTTTATCATTATATCGTTATCTTGTCATGTCTTCACATCATTACAGCTTACTTTAATACATCACTATCTTTTTATATCAGATCATCACAGCTTTCTATGATATATCATTATTTGTTTCATATCTTATCATTGTCATCACAGCTTTCTATAATACATTACTATCTTTTCATAATGGATCATCACAGTTTTTTTTATACAATATATCATCATTCGTTTCATATGTTATCATTATCATGACAGCTTTCTAAGATCTATCTATCTATCTATCTATCTATCTATCTATCTATCTATCTATCTATCTATCTATCTATCTATCTATCTATCTATCTATCTATCTATCTATCTATCTATCTATCTATCTATCTATCTATCCATCTATCTATCTATCTATCCATCTATCTATCTATCTATCTATCTATCTATCAATCTATATATCCATCTGTCCATCTGTCCATCTATCCATCTATCCATCCATCCATCCATCTATCCATCTATCTATCCATCCATCCATCATCCATCCATCCATCCATCTGTCTATCTTTCTATCTATCTATCTATCTATCTATCTATCTATCTATCTATCTATCTATCTATCTATCTATCTATCTATCTATCTATCTATCTATCTATCCGTCCATATGTCCATCCATCCATCCATCCATCCGTCTGTCCGTCAGTCTATCTATCTATCTATCTATCTATCTATCTATCTATCTATCTATCTATCTATCTATCTATCTATCTATCTATCTATCCATCTACCTATCTACCTATCTATCTATCTATCTATCTATCTATCTATCTATATCTCTTTCTGTCTCTCTGTCTATCTATCTGTCTATCATCTTTTTCCCCATGAAATGATTTAAAACAGAAGTAGAATGTCATTCAAAATTTAACCAATGTTCCACAGCTGGTACCAGAAGGTGCAAGGGGGAGGGAGGGCGGAGAGGATGGAGAGGGGGAAGAGGGGGAAAGCAGCCAGTGACTGTTTTCTTAGACTCTCACCCTGCACAGGTTCAAACCTGTTGTGACAGACACACTGCCTTGCTTATTTTCCCTTGCCTCCCGCACTTTCCACCTGGGTGGTAGTCCGGTCTGAGTGGGTTAATTTTCTGTCTCTTTGTCTGTTCATTAGCATAGATTAGCGTATAATTATAGCAGGGCACATGTCCAGTGGAAACAACAGGCTTGCAGGCCCATCCTGGCACACCTACACACACATACGCACGCACGCATACTCACGCACGCACGCACACACATGCACACACAGATACAGAGACATGCGTGCATGCACATAGACACACAGACACAGACAGACAGCAGATGGACAGGCAGACATACATACATACATACATACATACATGCATACATACATACATGCATACATGCATGCATGCATGCATACATACATATATACATACATACATACACACATACATACATGCATCCATCCACACATACATACATGCATGCATGCATGCATACATACACGCACGCATGCACGCACGCATGCATGTATACATACATACATACATACATACACACATACATACATTCATACATACATACATACATACATACATACATACATACATACATACATACATACATACGTACGTACATACACCCACACACACATACATACATACATGCATGCATGCATGCATGCATGCATCCATCCATCCATCCATCCATCCATCCATACATAGACGCACCCGCAAACGCACACACATACACTCACAGTGGGGGGACGGGATAGCCTAGTGGTTAGAACATTGCGATCGCAATCTGACGACCCAGTTGGATTCCCGTTTAAGGGGATAATTATTTCCCCCTGGAGTTAACATCAGTGCAGACTCCACTCTCCCCAAAAGTCCTTCGGATGAGACTATAAACCAAGGCCCCGTGTGTGAACCACCCCACACTTCGAACAGTATGATGCAGCATTTTTTTATTATTATTTTTATTGCATGATGGATCAACGACCATGAGGATGATGTAATAATGAGTGTACTAAGGGCGATAATTTTGAGTCTACAAGAAAATAGCAAATCGTTGTAGCTTCCCTTGAATCAAGAAAACCACAAAGTTCCTTTGCCATTTTTTAAATTATTATTTAAATTTGAACCATTACTACTTGCTTTCTAGGCAGATGGGTTACTTCTAGACCACTGACCCATCTTAACATTCAAGACAAACACACCTTTGTGCACATTACTCAACCGGTACTGTCTTATTCCAAGCGAAAGGTTATACCAATGATTTTTTTTTTTATTGAAGGAGAGAGAGAAAGAAAGAAAGAAAGAAAGAAAGAGAGAGAGAGAGAGAGAGAGAGAGAGAGAGAGAGAGAGAGAGAGAGAGAGAGAGAGAGAGAGAGAGAGAGATTTTATTCTTTTATATCGAGGATAATGGAATAAGCACTTATGTGCTGTTTTACATCCAGTCCCCGTGTGTATGCAGTTTTGTACATTTTTTCATTTGTTTCCACAGGCACACGATGGCCTACTCTTACGAAAAGCGGAACAGGATTTAACGTGTGCGCAAGATGTTCTGCGTGCGTTCGTACACGGGACCTCAGTTTATAGTCTCATCCGAAGGACTTTTAGGGAGAGTGGAGTCTGCATTGATGTTAACTCCAGGGGAAAATATCCCCTTGAACGGGAATCAAACCCGGGTCGTCAGACTGCGAACGCAAACTGCTAACCACTAGGCTATCTCGATTGAGGGAGAGGTGTGTGTGTGTGTGTGTGTGTGTGTGTGTGTGTGTGTGTGTGTGTGTGTGTGTGTGTGTGTGTGTATGTGTGTGTGTGTGTGTGTGTGTGTGTGTGTGTTTCAGTTCTTGCAGCATGGACCTAGTGTTGTCTACATTAAAAAAAAATTCTTGTAAATATTCCCAGACATCACTGATGGGAACACTATCATCACTGTCTCGCATTTCACTGCTATTTTGCACATGTTCAGCACACTCCCCACTTTCTTCCTCAGTCTCATTCTCTTCACACTCTTCCTCACTCTCATTCGCTGCACGTTCTTCCTCACTCTTATTCTCTGCACACTTTTCTTCAGTCTCATTCTTTGCACGTTCATTCTCCCCCCCCCCTTTACACCCATTCCCTTCATCACAGACTCTGTCTTTCACTTCATTTTCACAAGTATAGACATAATCTGTCATTTCTCTCACATCATTACTGCATGAAATTGTCACTCTTTGTCTGTCTATATCATGTTCTTTCATATTGATACAGTTTTCATTCTGACAACTGCTTGAAGAGGGAGGGTAATGTTCACCACACTCAAACACATTAATAGGAGTGTTGCTATCACAGTGGCTCACATCGTAATATAAGGTAGGTGGTTTGGGGTAAAAACAGAGGAGAGGGGGAGGAAGCCTGTTCATTATTTGTTCCTCCTTTATTTGTTCTGTAAGCTTCCGCTCTTCTTCTGTCCCTGTTCATCTGAGATGGGCATTTTTTTCCTATATTATGTTGTACTTTGAATTGGTGTGACAGGGGAATGGTCAGTAATATTACCTGTTAAATGAAGGATGACAACAGTTTGACGTCCTCTCCCTTCCACCTTGAACGAAGACAGCGTGTGTTCAAGAAGTGCTGCGTTCAACATGCATTCTAGTGTTGCTGGCAGTCCATACACTGGCATTTTGAATTCAAACAACTTGAAAACCACAAAAACTCACACACAGCTGGAGAGAAAGCTCTTGCTGTCAGCCAAGCACGGGAAGCCACTCCGTGAGAGAGAGAGAGAGAGAGAGAGAGAGAGAGAGAGAGAGAGAGAGAGAGAGAGAGAGAGAGAGAGTACTAAGGGCGATAATATTGAGTCTACAAGATAGCGACAAATCGTGGTAGCTTCCCTTGAATCAAGAAAACTACACATTTGTGTGTGTGTGTTTGTTTGTCCATTGTTTCTCCATGATTTGTGTGTTCTTCTTAAATAAACATTGTCACAGAGTGTTTCACATATGATAATTGTAATTTTACGGGTACTCTGTATGGATCATACTGACTCTGTGGTGTAGTGTGTATTGTTTACATTATTTTATGGCGAATTTTATATAGTTCCCGTGGATTTTTACATGTGTGTGTGTTATTTAGCCCACAATGATTATTTATCCCGAATGTACTATTCTGAATGATAGATACTATATTTGAGAAGGTAGGTCGTTTGGATTTCATCCTTGTGCGTCCATAAGTCATGGGTTCGAATCTAGGCAGCCTGAGAAGCGTGTTAGGAATCAAGGACGGGGATTTCATTTTAATAATCTTTCTGCATCACCTTTAGAGCACAGGGTTGAAAGTATCTCTATTCTCTTTGTGTATGTATAGTGCAGTCAGAAGATCAACTATAAACACAAAATATCCCGTAGTCTAGCGTCTGGTGTGGGTTACAGACACATAAACATACCCAGCATGCATACTTTATTGGGAAGGAATGGGCTCCGCCAGGTTCAACTTTCCCAAGAAAGTACGGCCTGGAAAATTCACTACCATGCCCCAACGAGACAGAGCTCACTAGGGTTTTTAGTTTTGTTTATTTATCTTTGGTTTTTTTTTTTTTAAATAGAAAATAGATGGCATGTACGGCAAATTCATCAAGTTTCATCAAGAAAAAAGTCAAGGACCGAATGTTAAAAAAAGCACATGAGTGTTTATTCCATATCCTCGGAACAAAAGAATAAAATGAAAAGAAAGTAAATAGAATAAAAAGAAAATGGAAACAAAAAGGATAAGACAAAGAACGAACACGGGAATAACAAACAAACAAACAAACGTAAACAACGAACCGTTTCACTCTTCAACAAAGATAGGAGAAATAAGAAAAAAAACAAAAAAAGATATTGTTACACTCTTTAACTACCTAGTGGTGATGATTGAGGATACAGAACTGATCGCAAAATAATTATTATGTGATGTAAAGCAATTGCTCATGTCTCAGTTTCTTTCAATGAGAGAGGCACTCAACTTTCATGCAGTTTATGGAATAAGGCAGAAGCCTGTATTCTTTTTACGCGCGCGCGAGTGTGTGTGTGTGTGTGTGTGTGTGTGTGTGTGTGGTATGTTGTTTGTGTGTGTAGTTTAATTTAGTTGAGTGTTGTACTTTGTGGACACTGTGATGTTTTGTTTTGTGTGTGTTTGAATCTGAAGTTGTTATATTTCCAAAATTTTTAAATTTAAACTTTAAAACATAGAAGTGTTTACTTCCAAACACTCTGACACCTTGACTGTTTTATTTTGTTTTAAACGAATTTTTAGTAAGGACTTCTTTTGATCTACCTCAAAAGCTTTTTTCAAAATTCATGTTGTAATGTATAGAGATGGTCTTGATCATAATTCTATTTTGACTGTGTTATTAATATTACTTGTATTTTTTTAACATTATACAAATCACGTTTTAGTGCACGAAGAAGATTCTTTTTTTATACCTAGAAGGACTCTTTGCAGCAATTTCATAGAAACATTGTATTGTTGTAGATGTCTTATCGACTATCTATATTCATTACATGTAACTTCGTTGTATTGTATTGTAGTACATTGTATTGTATCTTAACCCTTTTACCGAGAGATCACGTTGTTGCCAGTGCACCGCTACTTAAAGAAACATTCGGTTGATGGTGATGTTTATTTTCCTACGAGAGTGACCTCTTTGCATAGCATTTAGCAAGGAACAACATTTATTGTTGTCATGATTCTCTCACGTGCGCTACAAGTACATTACACATGTAACTTCGATTTATTGTCTCATACGAAAGACTAGCACCCAGCTCATCGCTTACAGTTTTAACTCCAGGGGAAAATAATACCCCTTGAACGGGAATCGAACCCAGGTCGTCAGATTGCGAGCGCAATGTTCTGACCACTAGGCTATCCCGTCCCCCTAGTAATCAGACTTGTGTGTGTGTGTACGTGCGTGCGTTTGTGTGTGTATGAGAGAGAGAGGGACAGACAGACAGATCGACAAACAGATAGACGGACAGACAAACGGACAGCCAGGCAGGCAGGAAGACAAACAAACGAACAGACAGGCAGGCAGACAGACAGATAGACAGAAGGACGGACAGACAGACACACAGACAGATAAACAGAGAGACAGACAGACAGACGGACAGACAGACAGACAGACTGGCAGATAGACAGATGGAGAGATAGACAGACTGACAGCAGACAGAGATAAGAGACAGTGACAGAGACAGATCAGACAGACATAGACAGAAACAAAGAGGCAGAGACAGAGACAGAGATGCTAAGACAGACAGTTAAGCCAGTCAGCCAGACAAACAGCCAGAGATTCAGAGATCTCAAACAGACAGACAGACAGATAGCCAGCCAGCCAGACAAACAGCCAGAGATTCAGAGAGCCCAGTGATCTAGAGAGCTCAAACAGACAGACAGCCAGCCAGCCAGCCAGCTAGCCAGCCGGACAAACAGCCAGAGATCCAGAGAGCCCAGAGATCCAGAGAGCCCAGAGATTCAGAGAGCACAGAGATTTAGAGAGCCCAGAGATTTAGAGAGCCCAGACAGACAGACAGCCAGCCAGCCAGCCAGCCAGCCGGACAAACAGCCAGAGATTCAGAAAGCCCAGACACAGAAACACGCAGAGGCAGAAGAACACAGAAACACAGAGAGACTGGCTACAATACAGTTCCAGTATCATTATTTTCACCAATTCTAATCCATGACAACATGACTATTTAAAAAAATTAAAACCACATACAAAAGACACAGCAGTCAATCAAATAAGCAAAACAAAAAACTCAAACCACTTTATTTTGATTTTGCTTTTTTTCCCCTTCTTCTTCTTTTCACACAAGGAAATCTATGACTTGTGACATAACATGTTAGAATGAATCTCTCAGTACAGTACCAGTTTCGTTGCGCATTCAAACAATTGGTGCCTGCAAAACAAACAAAGAAACAAACAAACGAACGAACAAACAAACAAACAAGAGGGAAGAAAACGAGTATAAACTATGTACAATGTGACCAAAGAATTTGCATATTGTGTAAAGAACAACTCAAGCAGCAACAAACGGCGTGAAACA
>CM054147.1:47618729-47631229 GCA_028751875.1 Rapana venosa
GGGGTTGGGACTTTTTGTGTTTCATTCCTTCAGCTTGAACTCCGAAGTTTATCAATAGTGAGATTTTGTGTGTGCAACGGCTTTTTTACATTAAGGTAGCCGCATTCTGACTTCAGGGAATGTTGTCTAAACGCGACAGCTAGGCGAGTACTTTTCTCGTTTTAATGTTGTCATCCGTGCTATGTCCTCCTCTTCCAAAAAGGTGGAATGGAAGTTAAAGTGTGTGCTAGATGTTCTGCGTGCGTTTGTACACGGGGCCTGGGTTTAATAGTCTCATCTGAAGGACCTTTTGGAGGAGTGGATGGAGTCAGTGCTGATGTGAACTCCAGGGAAACAGTCCTTAAAACGGGTGCCTCGGTGCCTCTGTGGTGGCTCGATCCCGGGCCGTCAGATCACGAGCGCAATGTTCTAACCACAAGGTTATTTCGGCACCCTCACGAGGAGAATAGTTAATCTATGCATGTGAGTGTGTTGAAAAACACAAAGCCCTGTTCAGAATATGTATAAAAATATCTATGGCCCAAAACCTCTTGAATTGTTTGTTAGTCATAATCAAGGCGATGGATAGCAATGGAAAAACAAACAAAAACCCCCCAAACATACCAAAAAACCCACAAAACAAACAGAACATCATCGACAACAACAGCAACAACAACAACAACGACGACGACAACAATAGCAACAACAACGGCAACAACAATTAAACACAAATGTATCTGAAATATATAGGTTATACCCATGCAACTCAGATGACTTAATTTTCAATATTTTTTATACATAATGAAGAGGGTGGTTTTTTCAATGGTAGACTACTTTTGTGTGCATGATACCTATTGGTAGGATTTATATGATGACATGATATTGATCAGATGACATTTTGACATTGATCATCTTCATATATATTACCTAAGACACTTTGCTAGATCAAGAGATGAACGCTAACATTTCAGACATATTGCTCAATCATATAATCAATGAATAAACCATGGAATCAAAAAAGTTTAGGTTTTATTGATACAATGAGAGTCATAGGTTTAGGGCGTGTGTGTGTGTGTGTGTGTGTGTGTGTGTTGCGTGTGTGTGTGAGTGTGCGTGTGTGTGTGCGTGTGTGCGTGTGTGTATGTGTGTGTGCCTGTCTGTGTGTCTGTGTCTATGTGTGTGTCCCACTCATGCCAGCTCCTACCCAGAACAAGTTTACTTACTATAGGCTCATTGAGAAGACTTTGCGACCACAATAGTCGACCGTTTGAATGAAATGTATTTTTTAGAATCATAGCTCCAAATACTTGACCAACACTGCAGGTATCTGTATCTCTCGGTCCCGATCACAGTACCGCTATAATTATCATGCTATGAGGCACATAAGACAGTCACCTGAAATAGTCTCAAATTCTAGTGCATATCCACAGCTTCATCATTACACCGTCCTCGCTACCATAGACAATAATAATTATCACTGTAATGAAAGAACATTGTCTCTGTTTCGGTGGCAAATTTTTCTCTGGTGACTTCAGTTTTTGGTGACAGCCCTGATATAGCCTCAGTGGTTGGTGGGGCTATAAACAACACGATTGGATTGGGCCTCAGTTGTGTTCTTTTTATACAGTAATACACTACACTACACTACACTACACAAAAAGTCCTTCGGATGAGACTATAAACCGAGGCCCCGTGTGCGAACGTATGCAGAACATCTTGCACACACGTTAAATCCTGTTCCGCTGTTCGAAAGAGTAGGCCATTGTGTGCGGGTGGGAACAGATGACAAATTTTAAAAAAACCGCACACACACGCATAAATAAAAAAATAAATAAAAATATCATCTGAGCGCTTTGATTTGTTACTTTACAAGATTCAGCGCTATATAAATTCCATACATTATTATTAATATTAATATTATTATTATTATTATTATTAATATACCTGTGTATTATTATCTCTGGGATCGGTGGCTAACACTGTAACTCAGTGATGCTGACAGGTGAGACAGGTTAGATGTACCTGTGGTGAGTTTGTTTGTGTCAAAGGCTTACGGGTCTGGAGAGTTATAGAACATGGCATCTACCAGATTTTGTGATGCAGGGCCACTGCTGCTATAAGTGGATTGTATTGTGTTGAGTAGTGTTGTCTTGTGTTGTATTGTCTTGTCTCGCACGGTCCTTATGTGCTGCAGCCCTGGGGGCTGGTTGGCCTTTGGAGAACATCTCCAACGCTGACTGTTCTTATGCCCACTTGGCCGAGAGAGTGGGGATGTACTGTGGGCAAGGCATCTCCACTATAATCAAATTTTTGCCCACTTTCCAAAACAGCAGCTGCCTCCTCTGCTGTTTTGGAGGTCATCGTCGGACACGACGGACAAACATACATCGTCTTGTATTGTGTTGTGTTGTGTTGTTTTGTATTGGGTTGTGTTGTGTTGAATTGTGCTGTGTTGTATTGTATTGTGTTCTTTTGCATTGTATTGTGTTGCGTTGTATTGTGTTGGGTTGTATTGTATTGTCTTCTGTTGTAATGTAATGTGTTGTATTGTAGCGCATTGCCTTGTCTTGACTTGTCTTGTCGTGCCTTGACTAGATTTGACTTGTCTTCTCTTGCATCGTATTGTGTTGTATTGCATTGTATTGTAATACATCGTAATTGTATACCACTTTAGGTCACGGCAGAGTTCTCTGCGTGAAATGCGAGATGCTCTTCTCACGGGAGAGCGCATCGCCACAAGAGCAGCGCCACCCATTATTATTTTTCTTTTGCCTGTCTGTATACTATGTGGATATCTGAGTAAGTTGGTCTCTGCACCTTTTGTAAATATTCTCATCTGTGGGATACTTAGTAGGTGGTATGGTACCATACCTTGTTTTACATCAGAACAGGTATAAGAGAACATTACGAATATGACCCAGCAACTTTGCAGGGCCATTCTGACTGGTGGCATCACAGCTTCCTGTAAACTTCTGGCCCTGAGTTTACAACAAGACAAGCTTGGTGGGTATGACTACGGGGGTGGGGTGGGGGTGGGGGGTGGGGATGGGGGGTGGGTCGGAATGAGTGATGTGAGTAGAGTAAGAGAGGTATGTCACACACAAAAAAATGAGGCAGAAAAAACCCACACCACCACAACGAAAATAAATACAAGTAAGAAATTAATCGATAACTATTAACGTATGCCACAGTCCTAACAAAAACAATAAAATCAATAATATATAACATGCCACGAAATTTACAGATCACAAACATGATTTTTTGCCCCAAAGTAACACTATATCACATCTAAAATATTCATAGGTGGACAGTAGGGTAAAAATACAAAAACCAACAACCAACAAAAAACCGGTGAATGTTGTTGTTGTTGTTGGTATATTATGTGTCAGGTTGGTAAAATAAGGCATGCCATTGCTGACTGAATCAACACTATCGGGGGAGGGTGGAAGGGGGTGGATGAGGGGGGGGGGGGAGGGGGTAGAAAGACGGCAATGTTCGGTTGATTATTGGAAAATAACATATGCTCTTCTTCTATCAACGCAGCTGCTTGGGAGTTGTCATTCACACACACAAATTCACACACACACAAATTCACACACCACACACACACACGCACACACACACACACACACGCACACACACACACACACACACACACACACACACACACACACACACACACACACACACACGCACACACAGACAAATTCACACAGACACACACAGAACACACACACACACACACATACACACACACACCACTCACAAATTCTAGTCAAGGTCGGGCAGTTTACAGATATTGGGAAAATAAACCACAGTTTCAGATTGAAGCAAGACTCTGTAAGATGTGCACACCAAAAACATCGTTTTATTTAACTTCCTATTATTTTTACTAGCGGGAGCTCTACGGTTACTTCCATCCTGCCACACACACGCACAGGCATGCATTTATTTCAAACCTAAGATTCTCTCCTCTTGTTTCATCTCATCTCTGTCCCTGCCCTCAATAACCAACTCCCCCCCCCCCCCCATTAGCCTGCCCGAGTGTACAACTTTTGTGTGTGTGTGTGTGTGTGTTGTGTGTGTGTGTGTGTGTGTGTGTGTGTGTGTGTGTGGGCGCGCGCGCGCGTGTGTGTTTACATTTGTATTTGTAAAAAACTGTTAATTGTGCGCGTGTGTGTGTTTATATTTGAATTTGTAAAAATCTATTAATCGTAACTGGCTGCATGCGAAAGAATAGGATGAATGAGAGCGCTTTGATTTGTTTTTTTTGCAAGATTTAGCGCTGTATAAATTCCATGTATTATTATTATTATATTATTATGCACGCATGCACACGCACGCGCGTGCGCGCACAAACACACACACGCACGCACGCACAAACACACACACGCACACACACATGCACGCACGCATGCACACGCACACGCGCGCGCACACACACACAAACTCACACGCGCGCACGCACGCAAGCAAGCGCGCACAAACACACGCACGCACGCACACACACACACATATCACTTAATGTGAAAAGACGTTAACTTAAAGAAGAACACACGCAAGCACGCACACGCACACACGCACGCGCGCGCGCGCACACCACACACGCACGCACGCACACACACACGCACGCATACACACACATAAACACACGCGCGCACACACACACACACGCACGCACGCATACACACACATAAACACACGCGCGCACACACAACACACACGCACGCACGCGCACACACACACACACACACACACACACACACACACACACACACACACACACACACACACACACACACACACACACACACACACACACACACACACACACACAAGAAACGCTATCGTATGATACATTTTCTTTTTGTGTGTGAGAAAAACGAACTCAAAACTGCACGCGTGTGAAACAGTGAACTATCTCTGCAATGTAGCCGGGTGGATCTCTGACTCTAAAAGATACAACGTGCCAGTCTCTGGAATTTCTACACACTCAGAAATAACCAGGATGACTAAATCTAAAACTTCTTGGAGTAATAATGAAAAAGCCCCCCCCCCCCACCCCGCGGAATGAAAGAAAACACCTCCCAACCCCCAAACAAAACAAACAGTACACTTTTTTTTCATAATCTTAAGTAGTTGTGAAACATAACTATTTTTGAATGAAGCTTTCAGTTAGCAACTCATGGTGAAGCAAAGCCTTTACTAATATTGGTTTTTTTAGATAAAGAATCCACATATCACAAAAAAGCACCCCCCTCCCACTCCCCTTCCCATCCTTTAACCCAACCCATTTTTGTCATATTTGACGACTATCTTGTACATGCACGTATTTTCATCAAATCGACACACACAAAAAAAAGATCTCAATAGGTGACCAACGGGAACATCTTAAAAAAACCCAACATCAACTGGATAAGCAATGATTGCATGAAGAAGATAATTATTTCTCATCACAATAGTATATATCCTATGAAATGAAAGACTACAGGAACAGATAACAAGAATGCCCCCTCCCCCCTACCCCCACCCCCCCTCCCCCTCCCACACCCAAAACAAAGCGACACTCACTAAAGACAGGGATGCTTACAAGTATACCTGCCTTAGCCAGTGTCTGATTTAACTCTTTCCTTCCCTGAAGATGTCATGGGACACATCCCCCCGCTGAAACTGGTGCATCTCTTGGGCAAAGTTGAACCTGGCGGAGCCCATCCAACTCCAGGTCACAGACTGCATGCTGGGTATATATTCATGTCAACCATGCCATATGCCAAGGCTGGACAACTGCTCTTCAATGTATGATGGATGGGATTTTAACGTGCGCGTAAAGATGGTATGGGCGTGTTTGCACGCAGAGTCCTTGTGTTATAGTCTTATCCGAAGAACTTGTGAAGGGAAGTGAAATCAAAACTAAAGCTAACTCCCTGAGGAAAGAAATCCTTTAAGCGGGCAGGGATGTGGGCTCAAACTTCCACTCTCAGAGTCCGGTCTGGTTACGGGATATACTACTCTAACCACGAGACCAGTCTGTCTCAGGTAGCGAAAATAAGATTTTTGACACTAATACATGACCATCCATTGTTTTCCCTCTGAAACTTAGCATACTACTTTACGATGAGACATTGGACAATTATCATGTAAATTTTACAGCATTTTTGCAAAATGTGCGAGGTGACTTTTTGCGGAGAACTAGCTAAACTAACAAAGGAAACAAACAAACAATCAATCGATCGATACTAAGGGAAAACAAAACAAAAAACCCCAACAAGTCAGTCTCCCCCCCCCCCCCCACCCCATACCCAAGGATAATCTACATCGTCATAACTTCAACATAGTCATCAACCCACACACATATACACACACAGAGAGCCTGGTTAAAGAGAGTGATGGGGTTTGAAGAACACCATCCCCCACATAGACAACCAGACTGAAGTACGTACACCACGAAACTGCATAGCGCGCTGCATGGAATCACTACTTAGATGGGGACGATGACACGACACTGCTGTCACTGTCACTGTCACTGCCACTGTCACAGCGTCTCCATCCACAGTACCCGTCACACTCTTGGTCCATGCTCTCTCTCCTCTTCTCTCTATGCGATCCTCTTGAACTCTTGGCTCACAGAGTGTTTATAAGTCTCCTGGGAATAGTCTGAGGAGATTTGTTTGTTCGTTTTTTTGTTTTGAACATCACTTCACTGATGAGAGTGTGTCTTCGTCGCCGTTATCATCGTTATTAGCTTTTGAATCAAAGACTAGTGGTGGGGAGAAAAGTATATGTACATGTGTGTATCAGCCAGATCAACATAATATATGTTGTGAAGGTTTTTATATGTGTGTCAATAGATGGAATTTGTTATTTCATTAAAAAAAAATATGTGCTTGATCAGTTCTAAGTATTTCAGGAGACAGGAGATTATCAGAAGTACCACAGTTTTTTAAAGCTCCAAAAGTGAAACTAAAGAGATGGGTGTACAGACAGATTCTTAAGTAAAACGAAAGGGGGCAGGAAAAGGGATAGATACACAGACTGGTTTTAAGAAATATAAGGGGTGGAGAAGAAATGGCTGCGTTTTTGGAATTCTTTGTTTATTGCTGTTTTTTTTCTATTGATGTTCAAACAATATTCCAACAAGGCAAAGGAAGACACATCCTCAGTGTTTTTTCCCCTTGATTGTACTTGTCTTGTTATTAAGAACAACGTCCAAGGATTTTAGTTGTTTGTGTTCATATATAACGATCAAGTTGTAAAACAATTTTTTAACAGATCAAGTCAAAACAAATTGCCAAAAATGTCCTTAATCTTCCATTATTTGCTCCAGATCGTTTGCTATCTATCTATCTATCTATCTATCTATCTATCTATCTATCTATCTATCTATCTATCTATCTATCTATCTATCTATCTATCTATCTATCTATCTATCTATCTATCTATCTATCTATCTATCTATCTATCTATCTATCTAAAAAGGCAACTGCAAATGAAAGTTAATCAAAAGTGGATGTTCCTTTCAGGTTTGATCAGGTGTCGCAAACTTCAAACTAATGCAAAACTAATGAAAAATCATCATGCTCACAAATATTTTCTTCTTTAACTTGAAGCCTGTTGATTTGGTGTCCCATTTAACTGCATTGTACTGAACAACCATGTTCAAAAACATTTCTTCCTGGAACATGAAGCCTGTTGACTTGGTGTCTCCTTTACCTGTTTGATATTGAACAATCATTTCCAACAACCTTCTCTTCTGAAACTGAAGTCTGTTGACTTGATGCCTCCTTTACCTGTTTGATATTGAACAATCATTTCCAACAGTCTTCTCTTCTGGAAACTGAAGTCTGTTGACTTGGTGTACCCTCTTAATGTTTTACAGTAAAAAAAAATCCTGTTCAAAAATATTTTTTTCTGGAACCTGAAGCATGTTAACTTGGTATCTTCTTTAACTGTTTTGAGTTGAAAAAAAAATAATGCTCGAAAACCCTTTCTTCTCAAACCTGAAACTTGTTGACTTGGTGCCCCTTTTAACTGTTTATATATTGAAAAATCATTTTCAAACATATTTTCTTCTGAAAGCTGAGACCTGTTGACTTTTTGTCCCCTTTAACTGTTTTATATTGAAAAAGATCATGTTAAAAAATCCTTTCTTCTGAAACCTGAAGCATGTTGACTTAGTGTCTCCTTTAACAGTTTTTATTTTGAACAATCATTAAAAAAAAATCTTCTCTTCTGGAACATGAAGCTTGTTGACTTGGTGGCCCCTTTAACTGATCTTTCTGCTGACAATCATAACAGACACCCTTAAACCAACAAAAAGGTAACCTGTATGTTAGAAAGAAACGAATAATTCATGGTCATTGTCACACTTTTCAGGTATGTCATACTGGACAAAATTTTGTGTAATGTTCGGTTTACCAAAAAAAAAGAGTAGAAACCTTGTGTGTGTGTATTCGTGCGTGCGTGTGCGTGTGTGTGTGTGTTTGTGTGTGTGTGCACGGGCGCATGCGTGTGCGCGTGCGTGCGAGCGTGCGCACGCTTACACATAAACAAGTTTGTAGATAATCTTATTCGAAAAAAACACCCCAGACCAGATAATATCGTTTTCTTACGATACCACTCAACACCACAAACACCACTGACGACCCAAAAATCCACCTCCCGAACGAATACACTGTACGCGTTAATCCCAAGAAGTACCACAGCAAAGACTTAATCCATGGAGCCAGATGATGCAGTTTAACATCACCATTCTTTCCTCTGGTTGTCTTTAACACATTGTTATACCACAAGTATGTTTCTCCATTAAGAATCATCGTTTGATTTATTTCCAGCGCGGACACATGTCATAAAAGAACATAGTACACACACAATGCTTGCAAATTGCTCACAAGGTTTATATTCGATATTTCAAATCGTTTCTGAGATGATTTAACAGTCCAGCAAAAAAACAAACACCACACACCAAAATCCGTGCCAGTGTAAGCAACAGAACCTTTAGCGATACTACACCATTGATGCCAGATTTTAGGGGTGGAGGGACAACATCCCATCCTACACACTCAGGAGAAACCCGTAGTCATTCGGCTAGGACTGCAATACACAATGGTTCCAGCATTTCGGGTTGCTTTGTTTTTATATATTATCATTATTATTATTGCACTCAAGACTGAGATAGAGAACCGGAACCGGACTGCAGTGAGCAGTGAGCAGAGAGAGAGAGAGAGAGAGAGAGAGAGAGAGAGAGAGAGAGAGAGAGAGAGAGAGAGAGAGAGAGAGAGAGAGAGAGAGAGAGAGAGAGAGAGAGAGAGAGAGAGAGAGGAAGAAAGAAAGAAAGAAAGAGAGAAAGAGAGAGATGGATGGATGGAAAGGAAGAAGCTGACTGCACTATGAAGGGTTAGAAGGAAGGAAGGATGGCAGGATGGAAGGAAGGATGGAAGGATGGAAGGGCAGCGGGCTGGGGGTCTAAGGGCAGGACTGGTGTCAGACGTTGCTGTCGCTCTTGGCTCGCTGCAGCGGTCTCTTGTCCCTGTGGCTGAGGCCCTCCTCCACCGTGATGATGGAGGGGGCGTGGGAGGGGGCAGGCAGGTCCGCGCTGCTGCCGTCGTCTCCCTGTGACGGGGTCATGGCCTCGGCAGGCGTCACCGTGGCAATGGGCAAGGAGACCGAGTTGTTGGAAGGAGAAAGAGTAGAGTAGGGTGGGGGTTTGTCCGGATAGGACGGGGGAGGGGTGGGGGGAGAGGTGGGGGTGGGGGTGTGGGCGGGGGCGGGAGAAGCTCCGGAAGCGGGGAGAACTGCCGGAGAGCGCAGAGGACTCGGATGAGGGGAGGACGCCACCGACGTCTTGCTGTTGGCGCGGTGGACCGGGGAAGCGGAGGTGGAGGAGGACGGGGTGATGACGGCGGGAGGGGAGCAGAGGGGCCCCATGCTGAGCCCCATGGTCAGCTCCACGGCGGGGAAGGCTCTAGGCGCCTCCTGGCTGGCCTGCTCCTTGCCGCGCTTCAGCCCCATCTCGCTGGTGACGCTCTCCACCAGGATCTCCGCCACGCTCCGGGGCCGCTCTCTGTCTCTGTCCCGGTCCCTGTCCCGGGTCTTGGTGGGCGAGGAGTGGGAGGAGTCCTTGCCGTCCTTGGATTCCCCCTCCCCAGGCACGGTCAGGTACTGCATGGAGCTGGCGTCGTCCTGACTCAGCGTCTTGGTGTCCTTCAGCTTCCTGGGACGCACCTCCGCGCGCTGGTCGAAGGGCGACTTGAAGAGCTTGCTGGTCAGGAAGCTGGCCCGGCGCTTCTCGTCAGACCCTTTGGAATCCCTCCGGTGCTCCAGCCCTTCCTCCTCGATGCTGTCGTGGCGGGACGATCCCAGACCGTAGGCGTCGCCCACGCTGCCCGAACGCTTCCTCTCCGGAAAGCTGGGTACCTTCAGCCCGAACAAGTTCGACCCCGAGTACACTTTCGGGAGCTTGGTCCAGATGTGGCTGTGCTTGTGATCCGTCAGATCGATCAGGTCCCTGTCCTTGAGGTTTTCGCGCGATCGGGATTTTTTCTCTTCAGAAATCTTCTGCAGACGGGTAGCGAAGTCGAACTTGAAGGGTCGCTTTTTCTGTTTGGACCCGTCCGAGCTTTCGTCCGAGTCTCGGTCTTCATCCTCGCTGGCGGAGGTCGGGATGGGGGTGGATTCCATGACGATCTCGTTCACCAGCTTCTGGTCTTCCTCCAGGTCGGCTCGACTGGAGACGATGCTGGGGTTCTTGCCGATCTTGGTTAGGCGTTCCGCGGCGACGGATTCCATGGTGCGTCTCATGAGCGGGTAGCGCTCCAGCACGTCGTTGAAGTGTTCCACGGAGAGCGAGTACAGGTTGACGTAGGTTTCTGCTCTCACGCTGGCCACACGCCGGGCGTTGGTCAGCAGGCAGATTTCTGAGGACACAGAGAAAGGAAGGGTGAGGCTGACATTGTGTGTGTGTGTGTGTTTGTGTGTGTGTGTGTTTGTGTGTGTGTGTGTGTTTGTGTTTTATCTATTTATTTATTATTTATTTACTTATTCTTTTATATCGAGGATAATGCAATAAGCACTTATGAGCTTTTTTACATCCAGTCCCCATGTGTATGCGGTTTTGTTAATTTTGTCATCTGTTCCCACCGGCACACAATGACCTACTCTTACGAAAAGCGGAACAGGATTTAACGTGTGCGCAAGATGTTCTGCGTGCGTTCGCACACGGGACCTCGGTTTATAGTCTCATCCGAGGGAATTTTGGGGAGAGTGGAGTCTGCACTGATGTTAACTCCAGGGGAAAATATTCCCCTTGAACGGGAATCAAACCCGGGTCGTCAGATTGCGAACGCAATGTTCTAACCACTAGGCTATCCCGTCCCCGTGTGTGTGTGTGTGTGTGTGTGTGTGTGTGCGTGTGCGCGCGCGCGCGTGCGTGCGTGCGTGTGTGTGTGTGTGTGTAGATGACAGTAGCAGGATTGGTTTAAAGTATTGCTTTGTTGTGCTCTTTTAAAGATTATGCTTAGTAAGTGCTTTTTTTGTTTTGTTTTGGAGAAGGTGTTCTTTTTCTCTAACAAAATTGGGTTTAAAGGATCGTGGAGTATAGGTTACTGTGGTTGTTGAGAGTTTTGTGAGAGAGAGAGAGAGAAAAGAGGGAGAAGAGAGAGAGGAGAGAGAGAGAGAGAGAGAGAGAGAGAGAGAGAGAGGTAGGAAAGAGTAGATAGAGATGATGTTTAGAGAAGGTAAACAAAGATGAGATAAAGAAAGAAAGACAGTGAAACTAGAAGACAGACAGAGGAGAGAGAGAGAGAGAGGAGAGAGAGAGAGAGAGAGGAGAGAGAGAAAAGAGAGAGAGGAGAGAGAAGAGAGAGAGAGAGAGAGAGAGAGCGAGAGAGAGAGAGAGAGAGAGAGAGAGAGAGAGAGAGAGAGAGAGAGAGAAAGAGAGAGGGAGAGAGAGACAGTGAGAGAGAGAAGAGAGATAGATAGAGAGAGGAGGGAAAGAGAAAAGAAAGAGAGGGAGAGAGAGAGAGAGAGAGAGAGAGAGAGAGAGAGAGAGAGATAGAGAGAGAGAGGGAGAGAGAGACAGTGAGAGAGAGAAAGAGAGATAGATAGAGAGAGAGGGAAAGAGAAAGAAAGAGAGGGAGAGAGAGAGAGAGAGAGAGAGAGAGAGAGAGAAGAGAGAAGAGAGAGAGAGAAGAGAGAGAGAGAGAGAGAGAGAGAGAGGAGAGAGAGAGATGAGAGAGAGAGAGAGAGAGAGAGAGAGCGAGAGGGGAGAGAGAGAGCGAGAGCGAGAAACAGAGACACAGAGACACAGAGAGAGAATGAAAATGTACTACCCCAGACCCCTCTCCCCCCAAACCTCCAAAAGAAGAGCACCTTCGTTAAAACACACATTCATTCATTCAGTCAGGGCAGCTCCACCCGACCGTTAGTTTCGTTCTCAGACTGCAGACACTTGTTATGTGTCTCGTCTGTACTGTGGCTTTTGTCTTCAGGGTTTGCTGTTGTGTCACCCTGTCCCTGGCGTGGCT
>CM054147.1:47636229-47661229 GCA_028751875.1 Rapana venosa
GGAGGGGGGAGGAGGGGGGCTGGTGTGAGTGTCTGCGTGTGTGTATGTGGAGGGAGGGGAGGGGTTGGAATGTGTGTGTGTGTATGTGGGTGGGTGGGTATGTGAATGTGTTATGGTTTAATAGTGGGAGAGAGAAAGACAGAGAGAGAGAAGAAGAAGAAGAAGAAGAAGAAGAAGAACAAAAAAACAAGAACAAGAACAAGAACAATAACATCACGAAGAAAACACAACCTTCACCAACCACTATCATCCCCCCACCCCCACCCCCACCACCACCACCACCACCAACAACAACAACATTAATAAGACGAACATTCAGCCTAAAGATCTCATACAAAAGCTATTAAGCGAACAGTAAGACAGTTCCATTTCTGCAACAACAATAACAACAACAAGAAGAAAATAAAGAAAGAAAATCCCAATTTATTTCATCTAATGGCGTTTTGGGTTGCCAATGTCCTTTCGTTTTTTAATGATATCATTTTCTGCAATATTTGGTCATATACCCAAAGGCCACTTCGCAAACTAATAACCCACATAGGACTGTTCCAGAGAAGATTTAAAATTTTTTTTTTATATTATTCTTTCATATCGAGGATAATGGAAGATGATCATGATAATAGATGATGATCATTAGGTATCGGGGGAGTGTATAAACACGTAGACAGACAAACAGACAGACTGACAGACAAAAAGAGAGTGACACAGAGACAGATAGGCACACACACACACACACACACACACACACACACACACACACACACACACACACACACACACACCAAACACACACAACCACACAAGAAGACACACAGGCAGTCAGACAGACAGAGAGACAGGCAGACAGGCACACACACACACACACAAACACACACACACACACACACACACACGCACGCACGCACGCACGCACACACACACAGAGGAAGACACACTGGCAGACAGACAGATAGACAGACAGGAACATGCACACATATACAAAAAAGACAGACAGGCAGACATAGGTATAGACACGCATGCACGAATGCACGCATGCACACACACACACATAATAATAATAATAGTAATAATATATGGAATTTATATAGCGCTGAATCTTGTAAAAAACAAACAAATCGAAGCGCTTGCACTCAATCATTTACAGGTATGCAACTCTCCTTAAACATAATGAGCAACAGATTTCAAATCCATGCGCGCGCACTACGCACGCACACGCACGCACACACACACACACACACACATACACACACACACACACACACACACACACACACACACACACACACACACACACACACACACACACACACACACACACACACGGAACAACACTTAGAAGGTGAAAGATGCTGTTGAAAATTAGGGACAGATAGTGGGGGAAAAGTCTCAGGTAGGAAATAAGTGTGTTTTGAGGCTGGATTTGAAGGAATCAAGTGAAGGCTTTTGACGAAGTGAAAGAGGGAGGTAATTCCAGGTGGATGGACCAGAAACAGAGAAGGAGCGACGGCCAACAGTGGTTTGTTTGAATCTGGGTGTTCGAAAGCACAAAGTATCTGCGGCTGAACGAAGGGAACGGGATGGAGTGTACAGGTGAAGACAGTTACAGAGATAAGAGGGTGCAGATTTGTGGAGACATTTAAAACAGAGGGTATTGATTTTATACTCCAGTCTTTGTGAGACAGGCAACCAGTGAAGAGATCGCAGAAGAGGAGTGATGTGTTCAGATTTTTTCTTTCTTAGGACCAGTCGAGCTGCAGAGTTTTGTATGCGTTGAAGAGAGTGGATAGATGATGCTGGTAGGCCAGCCAAAAGAGAATTACAGTAGTCTAAACGTGAAAGAATGAGAGATGTGACAAGCTTGGAAGTTGCATCAGTGGACAGATACTTGCAAATTGCGCTTATGCGCCGTAATTGATAGTAGCAAGACTGGCAGGTCTGGGTGATGAATTTTTTCATAGAGAGTGTGTTGTCAAAAACTACTCCTAAATACTTCACAGAGTTGGACAAAGGAACTGACGTATTGCCGAATTCTATTGAAGTTTTTGCGATAGAGGAAAGTTTATGTTGGGTCCCTATGAGCATGGCTTCGGTTTTATCGGCCTTAAGTTGTAACTTGTTCTGAGTCATCCAGTTTTGAATGTCTTGAAGGCAGTAGGACATATTTGTCAGGAGCGAAGGCAAGTTTTCAACAGTATCGCTGCACTGAAGCTGAGTATCATCGGCATAGAAATGATGATCAATAGGGTGGTTGTTTATTATATGTGAGAGTGGAGCAGTGTAGAGAGTAAAGAGAACAGGGCCCAGGACTGATCCCTGCGGGACTCCACATTCCATTTTGACAGGTTTTGATTGAATTTTGTTTACAATAACTTTCTGGAACCGGTCTGTGAGGTATGAAGTAAACCAGGTGAGGGCTGTGCCATTAATACCAAACGTATTTTGGAGGCGAGAAAGAAGAATTGAGTGATCTATGGTATCAAAGGCTGCAGATAAGTCAAGAAGAGTGAGGAGGGAGATTTTTCCTGCATCAGAAGCAAGTAGAAGTGTATCTAAAGTATGGACTAGGGTGGTTTCGGTGCTGTGGTTGGGGCGATAGGCAGACTGAAAAGTGGGAAGAAGATCATTGGAATGAAGGTGACTGTTGAGCTGTTTGAGAACAACTTTTTCTAGTACTTTAGAGACAAAGGGTAAGTTTGAGGCAGGCCTATAATTCTTCAGAATGTTGGGATCGAGGTCGTGCTTTTTCAGTAGAGGTGTGACTATTGCTGTTTTAAGAGCTGATGGAAAATTTCCTGACTGAAGAGATGAGTTTACAATTTTAGTGATAATAGCACAAGTTGTGGAAGGCATTGTGAGAAAACAGGAGCAGGTATGGGATCAAGGTCGCATGATTTTATAGTCATTTCCTTCAGAATTGTCATGATTTCTTTTTCACTTGTGGGATGGAAGGAAAAGAGAGGAGTGCCAGTGAACTGGGGGTCAGGAGGCGCAGGTTGGAATTGAGTCTGATCCAGTCTGGAGCGTATGTTTCGAACTTTGTCTGAAAAGAAGGCAGAAAATATGGATGGAAGTTCAGACAGGCTGTGGGTGTTAGGCAGAGGAGTTGTTTTTGCAGATCCAAGGAGATTTGAGGTGAGGGAAAAAAGAGATTTTATGGATGTAGCACAGAGAATTTGGGAAGAGTAGTAGTCTGTCTTTGCTGAATGGATTAAGAGTTTGACTTTGTTTATTTGTTTTCGGAAAAGCTGTTTGTTGATTTCGGTTTTTGACTTCCGCCACTGCCGTTCTAGTTGCCGGCGTTTGCGCTTCGCTATCAAGATGTCTTGGGTATACCATGGCGCACAGGGTCTGTCAGGGAGGAGATGATCAGTAGGAGGTGCATGCTCATCAAGCAGTTGGCGGAGAATAGTGTTATAGTGATCAGAGAGGTCAGTGTGGTCAGAGGTTTGTGAAAAACGTTCGGAAGCTTGGGAAGAGAAGGTATGAATGTCTAAGGCCTTAAGATTGCGACGAGTAACATATTTCTTCTTTCTGACAGGTTTTGTGATGTTGAGATGGAAAAGAATGGCGGAATGATCAGAATGCAGTTCGTCGGTGACAGAAACAGATGTGACAAGATTGAATGAAGCATTAGTAATCAGCCAGTCTAAAATATGACCAGATCTGTGCGTTGCTTCGTTTACCAGTTGAGAGAGAGAATGGTTGGACAGAGAAAGAGAAAGACGTTTGACATCTGGAGAAGAATGGTTGTCGAAATGGAAGTTGATGTCACCAAGAATTATAAGTTTAGTGGGAGAGAGGCTGTAGTGGTCGAGGAGTGACTGGAATTCTTGGTGAAAAAGAGAAGATGTTAGGTTGTTTTTACAGCTGGGAGGTGGACGGTAAAGGCAGCAGATAGTAATAGAGTGGCCAGGTAGGTTGAGATTAATTTCGCAAACTTCAAAAGATTCATGTGAGAATTGAAGGTTGTGACTGAAAGAAAGAGATGGTTCCAATATGTCTTTGAGAATGATGGCAATCCCACCTCCTCGAGAGAGTCGGGGGAAAGAAATGGTTTTATATCCAGGAGGAGTCAGCTGTTTTATTTTTGGCTCATGGCCATGTGGTTTAAGCCAAGTTTCGGTGAGGAAGGTTAAGTCAATGGTTTTTTCAGAGATGAAATCAGATATGTAGTCGGCTTTTCCATTTGGACAGACAGACTGCACATTGAACAAACAAACTTGAAGGAGATCTGAAGGAGGTGGAGGGTTGAAGATGAAAGTGGTGAGTTTGGACAAGCATCAGAGGAAGAGGACGAAGGCGATGGTGGAGATGCCGCTAGCGGAAGAACAGACAAGAGTTTGGATGGTAAATCAGGAGTAGAAGATGGTGAAAGAACTGTGCTAATCAGGGGATTCGGTTTTTGAAACACATCATGATATACATCATAATCATCAGATCAAAAAACATTATCAGAGTTACAAACAACAGAACAATCAAAAGCTGAAGGGGCGGGTGGACGGCAGCATGGGGAAGAAGCGTTGTCAGGGGTGACAGAAGTGACGTCAGAGGTGAGGGGGGAGACACGAGAGAGGGAAGCCCACCACTACCACACATACCCTTGCGCACAGACAGACCGTTAGACAGACAGACAGACAAACACATACAGACACAGCCATTCGCACACACAGATGGAGAGGCAGACACATATACAACCTTATAAACGAGAGACAGACAGACAGACAGATAGACAAACAGAGACAGAGAGACTGAGAGAGACAAAGATAGACAGAGACATAGAGAGAGAGACAGAGAGATAGACAAAGAAAGACAGAGAGAGATAGAGACAGAGACAGAGAGGCAGACAGACAGGCATGCAGCCATCCAACCAGACATACAATGAGACAAATATACAATCACACACACACACACTCACACACAAACACACACAACATACACACACACATCACACAATACACACACACACACACACACACACAATCACACACACTCTCACACACAAACACATACAGCACACACACCAACACACATACAACATACATACACCACACAAACAACCCAATACACACACACACATCACACAACACAACACAACACACACACACACACACACACACACACACAAAGCAGACAGAGACATCACTGATGAGAAAGATACGAGTAGAATGCTTGAAAGCGATATCACGTTTACTATTATCATTCTTTTCTTTATATTTTAGAGAAATCAATAGATTCCTCGCTCACCTTATTATTGACCACCACCATCCATCCCCAACAACCCCCTCCCCCTCCCCACCCACCCCCCCAACACACACACACCAGCCTTCATTTGAATTGCCTTCATCCTTACTGATTCATTTTTTCCCTTGGCTTCTTACATTACTCCTATACCCCCCCCCCCCTCTTCAAAACCGCCTCCTTCCCCCCATCAACCTTCACTCACCCCACCCCCCACCTTTGTCCAAAATCGGTGTCCACTTCTGTTATCTTTTTGCAAAGGTGGGAGCAGAAGTGCAGAGTGGTTAGAATGCCTGACTCGAGATCTGGAATAAATCTGAAGATGAGGGTTTGGATCCCCGATGAGTGGAGGTATGCTTTATCATTATATAATATTTTGTTTTTAATCTTTTTCTGCCATCCTTTCTTACCGGCACAGATGGCCTCTTCCGAAAGGCACAGGTAAAGGTAAAGGTGCCCCATAACTTATGTGGTCGTAGGGGAGCGAGGCGTCAGAGTCCTCAACTTTTCTAGGGGCCAGCATATTGAGGGCGGCGCCCATCTCCTCTCCCTCACTGCATGCTTTACCTTCCCTGACCCTAAAGAGGGCAGGTACCCATTTACAGCTGGGTGAACTGGGGGAACTGTACTGAAGCCAAAGGCGCGCAAACGGTCACCCATCCAAGTGGTAACCACGCTCGATGCTGCTTAATCTTAGCTGGGGGGAAAGGCGAGTGCTCTGACCACTGAGCTATCCCGTCCCCATAACAACATCCACTAAAGGACAAAGCAAAAATCCTCCGAAGCCAGAATATAAAGTACTTCGAAAACATTCATATACGCGAAAATTTCATCCAGTGTGTGACTTAACAATCTCACAGTGATGAATGAGAGAGGCCGCATACTCTGGGTGGCCTCAGGGCAGCATCGTTAAGCTGAGGAAAGCCCAATCAACAACATTTCTAGGCAGGTGGACACTGTGGTCCAACATTTTCAGAATTGCCCTTTAAGGTAGTAAAGGTAAAAGGTGTCCTATAACCTATGTGGGCGTTGGGGAACGAAATGTCAGAGATCGGTGGTCTAGAGGTAACGCGCCTGTCTAGAAAGCGAAAAGTCCGGGTCTGAAGTGTGCGGCGGTTCGTACCCCGTTTGGACCGGAATTTTTCCCCCATCCATTAGACCATGAGTGGTGGTCTGGGCGCTAGTCTTTCGGATGAGACGATAAACCGAGGTCCCGTGTGTTACACGTAATTATTTAGCGCACGTAAAAAAACCCACGGGAACAAGAGAGTTGTCCCTGGCAAAATTCTTAGAAAAAAGCCACTCTGATAGGGAAACAAATACAGCTGCAAAAAAAAAAAAAAAAAAAAAAAAAAAAAAAGGGTGAAAGGGTGGCGCAGCGCTAAGTGGCGACGCGTTCTCCCGCTCTCCCCGGGGAGAGCAGCCCGAATTTCACGGAGAGAAATCTGCCGTGACTTAAAGTGGTATGAAATAAAATCTGAGCGCTTTGATTTGTTGCTTTACAAGATTCAGCGCTATATAAATTCCATACATTATTATTATTATTATTATCTCAGCTTCCTCGGGGCGCCAGCATATTGATGGTGGCAGCGCCCACCTCTCCTCTCCCTCGCTGCTTTACCTTCCCTGACCCTAAAGAAGGCAGGTACCCATTTCCACCTGGGTGAACTGGGGGAACTGTACTGAAGCCAAGGCGCGCAAACCGTCACCCGTCCACTTGGTAACCACGCTCAACGCTGCTTAACCTTAGCTTGGGGAAAGCGAGTGCTCTGATCACTGAGCTTATCCATCCCCTTGTGTGTTGCCCTTAAAAAAGAATAAAATAACACACTTAATGAAAATCCGCATAAAACTCCCACTAACAAAGCCTGCAATGCATGTCAATTGCATGTCAAGCGAAGAAATGAATACTCGGTCTAAAAATCACACAGGAACAAATGAAGGAAGAATTAATTGCAGGGACAAATTCGTAGATAATAAGAACAACAAAGACAGAAAAACAAAATGTCTGTTATTCCCGTCTCTTAACTAGAGCTCTAAAGTTCACCGATAGTGATATTTTTGCGTATCAGGCCGTTTAAGTTTACCATGAAAATAGCTGCATTTCTGACATCGGGGATGATGTATAAACACACCAGCGTGCATGTATTTTGTGTTTTTACACACACACAGACACACATATACATTCATGCATACATACATACATACATATCCTTCATTTTTATCGGCAAAAATGGCCTAATCGTCCAAAAGGCAGAAGGGGTTTTAAATCTCTACTTGGAAAAGAAAGGCAGGGAGAATGGACCAAGAAGGCAGAAAACTAGACGAGGAGGAGACACGAAGGAAAGGAAAAGGGGCAGAATGAAAGAGAGGGATAGAAAAGAGGGAAATTTTAGCACCAATTTCCAGAAGGTTGGGATGCTATTTATACCGTGACAGGGCCCTGGAATCCCCACGTGGGGGGTGGTGGGGGTTGGGGTAGGGAGGGAGGGTTCCAATCTCTACTCAGGCATCTGTTTCATAGGATTGTTTTGCATACACATTATATTAACATACGGTACTACTCAACTCCACTGACAGTTCTTTGAAAGAAACTTTAAATTCAGATTCGTGAGACACGGAAAAGCCTAGTGGTTAGAGCGTTGTGCTGTGGATTTGACGGCCTGGGTTCGAACCATCACTGAGACGCCTGTTTGTGGTGATTTTTTTTTCTCTTTGGAGTTAATATCAATACCGGCTCCACTTCCTTGAAAATCTTCGGACGAGGCTATAAACAGAGGCTCTGTGTGCGAACACACGCGGAACATCTTGCGCATATATTAAACCCTGTTCCGCTTTTCAATACACGCATTCAAGGGCTCTCTCTGTCTCTCTGTCTCTGTCTCTCCTCCCTCTATCTCTCTCTGTCTCTCTATCTCTGTCAACTGTAATCACAGCGAGATGTTGATCCAGTACAACATTTAAAGAGTCATCCAGTGTTTTACCTCATGTCCCCTCTCTTCACTTTGTGATATCCTCCTCCTCCCGGCGCGCGCGCGCACACACACACACACACACACACACACACCCGTACGCACACACACACACGCACGCACGCACACACACATGCACACACATGCACACACACACACACGCACGCACACACACATGCACACACACATGCACACACACACATACACACACATATAATGACACACACACACACAGAGTCGTAGAGGTAATAGGTTGTTCCTGTCCCAAAATCAGATAATCGCGCTGGGACACTAATATAATCAATCCAACCCCCCCCCACCACACACACACACACACAAGCACGCACACACATACACACACACACACACACACACACACACACACACACACACACACACACACACACACACACACACACACACAAAACACTCAAACACCCAAACACACACACACACACAAATACTCAAACACGCACACACACACACTCAAACACATACACACACAAACACACAAACACACAAACACACATACACACTCTCTCTCTCTCACTCGGGGACGGGATAGCCCAGTGGTTAGAACATTGCACTGGCAATCTGACCACCCGGGTTCGATAGAAGGCTGAGATGCTATTTTTCTACTGACAGGTCTCCCCCCCTCCTCCCCCCCCCATCCCCCCAGCATCCCCAAGGGGGTAAATTTGAAGTGAATGTTGTAGGGCGGTGTGGATGGAAGTGAAGGGGAGAAGGATGTATACTTTAGTGGTTAGAGTGGTGTGCGCGCTTTTTGACAACCCGGGTTCGAGCCACCACCGAGACACCCGTTCATGGGGAATTTTCCTCCGGAGTTAACATCAGTACTGACTCCACTCCACTCCGCGAAAATTCTTCGGATGAGACAGTAAACCGACGTCCCATGCGTGAACGTACGCAGAACATCTAGCGCTCACCTTAAAAGATAACTGTTCTCTCCCATGCCGAAGTCGAACACACCTGGGCCTGACTTGTCAGGCGCTTAACGGCAGCACAACGCATATTCGCTCATATGATTGAAAACAAGTAGTTGCTGTCTGAGAGTTCAAAGAACAAGAAGAAGAAGAAGAAGAAGAAGAAGAAGAAGAAGAAGAAGAAGAAGAAGAAGAAGAAGAAGAAGAGAAGAAGAAGAAGAGGAAGAGGAAGAAGAAAGAGGAAGAAGAGGGAAGAAGGAAGAAGAGAGAAGAAGAAGAATTCTGAGGAAGAAGAAGAAGAAGACGAAGAGTTCTGAAGAAGAAGAAGAGTTCTGAAGAAGAAGAAGAAGAGTTCTGAAGAAGAAGAGTTCTGAAGAAGAAGAAGAGCTCTGAAGAAGAAGACGAAGAAGAAGAAGAAGAAGAAGAACAAGAAGAAAAAGAAAAAGAAGAGTTCTGAGGAAGAAGAAGAAGGAGAGTTCTGAAGAAGAGGAAGTGGAATTCTGAAGAAGAAGAATTCAGGATAAGAATTCAGAAGAAGAAGAATTAGAATTCAGAAGAGGAATTGCAAAGAAGAATTGCAAAGAAGAATTGCGAAGAAGAATAGCGAAGAAGACTTACGAAGAAGAATTCTGAAGAAGAAGAAGAACAACAACAACAACAACAACGAAAACAACAACAAGAAAAACACAAGAAGATTCGAACCCCTTCTCCCAGATGACCGACCACCAAGTCACACACACGACACTCTAACCACCAACCCCTTGCGCTCTCCTTCCTCACAGACAATGCTCGTGGCTTTAACAATTCCACGACGTCTCCTCTTAAAGTGGATGCGAGGATAAGACCGGTTGCTTGTGTGTTCGTTATCATAAATCCGATGAAAAAGAAACCCCCAAACAAAAATAAAAATAAATTTTATTTCCAGACAGGTGATATTGCGGTCAGAAGTTCATAGCACCCAGGATTTGAAATTAATTTCTTTAAATAAATAAAAATCCACAAACCCACTGAAAAAAATGTCCTAGAAAATGCTGACAGCGAACAAACAAGCAAATAATTATGTGAGAGACAAACAAACCGACGAACACAAAAATAAAAGTAAAGATAAAAAAGAGACAAGCAAACAAACTCACGAGCACAAAATGAAATTAAAAAAAAAATAGAATAAAAAACAAAAAGGAAGAAAAAAATAAGACAATATTGAAACAAGCCACATAACAAAATTTACAAGAAAGAATACGAAAGATAAAACAAGAAATAAAAAACCCACCGAAAAATGCAATTACGTCTAATAAACAAATTAAAGAGAAAAAAAAACCCAACAACACAACAAAGCAATGAAGCAAAGCACAAAGAATCAGTGTAAAAAAAGACAACTTTCAATTTCCATACTAATAGCATTTGACCAGAAAACGCAGTTTAATTGTTGTAGAAGCTCAACAAGAAGGTCAACATTTCTGTGTTTTAGTTCGAAAAATAAAACAAAAAGAAAACACCCCCCCAAAAAAACCCCACAACAACCCACCAACAAAAACATCCCCCGTTCAAGTTCCAATTATTCTAGAAATTAAAAGTAAAAAAAGGTTAAAGACCAAAATGTGCATATGATGATCACACTGGCGCATGGAATATAGAATTTCTCAAACGACACAAAGAAGAAATCTGCAACAAATCGACTGAAATTTTTTTTTTTTTTAGCTGTGTTGTATTGTTATAAAGTTAGAGAGTTATTTTCCGAAACGAGAGAGAGGGAGAAGGAAAGGGAGAGAGAGAGAGACTTTAACTATTATTATTTATTTTTACTATTTAGAGAGAGAGAGGGAGAGAGAGAGAGAGAGAGAGAAAGAGAGAGAGAGAGAGAGAGAGAGAGAGAGAGAGAGAGAGAGAGAGTTAGAGAGATTTCAAAGTCTTTGTTTTTGCGATTAATTGATTAGGCTTTGAGGATATCTAAGATGATGTTGCGTTAAAGTATTTGAGCATCTCTCTCTCTCTCTCTCCCTCTCTCTCTCCCTCTCCCCCCCTCCTCTCTCTCTTTTACTTTTTGCCTACCCTGCCCATTCTCCTGCCTTTTCTGAAGAAAATCTGAACTTGTTTCTGATGAACTTTTTTGGTGAGCTGCTCTTAAGTCGGAACGTGTCGGCTGAGGCCAGCGGGTAGACCCCCCACAAAGGCTTTAAAAGCATAGGAAACGACCAGTACTACGCTTTCTACCCAAAAGACAATACTGAAGAAGAGGAAGAAGCAGAAGCAGAAGCAGAAGCAGAAGAAGAAAAAAGAAGAAGCAGAAGAAGAAGAAGAAGAAGAAGAAGAAGAAGAAGAAGCAGAAGAAGAAACAGAAGAAGAAGAAGCAGAAGAAGAAGAAGAAGAAGAAGAAGAAGAAGAAGAAGAAGAAGAAGAAGAAGAAGAAGCAGAAGAAGAAACAGAAGAAGAAGAAGAAGAAGAAGAAGAAACAGAAGAAGAAGAAGAAGAAGAAAAAGTTGATTAACATCAGTATCATAATGCTAACAAATCCTCTACACGTTCTGTTGTATTGCCTCCAAATCTTCACTAAAAAAAAGAAAAGAAAACACAAGGCAAAGATGGCTTGTGCCTTCGAATAACAACGATCTTGGTTGAACGAACTTGAAAAAAATCTTTTTTCAGATAGTCAACTATGGTCAGACTGTTTTGTTGTTGTTGAAAACTGCCCTCCAAAATAAAAGGTGAAAAAGTAAACGGAAATAATGTTGCAGAAAATGCTGAACAAAGAAACAAACAAAGACATATTTCAGTAAGTTACAAGAAAAAAATCGAATAAATGTTCAAAAAGGTCACGAAACAAAAACAAAAGAAAAAATACGCGGATTATCAAGTAAAAACAAACAAAACAGTAAATAACAAAGACAGACAGGAAAACTATTTTGGACAACCGAATTAACAAAGAAGCAAAACAAACAAAACAAACCAACGAAAAACAAACAAACCAAGAACAGAACAACTAAACATCGAAACTAAAAACAATACAAAAACCTTCAGGTAGAAAAACAAAATCTAATTCTGCTATTTATAACACTGAACAAGGAAACGCATTTCCAAAACTCCACCAGCAGAGAAGACAGTAAGTTCAAGGTATCTGTGTATTTTTGTTTCAAAATCATCATAGCACAAAGACTCCCCAAAAATTAAGGTTTCAGTTACTTCAAAAAAAAAAAAAACTAGTCCAAAAAGTTTCAAAACGTAAGCAGAAAGGTAAAAGAAACAAAAGACACGTCGAACACCATTTAGAAGAAATCTGAGTCTTATTTTTGAAAGACTTACTTGTTTTGACTACGAAATATTATGTTTTCAAAATGATTATCGTACTAATATCTAAGAGAGGGACAGGTAGAGAGAGAGAGAGAGAGAGAGAGGAGAGAGAGAGAGAGAGAGAGAGAGAGAGAGAAGAGAGGAGAGAGAGAGAGAGAGAGAGGGGGTGGGAGGACACTGAACACTTAACCTTGAATGTAATTTATTGCCATTAACAGTACAGTCTTTTTGGCAAGGACTAGCACAGTAAAGGAAGGAAAGGTAAAGGAGTCCCATAACCTATAAGGTCGTAGGGGAGCGAGGCGTCAGAGACCTCACTTCTCTAGGGCCAGCATATTGAGGGCGGCGCCCATCTCCTCTCCCTCGCTGCTTTACCTTCCCTGACCCTAAAGAGGGCAGGTACCCATTTACAGCTGGGTGAACTGGGGGAACTGTACTGAAGCCAAGGCGCGCAAACGGTCACCCATCCAACTGGTAACCACGCTCGACGCTGCTTAACTTGGCTGGGGGAAAGCGAGTGCTCCTACCACTGAGCTATCACAGTATGAACACAATTTAAAGAATATGCTTTTTGCAACAAGGAAATAATGAAAAACGAAAGAGGAAAGGGAGAGAGAGAAAGAGAAAGAGAGAGAGAGAGAGAGAGAGAGAGAGAGAGAGAGAGAGAGAGAGAGAGAGAGAGAGAGAGAGAGAGGGAGAGCTAGTTTTATGCTATATACTCCCAAAAGACAATTATCAAGAGTGTCTCAGTCTTAGTTTTTGAAAATGCGCTGCAATTCCCATCTTCTTCTTCGACGTCGAATGCTCAGATAGGAACTATTGCTTGTCTGTCTCACGAGCCAGAATGCGCTGCACCTCCATTAAGCGCTCGACAAGTCAGGCCCAGTGCATACGAACTGCTATCTTTTCTGTTTTTCTGGATATGAAAAGGCACGAGAATAAACCAAGAAGGCAGAAAAAATACCAAAAAGGAGGTGGAAGGAAGAAAAGAAATAAGGCAGAAACTAGAAAGGGATAGAAATGAGGCAACACCCTAGCACAGAATTTCCATCAAGGAGGGGTGCTATGTACACTGACAGCCCCCCCCCCCCCCTCTCCCCCGGCATCCCCACGGGAAAAATTGATACTAAGAGCTGTTAAAAGACTGCAGTTACAAATGTTAGAGTGTTTGAAGCACAGTCTCCTGTACTGCATATTAATATCTATCTATCTATCTATCTATCTATCTATCTATCTATCTATCTATCTATCTATCTATCTATCTATCTATCTATCTATCTATCTATCTATCTATATATCTATCACACACATGCGCGCGCGCACACACGCACACGGGTTCGAGCCCAGGTTAAAGCCTCCACCAAGAATCCGTTCAAAGGGATTTTTCCTTTGGAGTTAACATCATTGCTCCCTGAAAATCCTCTAAATGAGACTTTAAACCGTATTCCCGTGTGTGAACGCATGCACAACGTCTTGCACACACGTTGAAACCTGTTCTGCTTTTTGGAAGAGTATGCTAGTGTATGCCAGTGGGAACAGTTGGCAAAATGTGCAAACTGCATACACATGTGGACTGGATGTAAAAATATATATGTGTTTAATGTATTATCCTGCAAATGATTTGTAATGCACACATACACACTTATGAACACACAACACACACACACACACACACACACACACACACACACACACACACACACACACACACATGCACACACACCTACCTTTACCACTCCACTAACCTTAATCCATGTTTGAAACAAAAAGAACTTCTCAGCAAAAAAAACAACCCAACACTTTTACAAGATCATTGAAGAAGAATCTGTAACCATTCCACAGACAGCCATTAATCAATCATCGTAATTTCTATTTTCTTTCTTTTAAACTATAGCACAGAATTAGGCAAGAAGCTTTAACTCAGCCAGGGCTGATCAAAACAACTCAAGATGGATCAAGACAACATTAGAAGTCCATTCATAAGACTGGTCCCTTCTTGCCTGACTGAGCGATCGTCATTAATCACCTCCTAAAGACATTGTCACACCAGGCCCAACTGGGCCATTCCATTGATTGGCCCTTTTTTGGTCCCAGCCAGTAATTGTGGCTGGTGTCCTTCCACCTGATTGTGTCTGAAAGCAGGTGATTTGCCTGTCAGGGGTGCAAAGTAGCGATATATTTAATGGTCTGAAGCATTGAGACTGGGGATCATTAGGTCTGACATCTTTGAAAAAAAACTACAACTTTAAAAGAGGTAGGTTCTGTTTTGGGGGGATGGTTGAAGTAATTTTGTTTGTTACCAATGGGGGATATTTTAAGCAGTGATGTGTTGGGTTGTATTTGTGTAATCCTTCAACTTTGATTCCTAGTATCTATGTAGTGTGTCTTTGTTTATTTTGTCTATTCACTGTAAGGAAATATTCGATGGCATTCTTCTTCTTGTTCTTTGTTTTCTTCGATTTGTTGTTGTTGTTGATCATCATCATCATCATCATCATCATCATCATCATCATCATCATCATCATCATCTTCCTCTTCTTTTTCTTCTTCATTGTCATTATCAAACACAATTGTACTATACTTCAAAGTCCCCTCATAAAGTAGATGCAGTATGACAGCTCAACTTGTACTTTTGAACAACAAAGAATCGCAGCTGACTGAACTAGCAAAAACATACTTTAATTTTTAGGCAGAGAATATTGTGGTCAGCTTGATGAATAACCTTTGAAGACAAAATAATAAAAATAACAACCCTATAATACACACGCATTTCAGAAAATGTAAGCAAACATGCTTTCAGCTAACCAGCAACTAATACAGAATATGGCATACAAATTCAATGAACTACTACTACTACTACTACTACTACTACTACTACTACTACTACTGCTGCTGCTGCTGCTGCTGCTGCTGCTGCTATTACTATTACTGATGCTGCTGCTACTACTACTTCTACTACTACTACTACTAAAAAAAACTTTTAAAAAACTACTACTACTACTTCTACTACTAGTACTACTACTACTATTTTTAACAACAGCAATAGCAATGATGATGATGATAATGATAATAATAATAATCATGATGATAATAATAATAGTAATAACAATGATACTAATAAGATAACAATGATACAATTATACAATTATAACCATATAATGATAATGAAAATGATGTTGATGATGATGATAAAAAAATACCACAAAGACACACATTGCAAACCATTCCTCACAGATGGACAAAGGCAAATAAAAAAAAAAAAAATAATGGCATTTCGTAAGAAAAAACCCAACATGTTTAAACATTCTACGCACTTGAATAGAAAGGTCAACATTTTTGTGTATAAGGCAAAAAGCACAAACATAAAACAAAAGAAAACAAAACCAACACTGCCCCCCTTTAAAAAACCCACAAAAACCCACAAACAAAATCTCCCAACAACAAAGAAAACAAGCATAAAGATAACGCTAAGATTCAGATTACTGTAGAAAAGTGCCCAGAGATGAAGAGTGTCACAACACTACCTCAATGGTAGAAAAGGAATAACGGATTTATTAAACAGTACTGAACAGAAACTAGGTCACGACAGTACTGAACAGAAACTAGGTCACGACGACTTGTGTGGACCATGGAGTATCCCTTCTGCACAGGAGTGCCTTGCAAACCCCCCCCCCCCCCCCCCACACACAAACACATACACAGAGAGAGAGAGAGTGAGAGAGAGAGAAGAGAAAGAGAAGAGAGAGAGAGAGAGAGAGAGAGAGAGAGAGAGAGAGAGAGAGAGAGAGAGAGAGAGAGGTGCTTTTTAGACCACTAAGACAAGTGAAAAGAATCTCACCTCCAGTCAAGTCTCTGTCTCTCTCTGTCTGTCTGTCTCTTGCTATGAGCCTCTAGTTTTGTGTGCGTGTGTGTGCGTGTGCGTACGTGCGTGCGTGCATGCTGAGTTTGGAAGGTAATCATTTAACAATGTATAATTCCATGGCCTACGCAGTAGTTTCACACTTTGACAAAACTGTTTTTCCTTTTAGACCATTCTGATAGTGTTGTGAAACTTTGAAACTGTTAGCAGTCTTCAATAGTAATTTAAACCCTAGAGCTATTTTTTATGACATTTTGCTGACACACAGAAATCCTGACCTTTTATAGGTAAGTGCGTAGAACGCATTTCTAACCTAGTTTTCTTATCAAATGCCATTGGAAAGGAAATTGAAATTCGTTTTTTAGTTTTCATTCTTTTCTTCCGTTTTTCTAAATCTATTGGTTGTTAGAGTTTATTTGCCTGTTTCGTCTACATCATAAATGCTATTACTGATATCTTTAAAACTGACTACAAAATCAAAAAGTACTACAAAAAAAGAATACGTCGTAACTACTGCAAAGCGTCACTCATTCATAACACTACTGCTTCCAATAATCAAGAAATATCTCTTTTGAAGTGTTACAGCAAATATGTTAGACCTAATGATACCCAACATTGATGCTTCAGACAATTTCCCTACATTGCACAACTGGCAAGTAAATAATAATAATAATAAATGGAATTTATATAGCACTATATCTTTCAGAGACAAATCAAAGTGCTTGCATTCAACTCATTCTTGCACAGTCATTCAACCAGTAACAATTAATAGTTCCAAGTCCAAATGTGCATGCACACACGCACACACACACATACACAGGTTACACACCCTGACAGAGCTGCTGTTGAAGGCAGAGAAAAGCTTTGAGATAAAGCAGAAGAGGAAAATCTTAGGTTTGAAATGAATAAGTTTTGAGACTTGATTTAAAATCATTATAAGAAGGCTTTTGGTGAAGAGAGAGAGGGAGGTCATTCCAGATCGATGGACCAGAAATAGAGAAAGAGTGATGGCCGACTGTGGATCACCTGATCTCAAACACAATCAGGCCGAAGGACACCATCCACAATTAAGGGATGTTACCAAAAAAGGCCAATCAATGAAATGGCCCTGTTGGACCTATTTGACAACGCCATTAGCAGGTGATTCATGACGATTGCTCGACCAAGCAGAAGGGACCAGTCTTGTGAATGGACTTCTAATGTTGCCTTTGATCCATCTTGAGTTGCTTTGATCAGCCCTTGCTAAATAAAAAGCTACTTGCTAAACTTTTGCTATAGAGCTGAGAAGGGAACAAAATCAAAAGATCCATAAACAGATGATTTTAGTCGAATCTTTTCTCTTTCTGTTCTCTGAAAGAGATATGTCTGTAGAATGTATTGCTCTTGTTTGGAATGATGTGTGTGTGTGTGTGTGTGTGTGTGTTTGTGTGTGTGTGTGTGTGTTATTTTTTCTTTTATTTCGAAGATAATGGAATAAGCACTCATGTGCTTTATTCATCCAGTCCCCGTGTGTTTGGAGTTATGGAAATTTTATTATCCATTCCCACCCATACACAATGGCCTACTCTTCCGAAAAGCAGAACGGGTTTTAACGTGTGTGCAAGATGTTCTGCATGCGTTTGCATACAGGACTTTAGTGTATAGTCTCATCTGAAGGACTTTTGGGGAGAGTGAGTCAGCTCAGTGTGTATGTGTGTGTGCGTGCATGTTTGTGTGTATATGTGTGTACACATGCATGTGTTTGTTTATTTGTTGTGTGTGGGTCCATGTGTATGTGTGTGTGCGTGTGTGTGTGTGTGTGTGATTGTCATATCCATCAATGTAGAGCAATATTTCTGTTGCTACCTTCTGGGTTTAAAACTCACTACAGAATCAATAAGTACTGCAAAAAAAACAAACCCTGAACACATCCTAACTACTGCAAAGCGTCACTCATTCATAACACTACTGCTTCCAATAATCAAGAAGTATCTCTTTTGAAGCGTTACAGCAAAGATGTTAGACCGAACGATACCCAATATTGAAGCATTCCCTACTTTGCACCACTGACAGACGAATCACCTGCTCTCAGACACAATCAGGTGGAAGGACACTAGCCACAATTACTGGCTGGGACCAAAAAAGGCCCAATCAATGGAATGGCCCAGTTGGGCCTGGTGTGACAATGTCATTAGGAGGTGATTAATGACATCGCTCAGTCAGGCAAGAAGGGGCCAGTCTTGTGAATGGACTTCTAATGTTGCCTTGATCCATCTTGAGTTGCTTTGATCAGCCCTGGCTGAGTAAAAGCTGATACTACAATTTTTTGATATAGAGTAGAGAAGGGAATAAACCAAAAGGTCCATAAACGTTGTTTTTTTTAAAAGTTGTATATTGATTGTTTTATGGGGGGTGGGGGGGGGGTGAGAGAATCTGAAAGAGATATGTTTCTGTGGAATGCATTGCTCTAGTTCTGAATAAGTGTGTGTGTGTGTGTGTGTGTGTGTGTGTGGTGTGGTGTTGTGTGGGTTGTGTGGTGTGCACTTGAAGCAGTTAAGGAAAGAGGCTTGAGAGAGAGATAGAGAGAGACAAACAGACAGACAGACAAGAGACAGACATGCTAGGACAGACAGACAGACAGACACACACACACACACGCGCGCGCGCACGCATGCATTAATGAGCATGCGATCACAATTTCATACACATTCTCTCTCTCTCCCTCACACACTCACTCACTCACACACACACAAACTCAAGCACACACACGTCTGCTATCACTATTGTGGAGGATTTAATGAAGAACTACAGGACGGATGCGAAACAGGACAGACAGACATCGAAGAAGATGTGGAATGCATAGCTCAGTTCTGAATAAGTTGATGATGTGTTTGCACAACTTGAGCTAATTATGAAAAGGCTGAGGAGAGAAACGAGAAGAGACAAACAACAGATAGCAGCAGCAGGGGCAAAAACAGCAGGACAGACATTCCACAAAGACTACACACTCACACACACCACACAGCTGCATTGATGCACTCGATCCATTTTTCATCACACATTTTTTCTCTCTCCTCACACACTCACTCAACACACACACACAAACTCAACGTACAACAACACAACACAAACACACACGCACATACACACAACAACAAACAGAACGATATCACTATTTAGTGGAAGGACGTTAAACAAAACAACAAGACAACAACACACAGACAGACAGGCATACCACAACAGACAAGGGACACAGAGACATACAGGACAGAGAGAGAACCACAGTCAGACTGACTGATAATACAACTGGCTAACGTATGACTGACAGAGCACAAAAACAACGCAGAAAGAACAAAAACAATACCCTAATCTCGGATTGTAGCATGCTGCTTGCATGATGGTGTTCTCAAAAAACAGCCATGCACGCACACTTCATCTTAATAGACTTGCAGTCTACACTCTGATCCTCACAAGAGTCGTGAGTTAGTCAAAGGCACATTGATCATACCACCGGTGGCTATGATATGCAATACCAAAAGCAGCAGCACAGAAGCAGCAGACAGCAGCAGCACAAACAACAGCAGAACAACAACAATAACGTAGCAACCGCAGCAGCAGCAGCACAACAAAAAACAACAACAATAACGTAGCAATCGCTGCAGCAGCAGCAACAACAACAAGAACAAGAACAACAACAATAACGTAGCTAATCGCAGCAGCAGGAGCAGCAGCAACAACAACAACAACAACAACAACAATAACGTAGCAACCGCAGCAGTAGCAACAACAACAACAACAACAACAATAACGTAGCAACCACAGCAGCAGCAGCAGCAACAACAAGAACAACAACAATAACGTAGCAACCGCAGCAGCAGCAGCAGCAACAACAAGAACAACAACAATAACGTAGCAACCGCAGCAGCAGCAGCAGCAACAACAACAACAACAACAATAACGAAGAAACAGCAGCAGCAACAACAACAACAACAACAGCAACAATAACGTAGCAAACCGCAACAACAGGCATAACCCACCAAGCCGTTCCCACCACCTCCACCCCTGCCCCCTCAACCCCCCAACCCCCCCTCCCCGCCACGGCTAAGTGAGGTGACATTTTGGTAAATTGGCTGAGGTAGAGAATGCCAGAGTGTACACTTCTGTGCCAAGATGACATGACATTCTCCACTCCTGCTGAGCTTGAAAAAAGAACATTGTCTTCCCAAGCGGCTACTGGCTACAAGACACAGATAAACAAAGAGTCCAGGAAACACAGACTTGAATGTTGTGGCGGACACACACACACCAACACAGACACAGACAGATAGAAAGACAGAGGGAGGACAGAAAGACAGACAGAAAGACAGAAAGACAGAAATAAAGACATACAAACAAAGACAGACAGATAGACAGACAGAGGGAGGACAGAAAGACAGGCAGACAGAAGACAGACGAAAGACATACAAACAAAGACAGACAGATAGACAGACAGAGGGAAGACAGAAAGACAGACAGACAGAAAGACATAAAAAAGACAGACAGATAGACAGAGGGAGGACAGAAAGACAGACAGACAGATAGAAAGACGTACAAAGACAGACAGATAGACAGACAGAGGGAAGACAGAAAGACAGAGAGACAAAAAGACAGACAGACAGGACATACAAAGACAGACAGATAGACAGAGGGAGACCAGAAAGATAGGCAGACAGACAGAAAGACAGACAGACAGAAAGACAGACAGACAGAAAGACAGACAGAAAGGCACACAACTACACACAAGCACACACACAGGCAGAGAGACAGATAGAAAAAGACAGAAACTTAAAGACACCCCTTTAATGAAAGATATTGTATTGTCATTAACTCATTGCCCTATCATTAGATACCTATATTACATTGTATTTTATTTAGTTGCAGAAATTACAAAGTTAGTGTTTGAGCTTTTATTTCTATCTTTTCAAAGTTCTTGTTTACGCTTTATCTGATTAATATTTGTTAATTGTCAATGATTAGCTATATGGATCCCCCTACACACACACACACACACACACACACACACAACACACACACACACTTTTCCCGTTTGATATCACTGTTTAGTGGAAGGACGTTAAACTGAAGAACTACTACTACTACTACTACTTCAGACAGAAATACAGACGCACAGTCATACACACACACGCACACACGCGCGCGCGCACACACTGACACACACACACACACACACACCACACACACACACACACAGACACACACACACACTCATTCCAGAACAATTATGTCTTTTCAATGGAAATGTGGCCATCCTGTTAGCACCCCCACCCCCTTCCTCGCCTCACGACCCCCCCCCCCCCCCACCGAAATTACGAACAAAAGGAACCACCACCACCATCACAATCACCACCACCACTATGGCCATTAACATCATCAACCACAATCACCATCTGCCTCTCCCAACAAATCTCTCTCTCTCTCTCTCTCTCTCTCTCTCCTCTCTCTCTCTCTCTCTCTGTGTCTCTGTCTGGCTGTCCCTTTGTCTGTGTCTGTCTGTCTGTCTGTTTGTCTCTCTCTCTCTCTGTCTCTGTCTGGCTGTCCCTTTGTCTGTGTCTGTCTGTCTGTCTGTCCTTCTGTCTGTCTGTCTCTCTCTCTCTGCCTCTGTCTGGCTGTCCCTTTGTCTGTGTGTCTGTCTGTCTGTCTGCCTGCCTCTCTGCCTCTCTCTCTCTCTCTCTCTCTCTCTCTCTCTCTCTCTCTCTCTCTCTCCCTCTCTCTCTGCAGTCAACTTACGTAATGCAGGCATTCGTTGAGTTCAGAAAGAATGGTGTATTCATCAAACATCTTTCCTTGGTAGCGGTGTTCGTAGTAATCTGTGATTCGCTGGCGTAAACTCCGCGGCAATTTTCGGTAAATCATATACTCCTCCACTTGCTTGAACTGTAAAAAAAGAAACAGAAACACACACAAATACTGGTTATCATTTAACTTACTGGCCAAATGTTATATGATTATCATGGTGGTGGTAGTGATGATGATGATGATGGTGGTGGTGATGATGAAAGTGGTGGTGGCGGTGGTAGTGATGCTGCTGCTGCTGCTGCTGCTGCCGCTGAAAGTGGCGGTGGTGGTGGTGATGATGATGATGATGATGATGAAAGTGGTGGTGGTGATGATGATGATGATGATGGTGGTGGTGGTAATGATGATGATGGTGAGGATGAGGAAGAGGAGAAGGAGGAGGAGGAGTAGCAGCACCAGCACCATCTCAAAGTGGTCTTCATAATCGTCGTCATCGTGGTTGTCATCATCAACCACCACCATCACAACCATTCCCATTATCATCAACAACATTATTATAATGGTGAACACTGTTATAACCATCTCCTTCAATCGTCTTTACCACTATAAAAAGCACATACACACACACACTCACTCTCTCTCTCTCCTCTCACACACACACACATACACACACGAAAGCACACGCCACACACACACACACACACACAACACACACACACACACCACACACACACACACACACACACACACTTGTGTGCATGCATGGCTTAAAAAAGTATTGATACAAACAGATAAAACACGACTAGCATCTTGGCTTTTTTTCTTGGAATGAAATACACATGACATGTTTACTTCAGATGTTTTCTATCCAAAAAGCTGAACGGAAAAGAACAGACAATAAATAAGACAGGACAGGTCCGTGATGCGAGAAACCCCATCTAGCTGATGATAAGCCCGCATGCCTGTGCTGAAGTCAGTTTCAAAGCTAAAAAGCAATCAGATAAAAACTCTGATATAGCACAGGTATGTTTTCTATGGAAATGTGGAACCCCCCAAAACATATAATAAATAGGAGAGGACATAAACGTAATGCAAGAAATCCCATGCAGCTGATGATAAGCACGCATGTCTGTGCTGAAGTCTGCTTTAAAGCTAAAGAGTAATCAGAGAAAAACGCTGATAAAGCACAGACAGATTCTTCAGTTCAGGGTAAAATCGATATAGAAAGGGGGACAAAAATGATGAGATGGACAAGGTAGCTTATCTTATAAAACAGACTTATGAACCAGTCACAGAGCTTTTAGTGTTATTTTCAGTCTAGTAACATTTAGTTTTGTGCCACATTTGTGTGTCACAGGTAAGGAATCAATGATATGTTCATTGAATATATACACCTGCACGGGTATGAACGTGCACACACACACACACACACACACACACACACACACACACACACACACACACACACACACACACACACACACACACACACACACACACACACACACACACACACACACACACACCACACACACACACACACACACACACACAATAACACACACGCACACTTGTGCATACATGCTTGCGTTTTAAAATAGTGATGCAAACATACAAAAAAACCCACCTCAAACCTCCCAAGAATCTTTGCATTTTTACGACGAAATATACATGACATGTTTACTTCTGGATGTTTTCTATCCAAAAAGCTGAACGAAAAAGAACAGACCATAAATAAGACAGGACATATACGTAATGCAAGAAACCCCATCTAGCTGATGATAAGCACGCATGTCTGTGCTGAAGTCTGTTTCAAAGCTAAAAAGTAATCAGATAAAAACTCTGATATAGCACAGACAGATTCTTCAGTTCAGGGAAAAATCGATATAGAAAGGGGGGGGGGGACAAAAAATGAGACGGAAAAGGTAGCTTATCTTATAAACAGACTTATGAATCAGTCACAGAGCTTTTAGTGTTATTTTAGGTTTGGTAAGATTTATTTGTGTGCCACATTTGTTGGTCAGGGGTAAGGGATCAATGATATGTTCAATGAATATACACACCTGCACGGGTATGCACGTGCACACACACAATAACACACACACACTTGTGCATACATGATTGCCTTTTCAAAATAGTAATGCAAACATCCCAAAAAAACACCTTAAACCTCCCAAGAATCTTTGCATTTTTACGACGAAATATACATGACATACTTCTGGATGTTTTCTATCCAAAAAGTTGAACCGAAAGGAGCAGACCATAAATAAGACAGGAGATGTACGTGATGCAAGGAATCCCATCCAGCTGATGATAAGCACGCATGGGTGTTCTGAAGTCTGCTTTAAACTAAAAAGCAATCAGATAAAAACTCTGATATAGCACAGATATGTTTTCTATGGAAATGTGGAACCCCCCAAAACATATAATAAATAGGACAGGACATAAACGTAATGCAAGAAATCCCATGCAGCTGATGATAAGCACGCATGTCTGTGCTGAAGTCTGTTTTAAAGCTAAAGAGTAATCAGAGAAAAACGCTGATAAAGCACAGACAGATTCTTCAGTTCAGGGCAAAATCGATATAGAAAGGGGGACAAAAATGATGAGATAGACAAGGTAGCTTATCTTATAAACAGACTTATGAACCAGTCACAGAGCTTTTAGTGTTATTTTCAGTTTAGTAACATTTAGTTTTGTGCCACATTTGTGTGTCACAGGTAAAGAATCAATGATATGTTCATTGAATATATACACCTGCACAGGTATGGACGTGCAGACAAACACACAATAACACACACACACATACTTGTGCATACATGATTGCCTTTTTAAAATAGTAATGCATACATCCCCAAAAAACACCTTAAACCTCCCAAGAATCTTTGCATTTTTACGACGAAATATACATGACATATCTACTTCTG
>CM054147.1:47663729-47668729 GCA_028751875.1 Rapana venosa
TAGCATCCCCACCTTCTGGAAACTCTGTGCTAGAAATACTTTGTTTTATATCACTTTCAGTCATATAAGCCAAAATGCGTTACGCTGCGATTTAAGCACCTAGAAAGTCAGACCTAATGCATCCGAATTTGGCGTGGGAGAGAATTGTCATTTTTTAAAAAGTCTTTCTGGAGAAAAAAGGCAGGAGAATGTACCAAGAAGGCAAGAAATGAACAAGAAGGGGGTGACGGAAAGGAGAGGAACAAGGCAGAAACAAAGAAACAAATGTTGCTGCTGTAATAAAACAAACCACACCGGGCTGACAACAGCTAGACACAACTCAGCACACGTCTGTTAAAACGCTAAAAAAAAAAAGCAACAATCAGAAACCTCCTAATAGTACACTTCTGACGGAGTTTCCACGTCAAAGCAAAACTCTCAATGTGACAAAGAAAGGAAAACGAAACACGAAAGTTGCTGGTTTTAAAACTGAAAAAATACAGAAAATAATTTTTTAAAAAGTGATTGAAAAGACTCCGTGATGTAAGACATCCCCCTCTCTGAGAGACAAAACTGATGGTTGGTGATAAGCATGCATGGCTGTGCTGAGGTCTGTTTCAAAGCTTTAAAAAAGCAGTCAGATTAAAATCTTGATACAGCAGTGACGGTTTAGCTCATCTAAAATCAAAATCAATACGGTAATGGCAAGTATAAGGCACGCGTGTAGTTATCTTGAAAAGAACTTAAAAAAAATGCTTTAATTTCTTTAACGCGTTGTCTTGCTTTATGATTATCTATTATGTTTATGTCCCTGATTGTAGAGTAGTGGGAAGTAGATTACTTACAAGGATTTTAAAGAGTAAGAAAAAGCTCTTTATTTACATTTTTGTGGGTAGCGGGAAGTACACAGATAATCTACAGGCACACTAAAAAGTAAGAACAAGCTTTCGATTTTCCATTTTAAAAATAACGATACCGTACAACACGGAAAGGAAAAAAGAGCTAATAAATCGTTCTTGGATGACGTTTGCGGATCTATTGACTACAGATACAATTTATCAACAACAACGAAAAATCCAAACAAGGCAAGCTGTCATTCGGCTTGAAACGGAAAAGACACGATTGTTTCGTTTTAGCCTTGCTGTTATGTGTTGACGTCTCTAGCGCGCTGTTTATTCTTGTTGATGTTTTTAGTTCTTTTTTCCCCCCAGGTGCTGTTAACATGTTGTCCCTTCTTTATAGCGCAACGTTGACCTTTTAGATTTGATATTTCGTCCTGTTGCGTGCAACGTATTCTTTCCTGCCTTTTTTTCTGTTTTTTTTCCCTTCTTTTTTGGGGTGTTAGAATGTGAATAGCTGTCGTCACTTTTTTTTTCTTTTCTGTCGATGGCTGAGAAACGTGTTACATGAAGCAGCAGTTTCTTGGAGTGGGAGGAGAAAAGGGGAAAAAAGCAATAAAAGAAGCTAGTGTGACCAGGGTGCAGATGTGACTATATAAATATCCCCAGCGTCATAGTCGTCGTTATCATCATCGTCGTCATCGTCGTCGTCGTCATCGTCGTCGTCGTCATCATCATCATCACATCGTCGTCGTCGTCATCATCATCATCAACATCATCATCATCATCATAAACATCATCATCATAAACATCATCAACATCATCGTCAACAACAACATCATCAACATCATCACCAACAGCATCGTCATCAACATCATCATCATCATCAACATCATCATATCATCATCATCATCATCATCATCAACAACATTTTCATTTGTAGCAGCAGGAGCAGCAGAGTCACCAGCACCTCCAACAACAGCAACAACAACAGAAGGGCAGGAGTAGTAGCAGACGAAATGGTGATAGCGATCATCACAAAACTGATCAGAAGGGCCTTAATCATGATGATTGTGATGGTGATGATGATGATTGTGGTGGTGATGGTGGTGATGATGGCAATGGTGATGACTACGACAACGATGATGATGATGATGATGATGATGATGCTGGTGCTGATGATGACGGTGATGATGATGATATCGACGATAACGACTATGACGACGACGATAGCCATAATGATGATGACGACGACAACAAGATCCATGGTGAAGATGATGGTACTGATGATGACGAAGAAGAAAGAAACCTCCACGAGGATGCTGACAAAGATGACACCAGGACAAGACCATACACCACAGCAAAACCATCCATCGATCCATCGATCCATCGATCCATCGATCCATCGATCCATCGATCCAACCAACCAACCATCCAACCATCCATCCATCCATCCATCCATCCATCCATCCATCCATACAACCAACCAACCAACCAACCAACCATCCATCCATCCATCCATCCATCCATCCATCCATCCATCCATCCATCCATCCATCCATCCATCCAACCAAACCAACCAAGCAACCAAACCAGCCAACCAACCAAATTAACCAACCAACACACAAATCAACCAACCAACCAACCAACCGACCAACCAACCAACCGACCAATCCAAATAAAACCAACCAATCGATACAAAACAAACCAACCAATCCAACCAAATCAACCAACAAATCAAACCAATCAACCAAACCAACCACCCAATCAAACCAACCAAAACCAACCAACAAAAAACCAAGCCAACCAACCAAACCAACAAAAACCAAACCAACCAAAACCAAACCAACCAAAACCAAATCAAAACCAACCAACCAAAACCAACCAACCAACCACAACCACCCAAACCCAAACCCAACACAACCCAAACACAACCCAAACACAACACAAACCAAACCCACCCTCCAACCACAACCCAACCCCAAACCCAAACCCCAACACTCCCTTTTTTGTACCTTTTCGTTGTACAGTCGACGCGAGGTGTCAAAAGACTGGATGAGGGTGGTAGTATGGGCCAGGAAGAGAGCATAGCAGGTGGCTCCGCTCAGCATGGACAGAATGGTCAGCCAGGTGTCCGACATGTTCTGTGGCGGGAATCGACCGTAGCCGATACACAGCATGTGGGACAGGGCTTTGAACAGCGCCCAGGTGTACTGCTCGGCCCAGTGAGCGTCCTGCAAAGCCGCAGAGGAGTCGGGTTGAAAGGTAAAAAAGGTACGGTAGTGGCGATGTTTTTGTTTGGTGGTGACGGCGACATGAAAAAGAGAAACGAATTAATAAAGGAACGAACGAAAAAAATGTCTCAAAAAGGAAATGTTCAAGAAGAAGAAAAAGGAAGAAGAGAGAAGCCTGCTCGCGCGTGCGCACATAAACACGCATGCGCGCACATATAGACGCACGCATACAGACACACACACGCACGCACACACACACACACATACGCATTACACTCGCATGCGCGCACACATACACACGCACGCACACACACACGCATGCGCGCACGCACACGGATGCACTCACACACAATACAACACACACAGAGGTAGGGGTATGTGTGTGGGGGGAGGGGGTTGGGGGTTGAGTGGTTTGGTGAAGTGAACATGTTTATGTTTTCAGGTGTAAATTTTCTGTGGAGAGAGAGAGCGCGAGAGAGAGAGAGAGAGGGAGAGAGGGAGAGAGGAGGAGAGAGAGGGAGAGAGAGAGAGAGAGGAGAGAGAGAGAGAGAGGAGAGAGAGAGAGAGAGAGAGAGAGAGAGAACACACACACACACACACAAACATACACATATACATTCACATAAACAGAGACCAGTCAGCCATACATACAGACACCCCTCTCCGCCCCCCCCCCCCCCACACACACACACTCACAGCTAGAAACACACATAGAAACAGAAAAGATCCGAAACGCACGCAAAGAATTTCACACGCACACAGAAACACACACACACACACACACACACAGAACACACACACACACACACACACACACACACAAGAAGAAGGAAGGTGGCAGGATGGTTAAGACGTTCACCTGCCAACAAGTCAACCGTGAGGTTCTGGGTTCGATTCCCAGCCTCGCCCTTTCTTCCCAGTTTGACAAAAAAATCGAACCAAATGTCAAAGTCTTTCGGATGAGACTTCTAAACCGAGGCCCCGTGTGCGAACGCATGCAGAACATCTTGCGCGCACGTTAAATCCTATTCCGCTTTTCGGAAGAGTAGGCCATTGACAGAAACAGATGACAACATTGACAAAAACCGCATACACACGGGGGACTGGATGTAAAAAAAAGCACATGAGTGCTTATTCCATTATCCTCGATATAAAGAATAAATAAAAAATAAAATAAATATACCACGCCCAACCACAGACTTAACGACAGAGACGAAACAAAGCCTGCTGATCTCTTCCCACTGTCGTCAGTCATCCTCCCATTGCCTGAGCCATAGGACAAGATTGAAGACCACAGACGAAAACTACATTGGAAACGAATTTTGAGCTAAATCTTCACAGCTATGTCAGATCACGTCCGAAGAACGCGTTTTAATAAAACACACAGAGGGAGAGAGAGAAAGAGAGAAAGAGAGAGAGAGAAAGAGAGAGAGAGTCAAAGTCAAGTCAAAGTCAAAAACACTTTAATCATCCCATGAAGGGCAATTACAATACTGACAGGCAGATTGATACAGGCAGATTAGAGAGAGAGAGAGAGAAAGAGAGAGAGAGACATACAGAGAGAGACACAGAGACACAGAGACAGAGACAGATTCTTTAAATATCTTATTTTGACGATAATGGAATACGCACTTACCTTTACATCAAGTGCCTATGTGCATGCAGTTTTGTAAGTTTTGTCATCCGTTCCTCCTGGCACACAATGGTCTACTCTTCCGAAAAAGCGGAACGGGTTTTAACGTGTGCGCAAGATGTTCTGCGTGCGTTCGCACACGGGACCTCGGTTTATTATCTCATCCGAAGGACTTTTAGGGGGAGTGGAGTCGGCACTGATGTTAACTCCAGAGGAAAAAATCCTCTTGAACGAGATTCGAACCCGGGTCAGCAGATCACGAGCGCGTCACTCTAACCACCAGATTGTTAGCACAAGGCGAAAAGCTCTAACCAC
>CM054147.1:47673729-47743729 GCA_028751875.1 Rapana venosa
AAAAGGAAGAAAGAGAAGAAGAACGGACGCCTCGGTTGCGGTTCAAACCCGAGCCGCCAGATAGCAAGCTCCACACTCTAACTACTAAACTATCCCACTCTCAAATGAGGTACTAACATTAACTTTTTCCATTATATTAGCTGTGTGCGATCGATCCAACAATATGTGAGAATGAAAAAATATAAAACTGGATGACAACTTTAGTAAGGAAAGGACCAATGCTCTAGAGATTATATCAAAAGCTGGTAAAGGATCCCGTATTTATTATGATGAAATGATTGGCAAAATAGAAATTCTTGACATCAAATCTTTCGTAAATTAGGAAAGACGGCTTGACATTCCAATAGACTGGCACGGAGTATTAAAACTGACAAATAAAATTAAAGAAATTACATTGAAATGGTTTCAAATAAAGGTTTGTTATAGGATATTAGTCACGAACAAAATATTAAAGAAAATGAAAGTTACAGATAATGACAACTGCAATTTTTGTGGCAAGGAAAAGGACACGATAAACCATTATTTATGGGAGTGTCAGTATGTACAGAATTTCTGGAAAGAACTTGAAGTGACTATAAAACACAACTGTTCTCACTGCGAGAGACTGGACCTTAATGTGGAAATAGTGCTTTTTGGCACTGATGCAATTACAACAACTGATGAAGTGTTCGACTTAATAATACTGTTAGAAAAGTTCTATGTTTATAAATGTCGGATTGGTAAAACAAAACCTAATGTTGGTAATTTTCTGAATGAACTAAAATATAAATATGAAATGGAAAAGCTGGAGCATAGCAAACAAATGCACTTTACTAATTTTAAGAAAAAATGGTTCCAGTACATAAACCTAGTAGAAAGTTGAGTACCATTTCAAAATATGAGTAAAATTCTGTATGTAATCTATAACTCTTGTCTTTACAACGAAAATGATGATTGATTCTTTTTGTACTGTGTGTAGCTAGTAGTCTTGTTCGCCTGTAAAATGGAAATGATGTAATATTGTCTGGATGAAAAGTTAATTTGTTTGTTTTGAACTGTATATGTGTGCCAATCAAAAAGAATTTAAAAAAAACCTCAAACCTATCCCACTCTGCGACCGCGAACCATTTTGCCAAAAAACCCCACCCTAAAAAAAACAACACCCTGACATGAAGGAAGAATCTAGTAGACAGCTCTACACTGCAGTCTAAACGACTCTGCCTGGAGTTAAAGGAAAGAAAGAAAGAAAGACAAAAAAGGACACCGAACTATTCTCATCTGTCGAGATATTACGGACGTAATGGTGGTAAACCCCTTCGGCTGAAAGAGACTCTTCCTGTAACTAAGAACTATGGTCATTATAGGACAAAGTGTGAAACTAGGTCACGCTTCCGTCTTCCTCGCTTTTTTTTTCTTTTGATAGAGATGTTTCTCTGTATGTTTCTGTCTGTCTGTTGCTGTTGTTTTGATAGAGATGTTTCTCTGTATGTTTCTGTCTGTCTGTTGCTGTTGTTTTGATAGAGATGTTTCTCTGTATGTTTCTGTCTGTCTGTTGTTGTTTTTTATAGAGATGTTTCTCTGTATGTTTCTGTCTGTCTGTTGCTGTTGTTTTGATAGAGATGTTTCTCTGTATGTTTCTGTCTGTGTGTTGTTGGTTTTTTTATAGAGATGTTTCTCTGTATGTTTCTGTCTGTCTGTCTGTCTGTTTCGGTCTGTCTGTTTGTTTTTGTCTGCCTGTCGGTCTGTCTAACTCTTCCCGTCTCTCTATCTCTGTCTGTGTCTGTGTCTATCTGTCTGACTGTCTGTCTGTCTGACTTTCTGGTCTTTGTCTGTCTGTCTGTCTCTCTGTCTCTGTGTGCCTATCTCTCTTCTCTCTCTCTCAATCTCTCTCCTCTTTCCTGTTTTTTTAAAATCTGTCTCTGCCATTCTGTCTTTCTATCATGGTCTTTCATGCACACACACACACACACACACACACACACACACACACACACACACACACACACACACACACACACACACACACACACACTACAAAACAAACCACACACATACACAATACAAAACAACACACACACTACAAAACAACAACACACACATTACAAAACAACACACACACACACACACACTACAAAACAACACACACACACTACAAAACAACACACACACACTACAAAAAACCAACACGCACACACACACTACAAAACAACACACACACACTACAAAACAACACACACACACACTACAAAACAACACGCACACACACACTACAAAACAACACACACACACACTACAAAACACACGCACACACTACAAAACACACACCACACACACACACAAAACAAACAACACACACTCAACACTACACAACAACACATACAACACACACAACAAAAACCACGACATCAACAAAACACACACAACACAAACGCAAAAAAAAACACACAAACACACACTACAGACACACTACCAAAACAACACACTCCCCTGACAGTGCATTGACAGAAAGTTTGAACAGCTAAGAAAGCTTGAAGAAGAGAATAATTGAATATCACAGCTCTTAACCAGTGAACCCATTGCCCCCTCTGTCTTGCTCCTGATGCAACTCTTCCTCTGATAGAATTACTGCTTTTATAAGACTTCTTCGCTCATATAAAAAACTTAATATGTGTCTTTGTCTGTCTGTCTGTCTTCCTTTCTGTCTTTGTCTGTCTGTCTCTGTCTGTCTGCCTGTCTGTCTGTCTCTGTCTGTCTGTCTGTGTCCCTCTGTCTGCTTGGCTGGCTCTGTGTGTGCATCTCTCTCTTTCTCTTAAAAAAAAGTACATAAATGCTTATATGTAGCCTTTCAAAAAAGAAATCTATTCATTCATTTATTATCTCTACTTCTCTCTCTCTCTCCCTTTCTCTCTCCCCTCTCTCTTTCTTTCCTTTCTCGTGTCTGCTCTCTTTTCTCTGTCTGTCTGTCTGTCTCTTTTCTTTTGGCTTCATTTCTGTCTGCCTGTCTGTCTGTCTGTGCTGAAGATGAAAAAGAAAAGGGGCAGGTGGGCGGGAAGTAGGTTACAACAAAATATTGTGCTAGCCAACTTACCCTCAAATAGAATAGCTGTATAATCTCTCTCTCTCTTTCTCTCTGTCTCTCTCTTCTTATATTGGGTAGAATGGAAAATACATTTTTTGGGACATGTTTTCTGTTTCCAACTTTTTTCTTCATACATACGTATATTGAGAGCTGCTTGTGTCACGATATGAAACACTGCAATTTTGTTTTTCATATGGAAGGAAGGAAGGAAGGAAGGAAGGAAGCCACGAAGGAAGGATATTTTGTGCACGTAATGCCCCTTACTAAAGCTCTACGCTCTCACAAAGATGATACATATATACAATCATATAATTTCTGAAAAAAACCCACTAACGCATAAATATAGATACCCACCTACCCAAGCACACACATCCACCCACCCATCCACCCACACACACACACACACACACACACACACACACACACTCACACACACACACACACACACATACCAACACCCCCCCCCCCCCCCCACACACCCACACCACACCAACACCCCCCCCCACACACACACACACATACACACACACGCTCACACACACAAACACACACCCACCCACCTACAAACCACCCACACCCACACACACACTCACTCACACACACACTCACACACACACAAACACCTCCCCCCCCCACACACACACAAACACCCACCCACACACACACACACACACACCCACCCACCCACACACACACTCACACACACACAACCCTCCCCACACACACACACTCACACACCACACAAACACCCCCCCCACACACACACACTCACCCCCCCACACACACACACATACACACACACACACAAACACACACACACACACACACACACACACACACACACTGTAAACCTAAATCTCCTCACTGGCCATCCATCATCAATTGCATGCCCCCTACATAGATACACCCCACTCTGCAATATTCACCAGCACAAATGCTAGCATACGTGCGCACAGACACATACACGCCCAACTACCCCCCCCCCCCTCCCCTCACACACACGCACGCACGCACACGCACACGCACACACGCACACACACACACACACCACACACACACACACCACACACACACACAACAGATAGACGGCTTGATGGGAAAAAACCCAAATGCATTGCTTATTCAATGTACCATCTGGAAGTAAAAATTTGACTTGACTTGACTTGACTTGACTTGACAGAGACACAGACTCACCTCCTCCCACTGTTGCACGTATCGCACCAGCCGGGACAGTCGTAGCAACCTCAACAAACTCAACAGCTTGGCCAGCCTCAGCATCCTCAGTGCTCTTCCTGTGGAAACCAACATCAGATCAACCAGATTGATTAGAAATTGAAGAAAAAGCGTTGTCAATCATTTATTCTGATTTCATATCCCCGGTGTCAGAATGCGGCTATATTCATGGTGTACAAAGTCGGTCGCAAACGCAAACTCTCACCATTGGTGAACCTCGGAGCTCATTTATTTCATTTATACCACTTTATGTCACGAGATTTCTCTGCGTGAAATTCGGGCTGCTCTCCACAAGAGCAGCGCCACCCTTTTTTGGGGGTCTGCAACTATATTTGTTTCCCTATCAGAGTGTTTTTTTCTAAGAATTTTGCCAGGGACAACTCTCTTGTTGCCGTGGGTTCTTTTACGTGCGCTGAATAATTGTTTGTAACACACAGGACTTCGGTTTATCGTCTCATCCGAAAGACTAGCGCCCAGACCACCACTCATGCATGGTGTAATGGAATTGGGAAAAGTTTCGGGCCCAAACGGGATTCGAACCACCGCACACTTCCGACCCAGACTTTTCGCATTCTAGACAGGCGCGTTACCTCAAGACCACCGATCCACTGGACATTTCTATAGCCGTGGAATGAAAAAGAAGGATTTTTAATGAAAAATCAGGTTGAGCAGATAGGGGGGACTGGGAGGGAGCGACAGAGAGAATCGTCACGTGCTCAACTTCACTTGGTCACTCTACCGTTCTGGAAGTTATGTTCAGAAAAAGAAAATCGATATGGAAAAAGATGTAAGAAATTCTATCCCAAAAGAGAGACAAAATCTAAGAGGGATAGAGGAAGGCTAGACACATAAGTCCAGATGAGATTATAAACCGAGGCCCCGTGTGCAAATACAAGCAGAACATCTTGCGCACATGTTAAAATCCGTTCCGATTTTCCGAAGAGTAAGACTAATGCATGCTGGTCGGAACGGATGACAACACTTTAGGAAAATTCGTGTAAACTGGTGTCATGTTTAGACACCATTCCCAAAGATGGAATGCGGCTACCTTTACGGTGGGAAGCAAAAATGGTCGAAAACGCAACAATCTTAGGGTTAATGAACGTCGGAGTTTTCCATAGACAATATCAAAACAAAAGAAAACAACAACGATAACAGCTAGCAACAACAATAATGATATCGACAAGAGAGACAGCCACGCTCGCACACTAAAATGATATAGTTAAGAAGTTGCAGGTAACATAGAGACAAATCAAAAATCATTAACAACAACAACAATAATAACAACAACAATAGGAGTGAAACGAAACACAGGCCAGCACTTTTTTTCTTAAATTTTTTTTTCAAGGATAAAGGAACAAGCAATCATTTGCCATCTTTTAATATTCAATCCCTGTATGCATGCATACTTGTTAACTTTATCATCTCTTCCCACTGGGTCAAATAACTTACACTTTCCAAGGGTGGACCTGGTTAAACGTATGTGCAGATGTTCTGCATGTGATCGCACACGGGACCTTGGTTTAGAGTCTTATCGAAAGGATTTTGGGAAGTTAGAGCGAGAAAAACAAACACCACCACCACCACACCACCACCACCACCACCACCACCACCATCGTCGTCATGATGATGACCACCACCACCACCACCACCGTCGTCGTCATCATCATCATCATCATCATCATCATTCATCATCATCATCATCATCATCATCATCATCATCATTGTTTTCATTACTTCAACACCATCACAAACACACACACACCACACAACAACACACACACACAACACACACCACACAAAACCACACACACACACACACATACACGCACACACACACGCACACTACACAAACGCGCGCAGGCACCCATGCGCAAACACAAATGTCATATTTCTCATTATTTTAACATGCATACAACCAATATAAATATTTTCATGCACTATGGAAAGCCACACAACACTACAACATTGAGTGCCCAGGGCATTTTGATACACTTATGTTTTAGCGTGCTCTCTCTCTCTCTCTCTCTCTCTCTCTCTCTCTCTCTTCTCTCTCTCTCCTCTCTCTCTCTCTCTCTCTCTCTCTCCTCTCTCTCTCTCTCTATATATATATATATATATATATATATATATATATATATATATATATATATACATAAGATTATATTGAAGCACCCAGTTTTAATTATCTGGTTTTTTCGCTTCAATTCTTGCCAAATGTGCTTTTGTACATCATCGTCATCATCATCATCATCATCATCATCACCACCATCATCCTCATTACCATCGTCATCATCATCACTGCCATCATCGTCATTATCATCATCACCATCATCGTCACCACCATCATCGTCATCGTCGTCGTCGTCGTCATCATCACCATCACCATCATCATCACGTCGTTGTCGACATTGTTGTTATTGTCAGCATCATTACCATCGTCATCATCATCACTGCCATCATCGTCATCATCATCATCATCACCATCACCATCATCATCATCATCATCATCATCATCATCATCAGAAGCAGCAACAGCAGCAGCAGCAGCGTCACAGTTGAAATAGCTTAAGTAGAAATGTTCAGCACGTAAATGCCATTTGCATTCCATGCACGCACGCATGCATGCAAGCGCATACAGACACAAATCAAATCAATGATACATTCCCTGTAAGAACGACGACGTAGGGGAACACATGATAATGATATGAAAGAAACTTCGCTGAAAACAAGACAGGCAAAGAGGAAGCTGTCAACCTCCTGTTTGCTTTGTTTTGTTTTGTTTGTTCCCCAGCTACAGCTTCAATGTTCACCAATGCTGAAATTTTACGTATGCAAGCGTTTTTACCTCCATTTAGTTAGCCATAATTTGACTTCAGGAATTGTGTCTAAATACAACACATGTATACACGCATTTAACACACACACACACACACACAAATGATGTTATCCATTCCTATAGCACATAAAAGATCTACTCTTCCAAAAGGTGGACTATGTTTTTAACATGAGTGTGCAAGATGTTTCGCATGCATTTGCACATGGAGATGTGGTTTACAGTCTCGTCCAAAAGAATCTATCAGTGAAAAAAGTCTATTTAGAAATATAGATCACAAGTATCAGTGTAAAAGTCTGTGTAGAAAGATAGATCACAAGTATCAGTGTAAAAGTCTGTGTAGAAGGATAGATCACAAGTATCAGTGTCAAAGTCTGTATAGAAACATCAAGAGATCAACAATATCAGTGTAACATTCTGTTCAGAAAGATAGAAGATACAAATATCAGTGTTAAAGTTTGTTTAGAAAGATTTAGAGATCAACAGTATCAGTGTCAAAGTGTGTTTAAAAGAATAGAAGATCAAACGTATCAGTCTAAAAGTCTGTTTAGAAACATCAAGAGATCACAAGTCTTAATGTAAACGTCTGTTTAGAAATATCAAGAGATCAAAAGTCTTAGTGTAAAAGTCTGTTTAGAAAAAAAACAAGAGATCAAAAGTCTCAGTGTAAAAGTCTCTTTAGAAAAATCAAGAGATCAAATGTATCAAAGGCAGCTGCAACATTGCAAAGATAAAAAGAAACCACGTGTCATCTCTATCTCTGCCATGAAAGCCGTTATGGAAGTCATTTAGTATGCATGAGAATAAGACCAACACACAACAGCTAGAAAGGCTGACCTTTCAAAATGTCACAAAACCTGATTAAAAACCAAAATAAAGAGCATGGAGGATTTTTGGATTATCTAGATTTTGGAAGATTGACAAGCTTCAAGTACCTTTCTTCCTAGTCTCTTGGAAACTGTTCAGGAAATTCGTTTTGGAAAGATTATGAAGTCATAACAACTTTATCAATCTTATCTTTCAATGATTTGTATGAAGTAGGGAGACTATACTCAGGTCTATAGAGGATTTTTAAAAAACCTCGAAAGGTTACAGTGATGAACTTTTAAAAGGGATTTAACAGCAGGTTTAAGGGAGACAGGTAAGTACCTAGTGTGAGTAAATTGTTAAGTGCTTTAGTGATGGAGGGAAAAAATGTCACACTAAGTACACAATAATGAAGTATGATGGGATGTATATCACACATTTTCACAAAAAGATCTTACCTAAAGTACGTTCTGATAGTTTTCTAAGTAATAGAAATGGCTAGCATACAGTTCTAGCTAGAGTAGAAAGAATGGCAAAGTTCAGTTCTAAGCTAGAAAAAAGATGCAAATTCCTGTTCTAAATTAAAAAGAGTGGCAAAATCTAGTTCAATCCAGTCCCCGTGTGTATGCGGTTTTGTAAATTTTGTCATCTGTTCCCACCGGCACACAATGGCCTACTCTTTCGAAAAGCGGAACAGGATTTAATGTGTGCGCAAGATGTTCTGCATGTGTTCGCACACGGGGCCTCGGTTTAAAGTCTCATCCGAAGGACTTCGACATTCAGTTCGATCTTTTAGTCAAACTGGGAAGAAAGGGCAATGCTGGGAATCGAACCCAGAACCTCATGGTTTACTTGTTGGCAGGCAAACGTCTCCTTATAACTGATCTCTAGCAAATAAACAATGATAACAGTGTTTAAAAACCTGATGGTGAATAGAAAATCTACTGTCAGGCCACATTTTCCTTGGTTCTCCTGCCTTAATGAATCCAACATAGAGATCTGGACATCACCACTTCACTCAATGTTCTTCTTTATTCTTTCCTGCGCATTCCTGTGACCATGAACCATCTTCGTCTTGGTAGTGTATTAGACAGCTGAAGGCGAACATATCAAAACATAAACAAGCAATCAAACAACAGCAACAACAAAACCCACAAGATCATCATGGTCTGGCATCATTTCATTACTGAGTATTGCTAGATTTCAACTGGCAAAGTTTTAGTGTGCAGTTATGCTCTAACTGTTTTAAGCCTATACTTAAGTGTACTTTAGATTTCAGTTGTCTTAAGTAGATATATTCCAATGTGAAGATAAACTTTGGCTGTTTTAAGCCTCATCTTACATTTGCAGTCAGACTTTAACTGTTCTAAGTTTCAAATTATTGTTCAGTGTTCTCCCATAGTGAAGCTGGGGCCTGTCAGTAAAAATAACATCTCCATCTTCTGGAAGTTTATCTGCCAGGAATTCCCTCTTTTCTTTCCCCCTCATTATTTCTGCCTCGTTCCTGTCTTTTTTGTTTTCTGCCTTCTTGGTCCATTGTCCTACCTTTTTCTTCCCAGAAAGACTTAAAGATAATTCTTTCCTAACATCCAAGTCAGACGCACTGGGCCTGACTTGTCAGGTGCTTAACAGCAGTGTAACATATTGTTTCTCATATAACAAAGTGTCCAAATAATAATAATAATAATAATAATAATAATAGGAAGAAGAAGAAGAAGAAGAAGAGGAGGAGGAAGAAAAAGAAGAAGAAGAAGAAGAAGAAGAAGAAAAATATTTGTGTGCAGTTAGATTTCAACTATTTTCAGTTTAAACATTAGTGTGCAACCCTCTAGCCACTTAGCTACCCTCTCACCTCACCCTATACAAGGTAATGAAAATCGTCACCAATATCACCACTATGGCAGCATTCTATGCATTTTCAGCATCCACAATGCAACAAAGAAATAAAACGGACAGAAACAAAGCATGCATATCTGTTTAAATCTAATCGGATGAACACAAAAGAGACCCTATTCTTTTCACTTCAGGCAACTGATGCCCAAAGCAATGATTATCATGGCTGATATCACTTTCCTCCTGAATTTCAATGTTTACCCTCGGGTTGGCATTTCTGAGTGCATGCACCTGAGCTCAAGACAGACTGACTTGGAGATGCATGGCACATTAACTTCAGTCTTGGGAAAGAATCTAATCCACCCAATCCATCCATCCATCCATCCATCCATCCATCCATCCATCCATCCATCCATCCATCCATCCATCCATCCATCCACCCATCCATCCATCCATCCATCCATCCATCCACTCTCGCATTGTAGTTTTCAGAGCAGAAATTTAAGAGTTGACCAAAACAAGATCAGAGTTGTGTTGTGTGTTGCTTTGGTTTTCATTTGGTTTTGTCACAGCCAGGTGCCTGTGTTTTGATTAGCTTGTAGCTGGCAAGATTTTTGACCTTTTGATATGATATATCTTTCTTGTAAATGTGTGTGTGCATGCGTGCGTGTGTGCATGCATGCGTCCGTGTGTATGTGTGTATCACTATTTATTTGTGCAGATATGCGTATATTTGTGTGAATTTGTTTTGTGCGTACTTGCACACGTTTGCGAGTGTGTGGGTATGTGTATGCATTTGCAGGTGAGAGTCTGACTTGGCGCAGGTGCACATGAATGCATGCATGTATTATGTATGTGTGTGCATATGATTGCACATGCCTGCAGATGTTTTACATGAATAGGTGCATGTATCAATTTGTGCTCATGATTTTGCACATGTATGTGCGCATCTGTAATTCAGACCTTTTTGATTGGCAGGTCCATATTTTTTCTTCAAACACTGCCAACTGAATGGTGCACAACAGTATGCTAAACCTAAAAAGTGACACAACAACCGTACAATGCAAACAGCAACCTGCAAACTAAACACAGAGAACCCAAACTTAGTTTTCCCATCAAGCAGTAAATAAGTAAGTCAGCTTTTAACTAACAGTGGCAGACTCAACTTTAACTAAGGTAAAACACAAGAAAGGCTCAAACTGGGAAGAATAATTAGTAAGTGCCATGCTACACACACAATAAAGGACCTACCTTGATCCTTCCTGAAGGCAGCATTGATATAACAAGCTAAAGCTATGTGCAAACAGTCATTTCTATTGTATTGTATGTACAATATACAGCTAACTACACAGGTACATGGACCAACATCACAGGGTTGATTTTTTTCCCCACCAAGAGCACTCTAGTCTTCTACAACATGCATAAAACAATACGTGTGTTATTATTACGATACATAAACAGTGTTATAGAGTTGCTGTAACACTGCAGTGTACAGTGTAAATGTACTGTACCTGTGTTTATGCAAAGGTGCATGTGTGCCTTTGAGAGGGTTTTGAACTTGCAAAATTGAGAGAGAGACAGAGAGACAGACAGAGACAGAAAGAGACAGAGACAGATAGACAGAGACAAAGACACAGAGACACATAGAGATACACAGAGACACAGAGAGAGACAGAGACAAACAGACAGAGACAGACAAACAGACAGACAGACAGAAAGACAGAGAGACAGACAGAAAGACAGACACACAAAACAAAGCAAGAAACACAGAGGTAGAGAGAAAAAGGGATAGAGAGAGATAGAGGAAGAGAGCTAGAGAGACAGAGACAAAGACAGAGAGAGAGACAGAGAGAGACAGAGAGACAGGGAGAGAGACACACAGAGAAAGAGACAGACAGAGACAGACAGAAACATATACACAGACAAAAACAGACAGACAGAAACAGACACACAGACACACACATACACAGCTCAGTGAAAGAGGCACAGAGACAGTCAGAAAAAAACCAACCAAATAAACAGACAGTCAGAAGGGCAGACAGACAGAAAAGCAGACACACAGAAGGGCAGACAGACAGAAAAGCAGACACACAGAAGGGCAGACAGACAGAAAAGCAGACAGACAGAAAAGCAGACAGACAGAAAAGCAGACAGACAGAAAAGCAGACACACAGAAGGGCAGACAGACAGAAAAGCAGACAGACAGAAAAGCAGACAGACAGAAAAGCAGACAGTCAGAAGGGCAGACAGACAGAAAAGCAGACACACAGAAGGGCAGACAGACAGAAAAGCAGACAGACAGAAAAGCAGACAGGCAGACAGACAGAAAAGCAGACAGACAGAAAAGCAGACAGACAGAAAAGCAGACAGACAGAAGGGCAGACAGACAGAAAAGCAGACAGACAGAAGGGCAGACAGGCAGACAGACAGAAAAGCAGACAGACAGAAGGGCAGACAGACAGAAAAGCAGACAGACAGAAAAGGAGACAGACAGAAAAGCAGACAGACAGACAGAAGGGCAGACAGACAGAAAAGCAGACAGAAGGGCAGACAGAAAGAAAAGCAGACAGACAGAAAAGCAGACAGACAGAAAAGCAGACAGACAGAAGGGCAGACAGACAGAAAAGCAGACAGACAGACAGAAGGGCAGACAGACAGAAAAGCAGACAGACTGAAGGGCAGACAGACTGAAGGGCAGACAGACAGAAAAGCAGACAGACAAAGGGCAGACAGACAGAAAAGCAAACAGACAGAAGGGCAGACAGACAGAAAAGCAGACAGACAAAGGGCAGACAGACAGAAAAGCAGACAGACAGGTAGAGAAAGAGGAGCAGCTAGATAGAGATCTCTTGCGTGTTGAAGAGAAGTTTCATTTGCCATCTCCACAGTCATTTTTTTTCTGAGGCCTGAAGGCAGCGGCATTGATCTCACAGCAAAAGCCAGGATTCTATCCCCATAGGATTCAGTCGTCATTAAAACAGTAAAAGTGTGTGTGTGTATGTGTGTGTTTGTGTTTGTTTGTGTGTATGTTGTGTTTTATTTATTTATTTTTAAAATTTTATTCTTTTATATCGAGGATAATGGAATAAGCACTTATGTGCTTTTTCACATCCAGTCCCCGTGTGTATGTGGGTTTGTAAATTCTGTCATCTGTTCGCACTGGCACACAATGGCCTACTCTTACGAAAAGCGGAACAGGATTTAACTGTGCGCAAGATGCTCTGCGTGTGTCCGCACACAGGTCCTTGGTTTATAGTCTTATCCGAAGGACTTTTGGGGAGAGTGGAGTCTGCACTGATGTTAACTCCAGAGAAAAATATCCCCCTTGTCTGTGTGTATGTGTGTTGTGTGTGTGTATGTGTGTGTGTGTGTGTGTGTGTGTGTGTGTGGTTTTGTGTGTGTTTGTTTGTGTGTATGTTGTGTGTATGCGTGTTGTGTGTGTATGTGTGTGTTGTGCATGTGTTGTGGTGTATCGTATTGCATTGTATTGCATTGAATTGCATTGTGGTGCGGTGTATTGTGGTGTGTGTGTTGTATTGTATAGTATTGTATTGTATTGTATTGTATTGCATTGTGTTGTGTTGTTGTTGTTCTGGTGGTGGTGGCGTGTGTATGTTATGTGTGTGTGTTGTGTTGTATTTATTGTATCATATGTATTGTATTGCATTGCGTTGCGTTACCTTATAGTGTATTGTGGTGTGTGTGTTGTGTTGTATTGTATAGTATTGTATTGTATTGCATTGTGTTGTGTTGTGGTGGTGAAGGTGGTGGCGATGTGGTGTGTGTGTGTGTGTGTGTGAGAGAGAGATGCTGAAGCAAAACTTTCAAGTCAATGTATTTTGAGCAAGTCAAACCTGGTGCTATCACTGAAGTCAGAATGAAATGGGTTGAAACGATTGCATATGCAAAATCTCATCATCAGTGAACCTAAGAGCTCTAGCCAAAGAACAACAAAAAACCCAAATAAACCAGCCAACCAATTAACCAACCTACTAATCAATCAACCAACCAACCAACAAGCAAACAAATCAACAAGCAAAAACAAACAAAATTAAAACTCTCTCTCTCTCGTTCTGTCTCTCTGTGTTGCAGATTGCAAACTGGATGTATTTATGCCTTTGATGCCACCATCCATACCTTGCCTACTGCTGTTGCTGTTTCAGTAACATTTACTACTACTACTACTACTACTACTACTACTACTACTACTACTACTACTGCTACTACTACTACTACTACTACTACTACTACTTCTCCTCCTCCTCCTTCTCCTCCTTCTCCTCCTCATCCACCTACTACTACTACCACTACTACTACTACTGCTGTTGCTGCTGCTGCTACTGCTACTCTTACTCCTAATCCTCCTCCTCCTACTACTCTACTATTCCTACTACTATTGCTGCTGCTGCTGCTACTACTACTACTCCTACTACTACTTCTACTACTTCTTCTACTACTACTGCTACTATTACTACTTCTACTACTTCTACTACTACTGCTGCTACTGCTGCTCCTCCTCCTCTTCCTACTACAACTACTACTACTTCTACTACTACTTTTTACTACTACTACAGAAGGATTTGTGTACTACCTGCTCCTTTACTGAATAAATGATAATTTAAACCAACTGATCTCAACTCCACAAGGGGAAATAAATCCCCATCAAACACACATACCCAAGCAGAAACTCAAAGCCGGTGTCTCAGAGTTGCATTAAGTCATGAATTTCAACACAGGAACCATTCCGATTAACCCCCCCTCTTTTTTTTTTTTTTACTCAGCAATTTTACTTAGTGACCCAGTCTTATCTCAAGATGCTTTCAAACAGTTCTAACAATGAATTCTTTTCATAAACTACTGACCTGGAAAATGTGCCTTGGGAGTGGTTTGGGTTTGGTCTGTCAATTAAGTTGCCCTTGATGGAGTCAGTGACTAACAGTGGGTTGGTTTCTATTACCGTCTGTCTGTCCCTATCGATCACATTGATTCTAGGGAGAGTAGAAGGATCAGTCTACTAGCTACTTGTCGACCTAGTCTGTGATCGAGCTGTCTGGAATCTTAATTCGAGGGTTTGTTTTGTCTTCATTCATGTATGTGTTTGTTTGTTTGTGTGTGTGTTTGTTTGTTTGTGTATGTGGTTGTGTGTTTGTTTCTTGATTCATTCATTTTGTTTGTTTGTTTGTGACTTTATTTTCCTCTTGTTTAACTTTTTTGTTTATTGTGTTTATTTTAGTTGGTTTACTTCTTATTTATTTTTTGACTCATATATACTTTGTTTGTTCATTTGTACCTTCATTCCTTCATTATAAATTCATTCATTCATTTATGTATCTATTCATGTAATAAATCTTTCAGTTACCTAAATATTTTTTATTCACAAGGCAGTCAATCATTTCTTTTCATGTTGGTTCTATGACTTTATGTTTAAAAATCAATCAATCAATCAATCAATCAACCAACCAATCTTCATTCCTTCATTATGAATTCATTCATTCATTTATGTATCTATTCATGTAATAAATCTTTCAGTTACCTAAACAATTTTTATTCAGAAGGCAGTCAATCATTTCTTTTCATGTTGGTTCTATGACTTTATGTTGAAAAATCAATCAATCAATCAATCAACCAACCAATCAATCAATTATTCATTCATTCATTTGTTTGTTCAGTTAGTTAGTCAGTCAGTCATTTTGCTGCCCATTATCTTTTTCTCTTTTTTTCCTTTTCCTTGATATTTTTATGGTATTCATTATTTATGTAATCCATTATTATAGTTCTTCTCAACATCTTCCTTGAGAGAATCATGGCTGATGCACTGGAACATCATGAAGGATCAGTTAGCATTGGTGGCAGAACGATCACAACCTCCGCTTCGCAGATGACATTGATGGAATAGCAGGATCAGAAAAAGAGCTTGCCAGCCTAACAGAACACTTGAATAAGGCCTCCAAAACATACGGCATAGAAATCAGTGCAGAGAAGACCAAACTGATGACTAATAACACCAACGGCATTAGCACTGATATCAGGGTTAATGACCAGAAGCTGGAAACAGTTCAAAGCTTCAAGTACCTGGGAGCCATTTATCAGACCAGGGATCCAAGCCAGAAGTAGTATGCACGACTGCACAGACAATAACAGCTTTGTCAAAACTAAACACCATCTGGAGAGATAAAAATATCTCACTTATCTCCAAGATCAGACTAATGCGCTCCCTTGTCATATCCATATTTCTGTATGCCTGTGGATCATGGACCTGACTGCAGATTTGGAGAGAAGAGTACAGGTGGTGGAGATGAGCTGCTTTCGGAGACTCCTTGGCATCTCCTACAAAGACCTCATAAGCAATGAAAGCATGCATAACAGAGTCCAGCAAACCATTGGACCCTATGAGAGCCTTCTAACGATCGTGAAAAAGTGTAAACTTAAATGGTATGGGCATGTCACAAGATCCAAAGGACTTGCAAAGACAGTTTTACAAGGCACTGTCCAAGGAGGAAGAAGAAGAGGCAGACCAAGGAAGAGCTGGGAGGATAACATCAGCGAATGGACAGGCCTAGAACTCAACAAAACCCTGAGAAAGGCAGAACAGAGAGAGGAATGGAGGGAACTGGTTGTTGAGTCTTTGAGGGTGCCCCCACGGTCGTCAGACTACGGGACAGATAGATAGATAGATTATTATAGTTCAATCTAATCCATCAAGAGAAGTATCATCATCATCATCATCATCATCAGCAGCAGCAGCAGCAGCAGCAGCAGCAGCAGCAGCAGCAGCAGCAGCAGCAGAAGTAGTAGTAGTAGTAGTAGTAATAGCAGCAGCAGCAGCAGCAGCAGTAACAACAGCAGTAGCAGCAGCAGCAGCACCAGAAGCAATAGCAGCAGCAGCAGCAGCAGTGGTAGGAGTAGTAGTAGTAGTAGTAGTAGTAGTAGTAGAAGTAGTAGTAGTAGTAGTAGTAGTAGTAGTAGTAGTTGTAGTAGTAGTAGTAGTAGTAGCTGAGGAACAAGAGACGCTAACACAGATACTTTGATTGATTAAAACCACAAGGTCTTAAAGGGGAGAGGATTGAAAGCATTATAGTAGCATTCAACAGAACACCACCAGAGGGAGAGAGAAAGAGAGAGAGAAAGAAAGAGGGAGAGAAAGAAAGAGAGAGAGAGAGAAAGAAAGAGAGAGAGAAAGAAAGAGAGAGAGAGAGAGAGAGAGAGAGAGAGAGAGAGAGAGAGATGCAGGGTGTGTGTGTCTTTTTCAATATAAATAGCATCCCCACGTTCTGGAAAGTCTGTGCTAAAATATTCACCTTTTTATCACTCTCTTTGTTTCTGCTTCCAAAAATTTTACATTTCTATATAATTTCTCTTGTTTATTTCCTGCCTTCTGAGTTCATTCTCCTGCTTTTTGTCGAGCAAATCTGTCAAATATATTCTTTCTTTAATCATACATGACCTTTTGCCTGTCTTGTTTTGTCCTGACAATTATGTAGGGGCATTGCAAGCACTGGAATTGGTATAGGATGTCCATTTCACAGTGTTAGCATACTATCTATTACCATCTGTCTATATATATGTCTATATATGTCTATATATGTCTGTATAGTATATATATGAAATGTATACTATACTATACTATACTATACTATACTATATATATGCCCATATGACATTTTCCTCATAGATTGTATTTAGAATAAAGTGTTCATTATCATTTTTATGTATTTTAAAAAAATTGTAAACTGGGGGTGATGAGTTAAGCAGAATGGCTGGCGTTCTTTGCAGGGCCTGATTTTATTGACTTAAAGGAATCAAATAATTAAAGCACTGTGGCATTTAACTGTCATTCTTCAAACTGACTATCTGAGATGTTTGAATGGATGAGATAGTATGAATTCTGAACTTGAGGTCAATGTTATTGGAGTTGTTGAAACTGATTAAGATAACAGCTTTGATATGGTCCTAGTAGTCTGTGGGGCTATAAACAAAATGAAACGAAATGAGTTTGGAAATAGGAAATTGGTTTTGCAAATGGAAAATTGGTTTGAAATCTCATCCAAAAGATTTTCAGGGAGATTGATCCTGTACCCATAAATCCAAGCAAAATTAGTCTCTAGAACAATGACGTCTGCTAAAACTCAAAACTACACCCCTATTTACCTTCAGACCACAAGTTTGAGAGTCAAACCGCACGCTACTTGTTGAAAATTGTTGGCAGAAAAAACCATCTTGCAGACCCAGATCAAATGGCCAACAATCTATTCCTTTTCCAAGCTTCATCCTCATTCCCTGTTCGTCATTCTGCTATTTGTCTTCCTCAAATTATCCTTAAAGACTCGCTTATATCCTTCAGCTCCAGGCATGAAAAGGAGATGACCACTCCCACCTTATACTGGATTTTGTGGGGTATTTTTCCCTGTCAGAACATTGTATGTATGGTTTTGTGTAAGCCTGAGTGTATTTCTTCTTCCTCTTCCTTTAGTTCTTTGTTCTTGTTTTTTCTCTTGTTCTTGTTTTCCTTGCTTTTCTCTTCTTCCTCTTCCTCCTCCTCTTCCTCCTCTTTCTCCTCATTCTCCCTCTTCTTGTTCTTGTTCTTGTTCTTGTTCTTCTTCTTCTTCTTCTTCTTTTTCTCCTCCTTCTTCTCTTCTTCTTCTTCTTCTTCTTCTTCTTCTTCTTCTTCTTCTTCTTCTTCTTCTTCTTCTTCTTCTTCTTCTTCTTCAATCCCCCTATTACTGTCTATGTCTGTCTGTCTGCCTGTCCGTCTATCCGTGTCTGTGTCTGTGTCTATGTGTCTATGTCTGTGTTTGTCTCTGTCTGTGTCTATGACTGTTTCTGTCTGTCTGTCTGTCTGTCTCTTGTTTATGAACAAAATCAACTGGCTAGAGCAAACTTTGAAATCAGGCCTATCTATCGATTGCATAATCTGCTAGCCACAGGGACAGAGATAAGCAGAAACTGTACACTAAACCTATGCAACACGATCATTGAGAACTCCCGTAGGAGATGAAGGCGAATAAAAGAAAACGCCACAGCAGCAAGATACAGTAATTATGTAGTGGACAACTGAAGCAGTTTTTTTCTCATCTTCAAAACACTGATAAGCACAGTAAAAAAACCAAAAACAGAATAGAGAAAAACACAGGTTAAAGTTCTTTTTTTCTGATTTTAGGATGATCTAAGTAACTGTCCTACAGGGAACAGTATCTTAAGAGAAAAGGCTACGAGAAACCCCTGAATTATCTCTTAATGCATGCATTTTTAAAACAGCTACAAAGAGTGTTTTTTATCATTTAAACAAAACCAACTGAGTTACTCAGATGGGTATACAACAAAACACAATTATGTTGTTGTGTTGTTGTTGTTGTCGTTGTTGTTGTAGGGTGTTTTACAAGGTGTCACTCAGAATATACACTTTGTTTCAACATCAATACCCAATGGATGCAAAGCTAGTGTGTATGAGTGTTTTGAAGTACTTAACCACATATTATGCATCCATACTCTGACGTTAGAGGACTGTTCTATTCTCCTTTCAAAGACAGCATGGGTTATTACGCTAAAAGCTTGTCAAGGATGAAGGCAATCTCAACATAACATGTCATAACGTAGCAATATTTTCATGTAATCCTTGGTATTTTGCTTACATGGGTTGCTGAGAAAGCACTTGGCCTGGGGGCAAAAACCGCATTATTCCAAATGTACGTTTTTATCATCATGGTTTATGATGGGGTGGGGTTGGGGGGGTGGCTCAATTGTCAGAGCACTGGCTTTCCCCAGCAAAGGTTAAGCTGCGTTGAGCCTGTTTACAAAGTGGATGGATGACAATTCGTTCATCTGCCTTGGCTTCAGTATAGTCTCCAGTTCACCCAATTGAAAATGGGTACCTGCCCTCTTTAGGGACAGGGAAGGTAAAGCAGTGAGATAGAGGAGATGGGCGTGGCCCTTATATATGCTAACCTGTAGAGAAGCTGAGGTCTCTGACACCTTTACTGTTACCTTTTTATGACTAGAGACACATACAAAATGCCATATTGCTGAATGGAATAAGGAAATGTTTTGTTTTCCTGCTGGTGGGCATGAACACGTCTTTAAGTTATAAAAAGTTAGTTTTTTCTGTGCTTTACATTTACATGAACGTTTATCTTTCAGTTGAAAAGTCTGCGTCCTCTGTACCAATTTAAAATAGCCAAGTCCTTCTCTGTCTCTCTGTCACTGTCTGCCCCCTTTCTCTATCTGTCTCTCTCTCTCCATGCCTCTCGCTGTGTCTGTCTGTTTGTCTGTTTATTCATTTATTTATACCACTTTAAGTCATGAGATTTCTCTGCGTGAAACTCAGGATGCTCTCCCCAGGGAGAGTGCTTCGCCACAAGAGCAGCGCCACCTTTTTTTTTGTCTGCAACTGTATTTGTTAGCGTATCAGAGTGGCTTTTTTCTATGAATTTTGCCAGGGACAACTCTCTTGTTGCCGTGGGATTTTTTTACGTGCGCTGAATAATTGTGTGTAACACACGGGACCTCGGTTTATCGTCTAATCCGAAAGACTAGCACCCAGACAACCACTCATGGTCTAATGAATGGAGGAAATGTTTCGGGCCCTAACGGGATTCAAACCACCGCATGCTTCCGACTCGGACTTTTCGCTTTCTAGGCAGGCGCGTTACCTCTAGACCACAGATGTGGTGTCTGTCTGTCTGTCTGTCTGTCTTCTCTCCCATGATGAAGCAAACAAACCCCACAGGCTGACACAAGCTTTGAACTGTGCATACTAATCGACAGAACAATCTGATAGCCACAGGGACAGAGGTAAACAGGGACCGCACACAAAACACAGCAACACAATCATCAAAAAACTCCCATGAGAAATGGCAATAGAACCGACAAAAAAACACCCCACCCTAGCAACCAGACACAGTAATCATGCTGAGAACGACTTAGAGAAGGTTTTAAAGCTTGAGCAAAAACATAAATCAGAAAAAAATACGGACCATCAACCAGAACAAAACCATAGAAGTATTTGCTCTAACAGAGCCTGTTTGGATTTAGAAACGAGGAAATTTGCTAAAATGAAACAAACAATCAAAAAGCAAAAAAATATTCCCCACACGTTCCCTCCACTTCTTCATACTGTCATTTTTCTTGCAGTACATTTTTGGACAATAGTCAGGTGGGGGAGGGGAGAGGGAAATAACCAACAAAAACAACAGGGAAAAAGACGGACGCTATAGCCGAGTGGTTAAGACCATTTGACTTCAATCCTTTACATCATTGAAGTGGTAGGTTTGAATCATGGCAGAAGTGTCAGGTAAATTAAAGGCGATGGGTTGAGGTGTGTGTGTGTGTGTGTGTGGGGGGGGGGGGGTGGTGGTGGTGATGTTTTGTGATCTCTTAAGTCAGTTTAAAATGCCGACTTTCTGTGTGTATATACTAACATGAAGTAGATCAAATAAGTTTGTGAAATATCCCGCGATTTATGTCAGTATTTGGTGGGTTATGGAAACACAAACATACACAAGCGTGTATCTTGTACAAACAATACCTTGCCCTGAAGTTAGAATGTGTTGTCTGAAGCCAGCGGGAAGACCTCCTGTGAAGTTTTCAAGCACAGGATAAGACAAGGAACTCTACATCCCACCCAATAAGGGAACACAGAGGAGAGAAGAAAAAGAAGAAAAGTGTATACAATGGTGGGCTCAAACAGTGCAGAATGCATAGAAAAATAGTGTATAAAGATCCAGGATTTGGTACACAACAAACATAAATAGAGAAATCTGGTAAACAACAGCAGCAGCAGCAGCAAATGGAGAACAAATAGAAGAAGAAAAGAAGAAGAAGAAGAAGAAGATGATGATGATATGATGATGATGATGGATAATGATGATGATGATGATGATATGATGAGGAGATGAGAGGAGGAGGAGAGGAGGAGGAGGAGGATAGTATGATGAAGAATATACAGCAGAAGACTAAGCGAGGAGAAGACGGAGAGGAGTAAGAAGAGTGGAATATAAGTTATAATAATAGGAATTGGAAGAAGTATTTGAAGTATAATTTGAAGAAGAAGAACAAAAAGATGATATATTGATAAAGAAGGAAAAACAAAGACAGAATTATAGAAGACTAGGAACAGAAAAGAAGAAGAAGAAGAAGAGAAGATTGTAGTAGAAGAAACAGGTTATACAGAAGAAGACAAGAAGAAGAATAAGAAGAAGAAGAAGAAGAAGAAGAAGAAAAGAAGAAGAAGAAGAAGAAGAAGAAGAAGAAGAAGAAGAAGAAGAAGAAGAAGAAGAAGAAGAAGAAGAAGGAAGAAGAGAAGAACAGACAAGAAGAGAGAAGAAGAAGAAGAAGAAGAAGAAGAAGAAAAGAAGAAGAAGAAGAAGAAGAAAAGAAAAGAGAAAAAAGAAGACAAAATGACGAAGAAGAGTAAGAAGAGAGAAGACAAAAAGAAGAAGAAGATGAAGGATAAAATACTTCACAGTGCGAAGATCACTTCAGCTAACCTAGCATCAGCACAAATGTGGTGAAGCTCTCGAGCAGTTTATTCTAAGGGTTTTAAGGTCATCTCTAAAAGTGGCAACATAATGAGTAAAAGGGTTTATGTCTTTTCTCATATCAGTTTTACATTTACGAAAATAGTGATGTTTTCTTTTTGTCTTTTTCCTACTCCCCCCCCACCTTCGCTTCTCTCTCTCCTCTCTTCCTCTCTTCCTCCTCCTCTCTCTCTCTACTCTAGTCTCTCTCTCTTCTCTGCAGGTGTAGCATAAACACACGGGCATGCATACACACACACACACAAACATCACACACACATATATATATATATATATTATATATATATATATATATATATATATATATATATATATATATATATATATAATATATATATATATATATTACAGTAGTCATCATCATCATACAAAATGGATACGAATCTTACATCACAGTTTGAACTATGTACACTAATACAATTATCACACACGAAGTTTCCATCAAACACAGACACCCCCTCCAATCATCCACCTGCCTTCTAAAAAAATAAGACTTGAACACACATGCAGACATATCATGAATATCCACAAATATCAACATCAATCAACACATACACAACTGCAAAAAGAGATGTTTTATGTTTCTCCAGGAACAATGGTACACGTGCAACATAGCCAGCATTTCCACAGGTCACCGCACCAAGCACGTGCTCACTTCACATGCAACACAACATTTGGCTGCAAGGCATATGACAGAAGGCAGAAGAAAGCAGATGGAGGCTCCTGCTTGGTGTAGTCTTCAGAAGAAAAACAGACGAGAGAGAAGATTATACACCAGGATCAGAATACAAATCATACACACAGAGCCTGGTAGCTTTTTTACAAGCTTTTACCAAATGAAAATAAAATCTATTTTACAAAAACTACAGCTAATGGGGTATAGCAAGGCGACCATTTCCAAAAATCCTCCTCGTTTCAGTGAAATTGAACGCGTAATTAACCAATCACAGTTGTTTCTTTCGTAACAAGAATTAAACATTGGAATATTGTTATTTTTGTAATAGTTTTGTATGTCTAGTATACACTTTAAAATATAAAAAAGATTTTTTTTTTCTGTCCTGAAAAAATCTAAATAATTTTTCTGTGTCCTGAGAAATTTGTATAGATTTACGATAGATAAGAAAACATGTTTTAAAAAATGATAAAAAGAAGAGAAACACGTATATGAGTATATACTTATACACACAAGCACAAAAATAACGACAAAAAGCTTCCGAAAAAGATCACTTTTGATATAAATAGTTACAAATACAATACCAAAGAAAGAAAATACATTACAAAAAAATATTGACTGTTCATTGGGGGAAAAACAGTTGGAAATAAAGCAAAGAAAGAAACACATCAAACTGAGTGTGGATATACTGGAGAAAAAAAGACACAGTTATCAATTCCTTTTGTTGGTCATTACATTTTTTTCTTGATTTTCATTTTATAAAAACACATAGAATATCGTTGGGAAGATAATCATAATACTTATTAGTATTACACTGAGCGTTTCGTGGAATTATAAGAAACATTTGAATGCTTATTGTAACATTTTCAAACTGGGTCATCTGCAATTATCTAATGAGAAAATATGTCCGGAAAGTACGAAACATTATGTTCTAAGATCTTTGGCATTTTCTCAAGGATGTTGTCTTTGCCTTTTTTTCTCTCCATAGGTTCTGTACATTAGATCTCTTTACTTTGCCTTTAATTTTGCGTCTTTTTTCTTCTTTGGTTCTGAGTTAATCTTACATTATTTCTTTACTTATTCATTCCTTTATCTATCTATAAATTATTTGTTCATGTGATGGTTGATGTACTTTCAGATTACGACTACTGTTGTTTAACCTTACTAATTTAGTTTACTTTTTTCCCTCTATTTTCTTGCTGATTTTATTCATCCAAAATCACATGTTCTAAATTTTCTTTGTTTCACTCATAATTTCTCTATTGAGATAACAAAGTATTCTTGAGTCTTCCTTTTAGTTTTCTCCTGAACTCATAAGGGCTGATATATAGATTGTAACATGTAACTAAACCAGCACATAAGGATAAATGAATACAAAATAACCGTTACTAATGTTTTATATATAACAATAAAACAACGCTGATATTATCACTGTTACGGATGGTGATAATGAGGGGGAATAACTATGATAGTGATGGAGTTGTAGTAGTAGTAGTAGTAGTAGCAGCAGCAGCAGCAGCAGCAGCAGTAGTAGTAGTAGTAGTAGTAGTAGTAGTAGTAGTAGTAGTAGTAGTAGTAGTAGTAGTAGTAGTGTTGTTGTTGTTGAAGCAGAAGCAGCAGCAGCAGTAAGGAAAGCCCTCTGATGGTAAAAGTTGCAGTGCTAATTGTAGTTGTAATGGCTACCATAGACACAGACAGTCAGACAGACACACACGCACACACACACACACACACACACACACACACACACACACACACACACACACACACACACACACACACACACACACACACACACACACACAAACACACATCTCTGCACCCATTACAACACACAGTGCTAACCTATGCCATTGAAATCTGTGCCGAAAACCTAGGTCAGCTGCAATGTGAGAGGAATAATACAGACGTGTTAAGTTAGGAGCGGAAAACGGGTCTGGAACTTTCGAAGCTTATCCTGTCTGCAATTGATTTTTTCTCTTTTTTTCAGGAAGCTGAGCTAGAAACAGGATGCTGCAAGGTACTCTGTAAGCCGGGTCTCTGCAGACTGTAAATTTCAAGTGATGAGGGGCTGGGAGTGTTCTTACTTATACCGCCAAACCGGAAGAGGAAGGTGCATGTCTGAGCATGTGTTTCACGGGAAATTGGACAGTTGGAATGCAGGATGGGAGGGAGATCTTGGCAATATTGCTGAGTGAAACGATGCAATTTTGTTTGCTGTAGGAAAAGGGTTGTTTTGGTATGGTAATGTCTTTGAGTGAAATAAACGTAATTGTGTAGCTTTGTCAACAAAGGCATGGTTGAAATTAGGTTAATCAAAGAGGTTGTGGTTTCATTCTTTTGCCCATATTAACTGCAAATTGGTTTATGCGGATATGAAAACAGCTTAGATAAATCATAAAAGCAAAAAACGAGTATAAGTGATCAACACTGATGATATGTCATATATTTCTTTCCCTCTTTTTCCCTCGAAGAATCATTTCAGATTACAGTGATTTAGTGAAAAACATGAATTGTTACATTTGATTAATTTTCTGGTTTGTGTCAAGACATCACATATTTACAAGTGTGTCTTTCCGGGGATCCAACAAAGCCTGGTCACAAATTCTTGTTTGTAACAGTATACTCTGTTTTGTGATGTTCGTATCTCTGTTGGCGGACTTCACCTTGTACTGATCAAAAGATGTAACCTGATAAACAGCAGGAAGTAGTGTTTTATGTGTAAGACACTGCACTCAATCTAGTCAACAAACTGAATGTATTCCTAAATCTGTAATAGAAGGTCAATCTGAGGTCTTTCGTCACTTCCGATTTTTTTTACAACATAAATTGCTTTTACTGCATTAGAGAACGACAAGGGAGATAATCTCCTCGGTAATATCAATCTCTCTCTTGATAATCGTCGATAAATCGAATGGCCAGTCCTGCTGAAATGCTTGCTCATTCTGAATATTTTTTTTTTTTCATTTTGAAATGAACCAGCCTGAAATGATCAATCTTTATAACGAAGTTTTTTATGCGTACTCATTCATTATATTATCTCCTTATTTGGCGAAATGTTGTCGTTAATTCAAACACGGTTTTGTGGGAAGGGAATCACTGTAATTACATTACCGTGGTGTGGGTTAATTGCTGTAGGAAAACGATAATCGATTTCTTTAAGCCCAATTTTGTCAGACAACGGTAGCCAGCTCAACGACCATAGTTGACCAGCTGTGCTTGTCTTACCACAGCTGCCAGTTTCCCCTACTTTCGGCTGTTATCAGCTGCTATCCATTCCATTCCATTCCAGCCCAGCTGATGCTAATTATAGCAGGAACTGACCACACTCGGACTAGGTAAATGGAAGGGGTGTCTAGATTTAGAGCACTTGACTGAGCGATATTGGATTTGCGCGCTGTGAATTACATTGAACCAGCCACTGTGTGTGGTGGAACATAATAATACTGTTGCTTTTCGTTTCTTTCCCTGATGGCTTTTCAGCTTGCCAATATTTCTTTTTTCGTTCCTTTGGTTACAGCTTGGAGATTTACCATGGAGAGATTTTTGCTTTTGTAGCCATTTTCTCATCAGGAAGGATGGCAATTTTGGGATATCATTTTTTCAAAAAACCATTTACCTTCAATCTGTAAGATTTGTTGTCTGTGTTGCAGGTTTCCATGATTTGTATTTTACTTAGTTTTGACTATAGAAAGACAAGACGTGAGGTGTTATTTTATTGCAAATTATTCAGCACTTCTGGTTTTGGCACAGAATTAGTCAACTTCATTATGTTGTCATTATCATATGTGATATAGTTCTTGTCAAAGTTATTGTTCATGTCATTGTCATGAGGATGATGATGCGGAACAAAAGAAATGCCAAATTTGAAACACACACACACAGTGCGCAAACTGAAAATACGAACAAAAGGCCACACAATCTTTAAACATTCCTTTAACGAATAGTAGCCCCAAAATGCATCACCTACTCTACAAAACTCCCTAGTCTTCCGAGACTGAAGGCTGCCCCCCAAAAAAACTCCTCTACAAAACAACCGATTTCCTACAAAATTACAACCTAATAAATATCCATCTATCTCTTATCCCTAGATATACTTTTCTCCCTGATTTTTTCTAATTTCAATACAAAAAAATCTGTGATGGACACAGAAGGAAATAGATCGAAAGCGAACCACCCACAAAAAAACGGAAGGAGTTAAACACTGAAAACGACGAAATTCATTTGGGAATGATCACCTTGCCAATAAGGAGACGGGTCCATACGCTCATCCGAGTTACCTGCGTGGAAAAGCTGGTTGAAGTTGGCCTCAGAATCCCACATGAGGAAGATGTAGTCCATGGGGATGCTGCTGATCAGGTCCAGAAAGAACCAGCTCTTCACGTAGTGCTTGGCGATCATCTTGGGGTCTAGGATGATCTCGTCCGCAAAGTCGTTGATGATTATGCCTGGAAAACACCAACAGTTAGCTTACGTACCGCACTATGGGCGGTGTTTGTGTCAGTATGTGTAGGATAGGTGTTAGGTTAGGTTAATAAGGGTTGGGTGGGGTGGGGTGTTAGAGGTAGATTTTGTTATGTAAAACAATGGGGAGTAGCAGGTTTTGTCAGGAGTAATGTGGTACTTCACAAGTGGAGAGAGTCAAAAAATACAATTCTGAGGAAAACAAGCAATACTGTCGCCTGCAGTGTTCATGGTAAGGGATGGTACTTATAAAAAGGTAATGAAAATAATAGCTACAATGATGGCTTAATCATTGGTCTTACTACTATCAAAAGAAGCAGGCTTACCCTGATGCGCATCTATGTGTATATATGTGCGTGTGTGCGCGCGCACACACACACACACACACACGCACACATACACACACACACGCACACACACAGACACACACACACACACACACTTATCCAATCACTAAGCTGTCTTAGTTACTGCAAGCTGGCTTATGATGAAGACAAAACAGTGAGTGTTGATAACCAAAGCTAAATCAGAAACAAAAGGAGGAAAAATGGACAACCATTCCAAAAAGGACAAGTTTGGTTGGTGAAAAGTGATGTTTACAACTTTGAGTTCATAGATTGATTAACATCATTATTATAGTAATTGCATCATCACCATTATCATCATTATTATTATCATTATTATTATTATATTATTATTATTGTTATTATTATTATTATTATTATTTTATATATCAAAACCACTCTTCTGTATCTTCTTCTTTCTATCATTATGATTTTTTTTATATAGTGCAACAGTTTGCTTCCTTTAAACAGCTATCAGGTTACTAATGTCTACAACTAAAATGTGCATTTTTTGGAGAAATTCAAGACATAGCAGGGGGAGAAAACTCAAAATACACAGTGCTTGTACTGAATTATGGGAACTTTAGATGGCGGGTCATTATAAACAAAAATTAAAAAACAACTGAAATCATATGTCTACTTCGCCCTCCGCACCTCAACCCCCTTTACCAGCTTCCATAGATCTCTATACCATCTCAATAAATGTCTCCTCGTGTTCCACAGTATCTCGAGAAATATGTCTGTGTGCTGGTATGAAAGTCTGGTCAGGTCACGCAATTAAATTCTGAGTTTGTTCGGTTGTGTGGTTAACGTGTGTTTACAACCAGTGATATTAGACGGAAATGAAAGAATAGATAGCAGAAATGTTGATGGAAAATCAACATGGAAAGAGAGGTCGTTTAACAGTTTGATACTACGTAAGGAAAGTAGACCATAGAAATGTAACAAGGGAGAAACCAGTCTAAGAGGAATCTCAAAAGGAATTATAAAACTGAAATATGTATAAAGGACTTAGAGATATCAAAAAGAATACTTTCATCAGACTGAATTGTGTCTAATATTTTTCCGAATTTTTTTAAAAGGTCAAATACGGATTTCTTTTCGATACAATGAACTGTTCAGCAGGGAAATATGCCCACTACAAATCCACCTGACATGCATGCAAAACCTTCATTTTAACAGCGTTTAGTCCTGTTTTTGTTGGAAACGATGGTAATAAATCTCGCATAGAATATCAAAAGAACAAAATTCTTCTTTTTTTAAGAACGGGATATAATGAAGCTTTCCCTTTTCTGTGGTTCTAGCTTCATATTATATGTACGATCCTGAAGTCGCTTTGAAGAAGTTTTCCTTTTAAAGAAGGAATTATTCCTTTACTGAAGGTGGTACAGAAACTTAAAAAAAACACGTTTTAGAAGACCTTTTTTTCGTGCGCCTGACTATTGTGACTAGATATATAGCATTCACATCAGAAAGGATCCTTCAGCCAGATGAGGGGTCGCTTTGTTAAAGGAAAAACATAAAGGCAGTCAGGCAGTGTACTGCTGTATTGAACTGTGCACGAGCCAAGAGACTGGGTCTCTCTTGACGCCTGGTTATTAGAAGAGTGTCTGGTCGGGTTTATCAGAATTCTTGTAGGTTTCTCAGACAATGAAAACATTGCTAGAAGTGTTCAAGTACGCATACGGTTACCATTACTTCTTCTTCGTCGAACGCTCAGACAGCAACTACTGTTGTCTGTCATATGAGCCAGAAAAAAAAATTGCGTTGCGTTGCCTGACCAATCAGGACAAGCCCATCCGAGTTCGGGGTTTGAGAGAATTGTTACCTTTGTTAAGCCATTCTGGAATAAGGCGGGAGAATGGACCAAGAAGGCAGAGAATGGACAAAGATGAGGTGACAGGAAGAAAAGGAGCAAGGCAGCAGGAGAGAGAGAGAGAGAGAGAGAGAGAGAGAGAGAGAGAGAGAGAGAGAAGAGAGAGAGGACAGAGACAGAGACAGAGAGACAGAGAGACAGAGAAAGAGAGAGAGAAGGGTAGGGGGCAAAAAAGAGTGATTTATAGCACAGAGTTTTTAGAAGGTTGGGATGTTATTAATTTTATACTGACAGACAACCCGGGTTCTAACAGGAAATGCCGTTTATTGATTTGCTAATCTTCATTTTTAGGGGTGGCTAGCATAAATAGCATTCCCGTATCACTGTTGAAATACTGCTTGTCAGGAGAACAAAAAAGTGAAGAGAGAGAGAGTGGGAGAGAGAGAGAGGGGGGGGGGAGAGGGAGAGAGGGGAGCGAGAGAGTGAGAGAGTGGGAGAGAAGAGAGAGAGAGAGAGAGAGAGAGAGAGAGAGAGAGAGAGAGATTGGAGAGAGAGAGAGGAGAGGAAAAGAGAGACAAAAGAGAGAAGAGAGAGAGAGAGAGAGAGAGAGAGAGAGAGAGAGAGAGAGAGAGAGAGAGAGAGAGAGAGAGAGAGAGTGTGTGTGTGTGTGTGAGTGAGTGAGTGTGCGTGATTATAAACGGAAAGATGCATAGGTATCTTCTTGTTCCTGTGTTTTAGTTAATTCAATTCTATCACTAATACTAAGGATTATTTGGTGCCGTTGGTGCCAACATATAATTATCAGATACATGCTCAATGATTCATAGTGTATGTCTAACAAGCATAATTTATTGTTATTTCATATGCAGCAAGCGTGACCTAATTTTAAAAACGTTTTTGTTGTATATCAGTTTATGTCTTTTCAAAAATTTAAAACTGACCTTAGCGTTCTGTCATCTACATTGCTTCATATAGACTCATATTTCTCAATGCTTCATATAAACTCATATTTCTCAATGCTTCATATAAACTCATATTTCTCATTGCTTCATATAAACTCATATTTCTCATTGCTTCATATAAACTCATATTTCTCATTGCTTCATATAGACCCATATTTCTCATTGCTTCATATAGACCCATATTTCTCATTGCTTCATATAGACCCATATTTCTCATTGCTTCATATAGACTCATATTTCTCATTGCTTCATATATACTCATATTTCTCATTGCTTCATATAGACTCATATTTCTCATTGCTTCATATAGACTCATATTTCTTCTCAACGACAAAAAGACAGGTTCGGCACTAGCACTATTCTCCACAAATCATAAGTCTTGCTTGGTGGGCCAAAATGATCCCAGACGCAAAATCACTACCTACCATTAGTGAACCTCAGAGTTCTAGCCAAGGAACTAAAACAAATTAAAAGAAAATATTTGCTCAAATACTAATGGAAAGGCTTGTCTTGACTTCCCCCTAAACTTCTTGAGGAGTTGCTGGGCAAATAATACTTTCATGAAAACTTCTCGAAGCAAATTCAGCCTGAGCGAAGCATACATAACCAAGCCGCCGATCAATAAATAGCAAACGCGGTATGTTCTTGTCATCTTGTCTACCTGCCCATTACTGGCGTTCTCTTCTGCGAAAAGACTAATGGGCTAGATACATGTGTGCAAGACGTTATGTGTTGCGTACAGACCTTGCTTTAAACAGTCTTAGACGAAGGACTGATTTCAACTCGAAAACCGTTAAAGACGCGCGTCATCATTATTTTGAAGAAGACAAACACACTTAACATTTAAAGAAAGGAACAGCAATTTCTAAATTTGACATGACCTAGAGCTTTAAAAAAATAGAATGATTTATTTTTAGCTCAGGTTTAAAAGTGACAAGCTTAAAACTGTGCAAGAAGCAGGGTTTAACATTTTTTTTTAATTTTATTTTATATTTTTGATTTTTCTTACTTTTCTATATTACACTGCAATGGGGAAAAAAACAACCAGGGTTGCTTTCACTGAAATCGTGATAGGCCCACTGACAAAAACCAAGGGGAGTTTTTTTTTAAGTTAATGAGCTCCAAAAAGCAACATATTCTTCTATTCCTAGCCCCCCCTCCCCCACTCCCTTCCTTTGCTCCTCTGTTCTCGTCTGTATCCAGCTGTCAAATAAGGGTCACGCACAGACTGTATGCTAGTTTACAAAGTTTTTGCGTCTGTTAGATTTTTGAAAAGTTGCTTAAAACTGAAGAAGATTTCTTATGGGGCAAAATTCCACTTTAAGTGTGTGTGTGTGTGTGTGTGTGTGGAGAGAGAGAGAGAGAGAGAGAGAGAGAGAGAGAGAGAGAGAGAGAGAGAGGAGAGAAGAGAGAGAGAAAGAGAGAGAGAGAGAGAGAGAGAGAGAGAAGAGAAGAGATTATGTCATAATTATGGAAAGTACTGATTCTCTCCCTTCCCCCCCCCCCCCCTCCTTCCCCTCCGTCCTTGTGTTTTTTATGTACAAAGGTAAGGGTTTAGGTTTATTTGTTCACTCCTTTATTATTCTTACCTCTGTTTATTCATTTGTTTTGTTCTTTTTGTTCGTTTGTTCTTGTTTTGTTTTCTTTCTGTTTTGAGTCTGAAGTTGGAGTTTTGGTTTTGCTATCTTAAAAAAAATAATGTTGACTGTAACTGAGGCAATTTACATTCATATTTCAAATGATTATGTTTCTCTTCTTTAAACGCGTGTGTGTATGTATGTGTGGATGCGCGTGCGTGCGTGCGTACGTGCATTTGTGTGCGTGCGTGTGTGTTTATGTATGTGTGTGTATCTGAGTCAGCAAAATCCGTGCATAACTTCATTATATTATTGTAGATTAAAGAAAAAGACTGACAACTGATAATTTGCACATGGCTACGATTTTTCTTCACTATTTTGTTTGTACAGCTATATACCAATAACAAGAAATTCCTTAAGGAAAAGATGGTAACAAGAACGTGATCAAACTCTAACTGATGCTCTAAATATGGAATACATCACACACCCACTATTCATTGTTAGGGACATAAAGGTAAATCAAGTTGTCGTGCTTAAAAAGCAGGCAGAAAATAATCATAAGGCATTCAGTGGCAAAGGAAGGATTATGGGAAGCCTGGCAAACAGTCTCAAAACTATAATGCACAAGAAAACCCAAATGTGTAAATGCAAACTTAAAGAAACTAAATTCAAATTTCAAATCTGTGATAAGTCCGTCCACATGCACAAACTAAACTGTTAAGAAAAACACAACTGGAATCGCAAACAAATTCTGCCATTAAATGTCATATAACAAAAGCTCATGCAAATTTTAAAAACAGATGAAAAACAAAGTGATGAGTTATAGAATATACCATGTCAAATTTACAAGATTAAAAAAAAAACCGCAAACAAAGCTTTATATAATATACCATGTCAAATTTAAATGTTTTATCAAACAAAAGTCGTAAGTTATACCATGTCTTTTAAAATTGAAAACTAGATTAAAACCACAGTTGAAAGGTACACCATCTCTTTTTTCTGTTATGATAATTATGTTCTATATTTCCAATATTCAAAACAATTGCAGTGCACACACTGATGCTCAAAAAATAGCAATGCTGGCCTATAGACAATATGTGTGATAGACAACACAGTGAATTTGTGTGGCTACACAATAAGTAAATATGCTTTCACAACGCTAACATCCAACATTATTATGATTCTAACAAACTAAGGTGCCAGTTACTTGAGTCGTCTGAGAAATACAAATATAAAAAACAACACAAAACAGAACCTGTTTGAAATGTTTATCTAATACAAGCATTGGAGTCCTGTCTGTTGACATGAGATATGCATTTTAACAGTCGTTGAATAATCATTATATTGAATATTGCATACCACTTTCAGGCTCAGCAGATTTGCAAAAAAAAAAGATTTTGGATAGCTCTCTCTTTAGAAAGGGCATCGCCACAAGACTGGCGCCACCTATTTTGTTTCTAGTTTCTTGTAAGTGCTTGTATATTGTTTCTGTCTGAGACTGGCTTTTTATGAAAAAGAAACTCCAATGACACTTTCCTTGTTGTCAGAGTTCTTTTACGTAAGCTAAATATGTGTGTGTATGTGCGTGTATGTGTGTATGTTACACACGAGACGTCTGTTCATCACCTTGTTAGAAAGACTAGCATCCAGGCCATTACCTAAGGTCTTGTGGACGGGGAGAAAGTTTGGGATCAAACAGTGATCAAACCTGGAGATTGTCCCTATCTCAACATATGCACTGTCCTTAGACCATCGATCCAACCACACTGACATTTTTTCCGTGTAAGATATATATGTGTGTGAACATACATATACATATATACAAGCTTCTAAACTGGGCCATCTTGTTTCCAGCCCGTTCGCAAGCTAATGATGGTCATTGAAAGATGCTGACGACCATAGGCCTCAGACTAAAATCATGTTTACCTCCGGCAAGGGATTACATCCTGTAGTTGTATTGCAGTGGATGTACCCTGTCAGTGTGGTGATAACGCTATAGCTAGCTGACGTTTGCTATTGTGTAACCGTCTGCTGATTTTGACCCCAAGTAACCTTGTGCTGTGTTGAACATAGTGCCATTGAGTAAAAGTATAACATTTTTGCCATTGTGTAACAGTCTGCTGTGTGTGCCATTGTGTAACAGTCTGCTTGTGTTTGGCATTGTGTAACAGTCATCTTGTGTCTGCCGTTGTGTAAGAGTTTGCTGCTCTTGCGCATTGTGTAACGATGTCTCTGTGTTTGCCATTGTGAACATTTCTGCTGTGTTTGGCCATTGTGTAACAGTTTGCTGTTTTGCCATTGTGTAACAGTTTGCTGTGTTGCATTGTGTAACATCTGCTGTGTTTGCCATTGTGTAACAGTTTGCTGTGTTTGCCATTGTGTAACGGTCTGCTGTGTTTGCCATTGTGTAACAGTCTGTTGTGCTTGCCATTGTGTAACAGTCTGCTTATGTTTGCCATTGTGTAACAGTCTAATTGTGTTTGCCATTGTGAAATAGTCTGCTTGTGTTTGCTATTGTGTATCAGTCTGCTGTGCTTGTCATTGTGTATCAGTCTGCTATTTTTGACATTGTGTAACAATCTGAAAAGGTTTTTAATAATAGTTATGACTTAATTCATAATTTTTTTCTGATTGTTTATGCCATATTTGTTTTGAACTTCAATTCCTTTTCTTGCCTTTTATACACTTTCATCAAACTGTATTTTTTGTTATCAATTATTGTCATTATATGATATTTTGTTTGAATGTATGTTATTATTATTCATGTTTGCTGTTTTAGTTCGATTTCTTCCTATTGTTTAAGTCTATTGTTTAGTCTGAATTTTCTTTATTTTTATATGTTCTAGTTTTTTAACAATTTCTTCTAATTTAATCTATTTATATTATATTTTTATTTTATATTATTATAATTTCTTATATTATATTATATTATATTATATTATATTATCATTTTTAAATTATATATATATTATATTAATCATTATCATATATTATACTTACAAAATTGTAATTTTCTGTCTTTTGTTTCTGTTTAATATGCCTGTGTTTGTCTCGGGGTTACATTCTGTGTGTGTGTGTGTGTGTGTGTGTGTGTGTGTGACAGAGAGAGAGAGAGGAGGAGAGAGAGCGAGGAGAAAGAAGAGAGAGAGACAGAGAGAGACAGAGAGAGACAGAGACAGAGAGAGAAGGGGGAGAGAGACAGAGAGAGACAGAGAAAGTGGGGAGAGAGAGAGAGAACAGAGAGAGACAGATACAGAGTGAGAGATAGAGGGGGAGAGAGAGAGATTGTAGCAGGAGATGGGGCAGGGAGCTAAGAAGTGGATGTATGAGTAAGCACAGACTAACTGATAATTCCACCTGGCTACTCATGTACGTAGTTTCGAAGAACCTTACAATTGAAAAGAAAATCACTGGAAGACAGGAAAGAAACCTGTTACATAATAAACGGGACGGGGTGATTAACATTATAGTCAGAATGACATCGTAATATTCTGATGGTAAGTGAAAATTGCTGGGGGGTTTTGTTGTTTCTTCCAGCTTAAAGCTCAGAGGCTCAGCAATGGTGAGATTTTGCGGATGGGACCGTTTTTGCCTACCATTAAGGTAGCCGTATTGCGGTTTCGGGAATGATGTCCACCCACACACGACGATAGTGTCACCATCCGTTCCTACATGTAGCAATAGCCTACTTTTTCGAAAAGCAGAACAAGTTTTTAACGTGTGTGACAGATGGTTTTTTTGTGTGCATGCGTTTGTACATGGGAGCTCAAGTTTATAGGCTCATCAGTAGGACTACTAGGGCAGTGGAGTTGGTACTGATGATTTTTTATCGCTGCCTCGTCTTCATTGACTTGCTGTTCCCAACACAGTTCAGTTCAATCGATCCGCCCCAGCCACACACACACCCAAAGTTGTTATCTCGCATCCTCGGGGTCAGAAGTCCACAGGAATCCCATCAGTGTCAGTGTCAGGCCACTGTGGGGCCACCAGCAAGAGGGGCCCCTTTACTGCTGCTGCGTTACTTTGGAGGTGTTCAGTTGCGCCTGTGTTGAGCTAACATAGGCATGGCACCATCTACTGAGCCTTAATACTGACGACAGTAATAGCTCAGTCGCGGCAAGACAAAAGGTATGAGATGCCCAATCCAGGGTGACGACCGCATTAACGTCCCTCCAACGACTAGTTTTTTTTTCCCGTGAACCTACACACCAAATGGGCTCCATTAAGCCAACGGGTTGTCAAGGGTGGCGCTGCTCTTGTGGCGACGCGCTCTCCCCCGGGGAGCTGGAGAGCAGCCCGAATTTCACGCAGAGAAATCTCGTGACTTAAAGTGGTATAAATAAAAAAATAATAATAAATGTTAAAACTTAGGAAACACAAGGAGACTTCTCTTTACACTAAACCAGTGGCATAGTTTCTGTTTTCTGTTTGATTCAAACATGTGGAACTCCTTGGAGTCGGAATGCAGCGAGTGACATATATATATATATTTTTTTCTATTTAATTCACACATTTGGCACTGCCTGAAGTCGGAATGCGGATACTTTAATGGTGGGAAGACACGGTCGCATACGCAGAATCTCACCATTGGTGAATCTTGGAGCTCTAGCCAAGGAACGAAAAGAAAGACAAAACACAACTCAATAAAAAGACAACACCTGGCACACTTGTTCTGCTTGTTTCCGTATAAATTGAAAGTTGATGGTTGTTAAAAATCACAAAAAGTAAAATACCCATAGCGTGTTTTTAAAACATAAAGACAAATTAACTACGTTTACAAAAAAAACCAACCAAAAAACCCCTACAGGATTATGTAAACGTTTTGTTGACATTTCCACTTTCATCAATTTGTTTTTATCTTTTAGAATTTGTTTCCCTTGATGAAATAGCAATTCTTAAGTATGATAGCTCTTCAAAACTAATGTTACTTATTTTCATCTTTAGTATATTCAAAGGAAAAAGGTAAAGATACTTTGAAGGATGGGAACAGAAAAATAAAAAAAAGATTGCGAATTAAATCAACTGCTGTTTTGGGCGATATACCATTCTTAAAGTTTTCCTATGGTGTGGCGGGCAGAGAAAGTGAGAGCAACATGATGGAAATGAGATGTAAACTTGTCCCCGATGTCAGATTGCAGCTACCTCCATAGTGGATAAAAACGGTCATTTACGTAAAGCCTTACCCTTGGGAGGTCTCAGAGCTCTAGCAGAACAACGAAAAACATAGTAAGCAAGGTATGGTGCGAATGGGGTAAGTAGGTTATATTTTTTTCAGAGAGCGAGAGAGAGAGAGAGAGAGAGAAGAGAGAGAGAGAAGAGAGAGAGAGAGAGAGAGAGAGAGAGAGACAGAGAGAGAGAGTCAGAGAGAGAAGAGAGAAGGGGGAGAGAGAGAGAGAGAGAGAGAGAGTCAGGAGAGAGAGAGTCAGAGAGAGAGAGAGAGAGAGAGAGAGAGAGTCAGAGAGAGAGAGAGAGAGAGAGCGAGATAGTCAGAGACGTAGAGACAGAGGGAGACAGAGATACAGAGAGACAGATAGAGAGAGAAAGACAAGGACAGACAGACAGGCAGACAGAGCTAGAGACAGAGAGGAGTGAGACAGAGAGATAGAGAGGGGGAGAGACAGAGAGATAGAAAGACAGAGAGAGAGAGACCGAGATAGAGACAGAGAGACAGAGGGAGACAGAGATACAGAGAGACAGATAGAGAGAGAAAGACAAGGACAGACAGACAGGCAGACAGAGCTAGAGACAGAGAGGAGTGAGACAGAGAGATAGAGAGGGGGAGAGACAGAGAGATAGAAAGACAGAGAGAGAGAGACCGAGATAGAGACAGAGAGACAGAGATACAGAGAGACAGATAGAGAGAGAAAGACAGAGACAGACAGACAGGCAGACAGAGCTAGAGACAGAGAGGTGTGAGACACAGAGAGAGAGAGAGAGAGAGAGAGAGAGAGAGAGAGAGAGAGAGAGAGAGAGAGAGAAGAGAGAGAGAGAGAGAGAGAGAGAGAGAGAAAGACAGAGACAGACAGACAGGCAGACAGAGAGCCAGAGCTAGAGACAGATATGAGAGAGACAGAAACACAGAGGCAGACAGACACAACGACAGAGACAGAGAGACACAGAGACACACAGAGAGAAAAGAGTTACTGAAGTCTACAGAGAAAAGAAAGGAAGGAAGAAGGGAAGGAAGGAAGGAAGGGAGCGACATAAGAAAGCTGGAGAACAAAAGGAAACGGCAAGAGTAGGGCGAGGAAGCAAGAATATCGAAAAAAAGAAAGAAAGAAAACCAGGGATGAGGAAATCTTGGAAGAGAAAAGGGGTAGAAGTAGTAGTAGTAGTGATTCTCTGAGAGGCTGAAGCCCGTTGAGGATTGGTTCCACATACTGTCTGTATACCCACTACTTTGTCTGTCTTTTCTTTTTGGCCTTGCAAATATTCTGCACGAACTTTTCTTTTTGTTCCCATGCCCCATCCCCCCCCCCCTTCCGCCCCTGTTGTCATGTCCCCCTTCTCAGTGACTTTATATCAACGAACTTTGTTCTCTCTCCTCTCTCTCTCTCTCTCTCTCTCTCTCTCTCTCTCTCTCTCTCTCTCTCTCTCTCTCTCTCTCTCTCTCTCTCTCTCTCCCCTCTCTCTCTCTCTCTCTCTCCTTTTTTTATGAAAGCTTTTGAAAAGCGTTATGTATTCATGGAAGGGAAAATTCAGATAAATAGCCTTAAGTTCATGTATTTGTTTTGTCCTAATTGCGGTGTATTCTTCTAATTTACTGCTTATGTACACCCCAGCGATATGGGCCATAGGCCTAATCATTAAACCATTCAGAGTTCAGAGTCGCTCTCTCTCTCTGTATATATATATATATATATATATATATATATATATATATATATATATATATATATATATATATATATATATATAATTAGCCTAGCGGTTAGAACATTGCGCTCGCAATCTGACGACCGTGGTTCGATTCCCGTTCAAGGGGGTATTTTCTCCTGGAGTTAACATCAGTGCAGACTCCACTCTCCCCAAAAGTCCTTCGGATGAGACTATAAACCAAAGCCCCGGCTGCAAACGCACGTAGAACATCTTGCGCACACGTTAAATCCTGTTCCGCTTTTTCGTAAGAGTAGGCCATGGGAACATATAACAAAATTTACAAAACCGCATACACACGGGGACTGGATGTAAAAAAGCACGCAAGCGCTTATTCCATTATCCTCGATATAAAATAATAAAATACATACAAATCTCTCTCTCTTACACAGCCCCCCCCCCCCCCCCCCCCCACCTGAATTTCACCTAACTTCTGTTTAACACTACTTGTTCCAGTTTCAAACTGTTTGCTTCATTTTGCCGACCCCCCCCCCCTCTTCCCCTAACCCTTCTGCTGGTCCTCTGCTGCCCACACCAAGTGAAAACTTTGAAAATAAAACCCTAGACTCGAAATGTCAGTTCATTTACTTTCCTCTAGTCCTATATTCGTAGGATGGAATTCATCAAGTTGTTTTTTTTTTATACATACCCTTTGCTCTTTTAGCGCGTGATAAGATCAACATGGTTTGTTACTGTTTATTGAAAGTAAGCAATACCTGTTTTGTTAGGGACTGTAAAGGACAGAGAAAAAAATTAGAGTAAATTCTGGTTAGAATAAGCAATAGAATTTCTGTTGATGGAATTTGGGATGTCTATACACACAAAAAATGTTTATATACAGTATAAACCATTACTTTTATGATCTCTCAGTAATTCACTGCCTCTGAGAAGTAGTCTAATTAGGCAACATATGAAGTCGTGCCCCAACAGACTACAAGACTACAGGATAGATGAAAGGAGGGAGGTGGAATTATCCAAACGTAATGTTCCTTCAGAAAATTTAGAAACCTTTCATCTACAAAACCAGAATGCCACTACCTTCATTGTGGACACACGAAAAAAAATCGCATAACCAAAATGTCATCATTGATGAATCTCATAACTCTAGCCGAGGAACAATACCCCAAAAATAACTTTTTAAAAAAATCATACACTAATCGATCCTCATATCCCAGCCTGCTATTTACTATAACCATAGAAAAAAAATCACGGCAAACTTCCTCCGTTGGACTAAAAGTAGCAGACAATATTTTTTTTTAGGGATATGAAGAGGGATTACCATACTATTTCTGGTAGAAAGCAATATGTGTTCTACGATGTGTGAAATGCACCACCTCCCAATAGCAATGGCCGCACCAGTGATTGATGCTATTTTGAGGCTTTTGAAAGAGAAACCATCATCAGGATTTTAGTATCTTCATGTGCCCGTCTGTCGCAGAATGTCTCCATTTCACTGTGTGTTCACAATGCTGCATGCTGCTGGAGAAGAAGTAGCCTGTGACATGGTCAAGGGAACAGGCAACACTATGTGTCAGGAGAGGCACAACACTGGGTCAGAATAAACCAGGCAAACTGTGTCACTGTCAAAAAGAGGCAAGCTGTGTCTCTGTCAAAAGAGGCAAACTGTGTCACTGTGAAAAAGAGGCAAACTGTGTCACTGTCAAAAAGAGGCAAGCCGTGTCACTGTCAAAAAGAGGCAAGCTGTGTCACTGTCAAAAAGAGGCAAGCTGTGTCACTGTCAGAAAGAGGCAAACTGTGTCACTGTCAAAAAGAGGCAAGCCGTGTCACTGTCAAAAAGAGGCAAGCTGTGTCACTTTTTGACAAGCTGTGTCACTGTCCAAGGTGTGTCACTGTCAAAAAGAGGCAAGGTGTGTCACTGTCAAAAAGAGGCAAACTGTGTCACTGTTAGAAAGAGGCAAGCTGTGTCACTTTTTGACAAGCTGTGTCACTGTCAAAAAGAGGCAAGGTGTGTCACTGTCAAAAAGAGGCAAACTGTGTCACTGTTAGAAAGAGGCAAGCTGTGTCACTTTTTGACAAGCTGTGTCACTGTCAAAAAGAGGCAAGGTGTGTCACTGTCAAAAAGAGGCAAACTGTGTCACTGTTAGAAAGAGGCAAGCTGTGTCACTTTTTGACAAGCTGTGTCACTGTCAAAAAGAGGCAAGGTGTGTCACTGTCAAAAAGAGGCAAACTGTGTCACTGTTAGAAAGAGGCAAGCTGTGTCACTGTCAAAAAGAGGCAAGGTGTGTCACTGTCGAAAAGAGGCAAACTGTGTCACTGTCCAAGGTGTGTCACTGTCAAAAAGAGGCGAACTGTGTCACTGTCAAAAAGAGGCAAGCTGTGTCACTGTCAAAAAGAGGCAAGGTGTGTCACTGTCAAAAAGAGGCAAGGTGTGTCACTGTCAAAAAGAGGCAAGGTGTGTCACTGTCGAAAAGAGGCAAACTGTGTCACTGTCAAAAAGAGGCAAGCCTTGTCACTGTCAAAAAGAGACAAGCCGTGTCACTGTCAAAAAGAGGCAAACTGTGTCACTGTCAAAAAGAGGCAAGGTGTGTCACTGTCAAAAAGAGTGCAAACTGTGTCACTGTCAAAAAGAAGCAAGCCTTGTCACTGTCAAAAAGAGACAAGCCGTGTCACTGTCCAAGCCGTGTCACTGTCAAAAAGAGGCAAACTGTGTCACTGTCAAAAAGAGGCAAACTGTGTCACTGTCAAAAAGAGGCAAGCTGTGTCACTGTCAAAAAGAGGCAAACTGTGTCACTGTCAAAAAGAGGCAAGCTGTGTCACTGTCAAAAAAGAGGCAAACTGTGTCACTGTCAAAAAGAGGCAAGCTGTGTCACTGTCAAAAAGAGGCAAGCCGTGTCACTGTCAAAAAAGAGGCAAACTGTGTCACTGTCAAAAAGAGGCAAACTGTGTCACTGTCAAAAAGAGGCAAGGTGTGTCACTGTCAAAAAGAGGCGAACTGTGTCACTGTCAAAAAGAGGCAAACTGTGTCACTGTCAAAAAGAGGCAAGGTGTGTCACTGTCAAAAAAGAGGCAAACTGTGTCACTGTCAAAAAGAGGCAAACTATGTCACTGTCAAAAAAGGCAAGGTGTGTCACTGTCAAAAGATGGCGAACTGTGTCACTGTCAAAAAGAGGCAACTGTGTCCAGTCAAAAAAGAGGCAAGGTGTTACTGTCAAAAAGAGCAACTGTGTTATGAAAAGAGGCAAATGAGTCACTGCCAAACAAGAGAAACTGACTGTCATTATACAAGACAAACTGTGCATCATAAGAGGCAATGTATATGGTAAAACATGAATGAATGTTTCACAGTCAAAAGGAGAAACTCGTGTCATGTGATAAAAAAAGTCTGTGTCACAGTCTAGAATGTAATGAACAAAATGGGAAGTATGTCATGTAAAAATGGAATTGTTATTATCAAGAAATATCACCGTGACACTGGTATAAAAGTGCACGAGTGCCAGAAAACAAACAAAATGCTGACTGTCAACAGAAAAACCAATTATTATTCATCTCAAAGGATCTTTCGTCAAAAAGACAAATCATGACCCCATTACCAAAGCAAACTGTGCAACTGAATGTTTAAAAACAGGAAAGAGTAAAGTTGGATGATAAATACAAATCTCCCTTAGATCTATATTGTGATGTTATTGTTGTTTTTATTATGATATGCAGCACCTGGGGTTTATCACAGTTCTTGATTAAATCATTGACGCTGGGGGCAACGGCAAAGTGAGAGGCTGTATGACCAGTGGCTTTCCCACTCATGGAATTCCACTCTACAGCTTAGTCTTTAGTGATCGACCATGACTCTCTGACTAGGGGGCTTGACTCGCACAGTCCTTGTGTGCTGCAGCCCTGGGGGCTGGTTGGCCTTTGGAGAACATCTCCAACGCTGACTGTCCTTATGCCCACTTGGCCTAGAGAGTGGGGATGTACTGTGGGCAAGGCATCTCTACTACAATCAAATTTCTGCCCAATTTCCGAAACAGCAGCTGCCTCCTCTGCTGTTTTGGAGGTCATCGTCGAGTACGATGGACAAACATACATTTGTAGTCTTTTCTACTATTTTTGTTAATTACATGGAAGTTTCATTTAAAAAATAATATGGCTCTGTATCATATTGTATCCATCTGTACATTGTTCCGTAGACCAATTCGTAATGTTCATGAAAATCAAATGGTAAAAAGCAATCTGTACTGTATTGCCACGCGTTTTAATTCCATGAGTTACAAGACTAGGGAACTTGCATTGCATTGTAGGACACCATCCATTTTTTGTTCTTTTTTAATGTACGAAAGAGCAGCGTTTTTCTTAGGACAAGCCACAGACCAAGACGATAAGGGCTCTGCTGTTTTGGGTGGAAACAGAACGGATGTATTTACTGTTTTCTTTAGCTTTTTTGTCTGAGGCTCCAAGCATCATTGCTATTTTTTCAGCAAGAGGAACTTTAAACTGTTTGGTATGTTTTGTTTTATATAGTATGACTTGCTTGATAAACTGTCTCGCTTGGATTGAATTTGATTATTCTTAAATAAAACCGTGTTGCGTGTATTATAATCATATCGTAATTCGAATATTTTCTGGTTGAAATGGTTTCAAGTTTAGATTAGATTGTGGTAAAAATGATGGTATACAATACAAAACAATACAATACATACAATACAATATAATACAAAACAATGCAATACAATACAATTCGATACGATACAATATAATGTAATCCAATGCAATGCAAAGCAATACAATACAACACAACACAATACAATACGATATGATACGATATGATACAATACAATACGATACAATATAATACAACACAACACAAAACGACACAATACAATACAATACACATCGATACGATACAATACAATACAATCCAATGTAATACAAAGCAATACAATGCAATACAATACAATAAAACACAATACAATACAATACGATAGGATACAATACAATACGATACAATAAATACAATACAACACACCACAACACAAAACGACACGACACAACACAACGCAACGCAACACACCACACCACACCACACCACACCACAATACAATACAATGCAATGCAATACAATACAATACAATGCTATACAATACAATACAATGCAACCCAATACGATACGGTTTTTTTAGGGTCGCAGGAAGGTAATGTGAAATCAGACAGCAAATAAAGTCGTGGCGGGATTCCAGAACAAAAAAATAAAGTTCTGGAGAAAACCATCTCCTAACAAATCTTGACCTACATGACTTCTGACAGGATACTGACTGTTTTCAGAGAAATCTTAGGCAAGCCAGCTTGTCATAGAACGAAGATGAGTGCTAGAAACCAAATGATATAGATGATAATAACATGGTCTGAGACACTGTCTCGCTTGGTTAAAACTTGGTTACTCTTTCCAGGCTAAAGCTAGACGGGTCACTGAGTCTTTAACTGCCTTGGACAGAAGTTTTCTTGTTTATACTTTATACCACTTTAAGTCACAGCAGATTTTTCTGCATGACATTCGAGCTGCTCTCCCCGGGGAGAGCACGTCGCCACAACAGCAGCGCCACCCATTATTTTTCTTTCTTTTCCTGTCTATACCTGTGTTTGTTTCCTTACCAGAGTGTTGTTTTTTCTACAGAGTTTTGCCAGGAATAACTCTCTTGTTGCCGTGGGTTCTTTTATGTGTGCTAAATAGTTACGTGTAACACACCTCGGTTTATCGTCTCATCCAAAAGACTAGCACCAAGACCACAACTCATGGTCTAATGGATGGGAGAAAAGTTTCGGGCTTAAACGAGAATCGAGCTACAGTACACTTCATACCCGGCCCGTTAGGTTTCTAGGCAGGTGTGTTACCGCTAGACCACCATTAGATTAATGTAACAGCCATTGGTTGCATATAGCAGGAGAAAATAAGAACATTTTCGTTCTCAAGTTCTTCATAACCAAACTGCATACGATGCAATTTTAATATAGCACAAAATCCTCTGGGCTTAGATGCAGGTTCACGGGAAGAAGGTAGTTGAGGGATGTTGCAGTGGTCGTCGTCACCCTGAGTGGCCATGTCACTCAGTCTGGCTCCAACTCCGCGACTGAGCTATCACTATCACCAGCAGGAGGGCTTAGTATGTGGTGTCCCGCGTATGCTAGCTCAGAACAGGCACCACTGAATGTACCATAGTGACCCAGTAGCAGAGTAGGTTGAGGGTGGGGGTGGGGTGGGGTTGGCCTGACAATGATGGGCTCCCTGTGGGTTTTCCAACTTTGAGGATGCGACATAATGAATCCAGGTATGGCTGTAGTAAAGACTGGAATGAGTGGCGCGGGGACAGCAAGATAGGAACGTCACAGAAGCAATGTAGCACCAAAAATGTGTAAGAATGAATTACGTGGAAAGTAAGCGCATTAAGAGAAGCCTAAGTTTGAAAGTATAACGAACTTGCGTGGCCAAATGACACATTTTTATGTCTGGTTTGGTTTTTTTGTGTTTTCTTTTCCCTTTTTGAAAGATTTCTTACCGTTCTTTCTTTCTTAAGTTTTCCCTGTGTGTGGGCATACACTAAGTGCAAGACTGTTTTCTTTTTTCCTTGTTGAAAGACTTATTACTGTCTGTCTTTCTTTCTTTTAGTTTTTCCCCTGTGTGGATTCACACTGAACACAAGACTATAGCATGATAGTGAACCATCTATCAACATTTCGAGCACTGAGGTCAAATAAATTCCTAACGCCACAAACACAGATATCTTCAGAAAAGAAACCCCCAGCAGCCCTACCCTGAATACCTCAACTATTGAACTGAAGCAAAATCATCAATCTTCTGTAAAGAGAAGGACGAAACAGTGAGAAACGGGATGCTAATATATCAGAGCCTGGTCTTATTTGCTGACCCCTAGCAGCTAACGAAAGGCCTGCCTTCAGTGATTCACAGGAGGAACTAGGAAGAGGCCTTTAAAAAACTCGAAGGCTTTATGTAACTTCAATGAAACTTTTCTCATTAGTTTTTTTTAAAGTTTTTTTTTCTCTGTCGTTTTCTTGTTTTTCCTGTGCTAAAAGTTGTACAAAAGTGTGGGTCACGCGATATTGATTTCTGTGATCATTTTGTGGCAAGGATGCTAGAAATTTTTCTTCTTTTTTTGTGTGGTTTTGCTATCCGTTTTCGTCTTTTTTACTGGCCCGACTGCTGAAAGTTAGACTCTGTGTGGGGTCAATTTGGGTTGAGGATATTGCTTTATCTGTCTCTGTCTCTCTCTGTCTCTCTGTCTGTCCGAATCTGTCTCTGTCTGTCTCTGTCTCTCTCTGACCCTCTCATTTTCACTCTCTGTCTCTCTCTTTGTCTGTCTCTATCTCTCGCTTTCTCTGTCTGTATCTCTGTCGCTGTCTCTGCCTCTGTCAGTTTCTATCTGTCTCTGTCTGTCTCTCTGTCTCTGTCTCTGTCTCTCTCTTTCTCGGCATAACTATATGGACCCTAACGATCGACCATATATAAATTTGATCAAACACTTTTCTGTTCCTACTAAACCATTCGCAATCTGAGTCCATTTCTTTTCAATGCAATAACAATTCGGCAGGATTTGTTTTGCAAATTTGGGTAATTGACAAAGAGCGATAGAATAGTGAATACAATGTTTGCTTAAAGTGGGTAATCTCTCTTCACTTTGAAAGGACCCCTGTTCACATATGTCATATTTTGACAGTCGTTACGTATACCATGAAGGTGTTGTTTTGTTTTTGGGGGGGAGTATTTTCACTTTAATAATTTCACTTTGTTTTGCTTCCGACTTTATTTATTTATCTATCGATCTATCGATCTATCGATCGATCTATCTATCTATCGATCTATCTATCTATCCATCCATCCATCCATCCATCCATCCATCCATCCATCCATCCATCCATCCATCCATCCATCCATCCGTCCCTCTCTCTCTCTCTATCTATCTATCTATCTATCTATCTATCTATCTATCTATCTATCTATCTATCTATCTATCTATCTATCTATCTATCTATCTATCTATCTATCTATCTATCTATTTCCTTTGTTTTATTATGCTTGACCCAATCCTAGGGACTGGAAACCTGAACAATAAAGAATTGTTATATTTTGTTCTCTCTCTCATTGTTCTTGAAAACTATTTGTTTTCATAACTTATCAATACTACAATGTTTGCTTGTTTGATTGTGAAGAAAATAGCTTTCATGGTGTATTTTTATGCCTTGCCTTGTGTATAGTAAGTCTTCACTTTCCCTCTCTCTCTCTCTCTCTCTCTCTCTCTCTCTCTCTCTCCTCTCTCTCTCTCTCTCTCTCTCTCTCTCTGCGTTGGAGAAGGCTGGGTCTAAAAAAATAATAGCACAAAAGTGTTAGTTACTCTGTTAAATTCTTTAAAATAAAAGTTGATCGTTTGCGGTTCTGTGTCTCTCTGTTTCTATTTGTGTGTGTGTGTGTGTGTGTGTGTGTGTGTGTGTGTGTGTGTGTGTGTGTGTGTGTGTTGTGAATCTTTGTGTATCTGTCTCTGTCTGTCTCTCTTTCTCTCCGTCTCTATTTCTTTTTGTGTCTCTCTATTTCTTTGTTACTCTCTGTTTCCCTCTGTCTCTCTCTCTCTTTCTGTCTCTCTGTGTGTTTCCTTCCATATCTATCTCTGTCTCTCTCTCTATTTTCTCTCTTGTTTCTAGTGTGTGTACACATGAAGAAAGAGAGAGAGGAGAGAGAGAGAGAGAGAGAGAGAGAGAGAGAGAGAGAGAGAGAGAGAGAGAGAGAGAGACAGAGGGAGGGGGAGAGACAGAGAGAGAGAGAGATGTGAGACAGATACAGAGACAGAGATACACAAAGACAGACAGACAGACAAACAGAAAAAAGTGCAGATGTGCGTACGCATGTGCGGCTAGGGTGTATGCGTGAAGCACATCAGGCTGTCATCTAACACACCTACAGTCCCTTCCCTCATCATCATTATGATTCATATTTATGTGTTTTTTTAGTGTCAATGCACTTGCACTACCCCCGCCCTCCCCCTACACACACACACACACTTCCTCTCCCTGAAAAAGCCAACCAACATCAACGTCTACCATGCATCAAATGTGCAAACTACGACCCTGTACATTCTCAGCCAGGTTATTTTTCAAAACGCTAGTATATGTATCAATCCAAAATAAATATTAAAAAAAAACCAAAAACAAAAAGATATATAGCTTCACCTACAGTTTTGGCATCCTCTTTTATACAAACTAGCTAGAATACCTACTGCTACCCTAAAAAAAACCAAAACGACTGGCCTCTTCGTCTAACTGCCTCAAATTAGTGGCTTTGACTAGAAAGTTCCAAACTAAAAAAGGAAAAGAATAAGTAGAATACATGGTTATTAAAAAAAATGATGTTAATAATAATGACGTTGATAAAGATAAGAAGTAATAATAAATTATGTTGATAATAATAATAACATAAATAATAATAAGAGGTAGTAGTAATAATAATAATAATAATAACAATAATAATAATAGGCAATAATAATAATATTATTAATATATAATAATATATAATAATAATAATAATAATAATAATAATAATAATAATAATAATGACGATGATGATGCTAATAATAATAATAATAAAAATAACAATAACAATAATGCTGTTGCTGCTGATATCAATAACAATATAATAATAAAAAATAATAATAATGATAATAATAATGATAATAATAATGATAATAGTAGTAATGATGATGATGATAATAATAATAACAATAACAAATAAGAACAAGAACAAAAATAGATTAATGATAAAGACGAACAATAATAATAATAATATAGTTAAAACATAAACAAAAATACTATAAAAAAATTTAAAAAATTTAAACAACCGATATGGATGGGGGAAAAAAATCGATGATAAGTTAATAACAAGAAAAGAAAAGGTTAAAAAAAAACCAAACAAACTAAAAGCTAAATTTCAAAAAAAAAGAAAAAAAAAAGAAACTCCAAAACTGAATCTCTGCATCCAAAAGACTGACTGCAGTGTAGACAGGGACGTCAACACGGAGGACATGCGGCCAGCATGCTTAGAGTTAAACCTGTTCGTTATCTCACACAAACCCGTCCTGAAGTTGATGACGATGTCCAGGAAAAAGACTGTGTCGGACATGCAGTTGAAGACGATCCAGTGCGTGCTGAGGTCGTCGTTGAAGAAGGAGATGGCCACGGGCAGGATGATCAGGTTGGCGATCAGCAGCACCAGCATGAACAGGTCCCAGTAGAACCTGAAACACGCGAAAGTAAAAAGTATGTTAGGCTGAGCAGAAAGCCAGTGGAGTCGTTGAAATGTGACAGGATTGTATTGTGAATTGGGTGAGGGTTTATTTTGGGGGGATGGGGGGGTGGAGAAGTTTCGCGTGTCAATATTATTTGTTAGGTAGTAATATTGCTAAAGATTGTATTTACCCTGAAAGGATATTTTTTTCTGGAAATACAGTCTTGAAGTCCTGTTTGTCTAAATGTAAGGAGACGTAAGTAAGGTCGGGAAGAGAGAAAGAGAGAGAGAGAGAGAGAGAGAGAGAGAGAGAGAGAGAGAGAGAGAGAGAGAGAGAGGAGAGAGAGAGAGAGAGAGAAGAGATTTAGAACAACATCTTTCAGGCAAAACAACAAGAAATGTAATGTCGAAACAAAGTTTCAGTCAGACTTAAATCAAGAAGAGGTGATAAAAGAAAATAAGGTACAACAAGGGAAACAACAAAGAGATAAAGGACCTTATCACACACACATACACACACAAACACACACAAACACTACACACACCTCATACACACACACTACACACACATATATATACACACACAGACACACACCACAGAGACAAACACTACAAACACACGCACACACACACACACACTACACACACACTACACACACACTACACACAAACACACACACACACACACACACACACACACACACACATACACACACACTTTAACAAGCTTGCAAATAAACACACAAACAAAGATCACTGCCGCCGCTACAACCACCTGCGCTCGCGACTAGAAAACCCAACTGTTGTCATTGTAGGGCATCACTCAGTAGAAGAGGCCGATAAAAGAAAGAAACAAGTAAACGGACTGCATCACAGCCTAGTGGTTAGAGCACTGTGCTTAGATTCAAACAGCCTTGGGTTCCAGCCACCATCATGGCCCTCCATTCGAGGTAAATTTGTGTGTACTTGAGTTAACATCTCTACCGACTCCACCCTTTCCAAATTCCTTCGGATGAGACTATAAACCGTTGTCCTGTTTGTGAACGCGCGCAGTACAACTTGCAAGCACACGTTTAAAAAAAAACCCACCCTGGTCCGCAGTTTGGAAGAATAGGCCATTTTATGTCGGTAGGAATAGATGACAACCCCCCAAAAAAAACAACAACAACAACCTCCCAGAGACGCATGCACACTGTTGTGTTTAAGCATCATGCTTGAAGTCGGAATGCAGCTACCTTAAAGGTGGGTAAATTGTCATATACGCAAAATTGCACCATTGGTGAACCTCGGAGCTCTAGCCAAGCAACGAAAATCAAAATAAAACAAAATTCTAAACGAATCAAAAATAAAATGAATTAAAATAAAGCAGAAAGAATTCAAAATTAACAAATCCAGTAAAATTCAAGAAAAAATTCACTAAAACCCGAACGCGAAAGAAAAAAACCCACACACACAGCTAAAAAAATAATAAAATGAAAGAAAAAATCCCAAAGACTTTCAAGATTGGAGGCAAATGAAGGAGAAGCAATAAACATACGTCAAGAAAGTGCAACACTTGTCAGAGGAATGAAAGATGCTCAGAAAATCGATAATGGGACACACTTGAGGCGGCACAATTAAAAGAACAAGACCGTGAGGAAAAGGCAACTGATAAATAAAAATATATTGTTTAAAAACTGACAGTTTGGGAGAGGAAAAAACACCAAATTAATCCCTCCCTCCAAAGACCCCCCCCCCCCCCAAAAAAAAAAAGAAGAACCCACCCCAGCAACAAACAAACAACAACAACACCCCCCAACAAAACAACATCAACAACCACCAACAACAACAACCAAACAACCAGCAAAACCAAGCACACACACATGCACGCTTGCACGCACGCACACTTGCGCGCGCGCACGCACACACACACACACACATTCAACAAAAGCACGATAAACTCAAATTAAGGAGCGCAAAGAATAAACGAAAATGAAAAAGTTATTAAAAAAAAAGACTGTCAAAAATGTTGATGTCTTCAGAAAGGTCGAGATAAACAATGTTTATCATCTATTCAATAAATTTACAACATGTCAAGACACAAGACAACTGGAATAACGGGTAAATATATTACTTAGCGAATCATTAGATTTTTAGCTGGCGAAAAAACCCACCCAGAATAAAGACAGTAATGAAAGTGTGTAAATCACTAAAAGTTTTAATGGGCCTTCACGAAAGACCGAGGAAAACGGTGCATTTATTCAATGAAGCTTCACCACTTCCAAGATTTCACAAAATTGAAAAGGACGGTTAGGAGATGAAATTATCTAATCAACCGGAGCTTTTAGTGGACAAAGGAAGTAACAATAAAGAAATAAAGGCGAAGAAATGGAATTAAATCACCGAAATGTGAATTTATAATGAATGTTGAGTGAACGCCAAGGAACAAAAATGGACATACTGAAAATTAAACGACTTTTTAATATAGTAAGATAAAGAAAATGGCTTAAAGGGCGGCGCCCATTTCATCTCCCTAAAGACGGTTATAGTAAAGCCAAAAAAATGCAATACACTATCCCAAGTACTTAGATTTTTCAGAGGTGTGAACAGGTGAGGAGATAGATGAAGAAAAAACCCACCCTACACTAATGATGTAGAGGGGACGGGATAGCTCAGTGGTCGGAGCACTCGCTTTCCCCCAGCCAAGTTAAGCAGCGTCGAGCGTGGTTACCAGTTGGATGGGTGACCGTTTGCGCTGCCTTGGCTTCAGTACAGTTCCCCCAGTTCACCCAGCTGTAAATGGGTACCTGCCCTCTTTAGGGTCAGGGAAGGTAAAGCAGCGAGGGAGAGGAGATGGGCGCCGCCCTCAATATGCTGGCCCTAGAGAAGTGAGGACTCTGACGCCTCGCTCCCCTACGACCTTATAGGTTATGGGACTCCTTTACCTTTACCTTTATCCTTACACTAATGATGAGGACGGGGTAGCTCAGTGGTCAGAGCACTCGCATTTCCCCCAGCTAAAGTTAAGCAGCATCCAGCGCGGTTACCACTTAGCTGGGTGACCGTTTGTGCGCCTTGGCTTCAGTACAGTTCCGCCAGTTCACCCAGCTGTAAATGGGTACCTGTCCTCTTTATGGTCAGGGAAGGTAAAGCAGCCAGGGAAATGAGATAGGCGCCGCCCTCAATATGCTGACCCCTGGAGAAGTTGTCTCTGATGCCTTGCTCCCCTACGACCATGTAGGTTATGGGACACTTTACTAATGAGTCAACACTTTGGATGGTAATCATTAGCCATTACACCCAGCGGTGTGTAGGGCAGCAACAAAGCGCTTCCACTCCTGCCTATCCTGGGCCAACCTAGTCACTGATCCCCAAGAGTGCTGCATGGCCTTCATCTCACTATCTACAGTTCTCCTCCACGTTGCTTTTGGTCTTCCTTTCTTTCTCCTTCCTTCTGCGGTCCAGTGCAATGCTATTCTTGTGATTGACTGTGGGTCTCTTTGGAGGATGTGCCCAATCCACTTCCACCGTCGTCTGGTGATGATGGTTCCCATGTCTTCTTGCCTGCATCTCCGTAGTAGGTCTTCATTGGAGATCTTCTCTGGCCAAAAGATCCGGAAAATTCTTCGCAGGCATATGGTGTGGAAGGATGGACATGGTAAGACATGGGATTATTTGTTCGTGTGTTCTTCGGCTAGAACTTCGAGCTTCACCAATGGTCAGATGTTTGTGTATGCAGGAGAGTGTTCTTGCCCGCCATGAAGGCAGCCGTTTTCCAGCTGTGGCGATGATGTGTAAACAGGACACCAGTGTGTGCATGCATTTGGCGAAACATTAATATTATCCGTTCCTATTGACATTCAATCAGCCACTCTTCCAATAGTGGGTTTTAATAATAATAATGATAATAATAATAATAATAATAATAATAATAATAATAATAATGATACTACTACTACTATTACCACTACTACTACTACTACTACTACTACTACTACCACTACCACTACCACTACTACTGCTACTACTACTACTATTACTACTATTACTACTACTACTACTAAAGAAACGGAATTTATATAGATAGCGGTGTATCTTGCAAAAGAAACCCAACAAATCAAAGCGTTTTAACCTACGCGCAAGATGTTCTGCATGCGTTCGTATACGGGAACCACTTGATTTACAGTCTCATCTCAAGGATTTTTGAGGGAGTGGAACTGGTATGGAGACAATGATGCAATGTTCATCACTGCTGTGCCCCTACGACCCCGGAAGGGGGTTACGGGAGCAGATAATAATAATAATAATAATAATAATAATAATAATAATAATAATAATAATAATAATGACAATAATAATAATAATAATGTATGGAATTTATATAGCGCTGAATCTTGTAAAGCAACAAATCAAAGCGCTCAAATGACATTTAAACCAAAAAAAATTATGTGTGTGTATGCGGTTTTATAAACTTTGTCATCTGTTCCCACCGGCACACAATGGCCTATTCTTTCGAACAGCGGAACAGAATTTAACGTGTGCGCAAGATGTTCTGCATGCGTTCGCACATGGGGCCTCGGTTTATAGTCTCATCCGAAGGACTTGAGATGAGTTGGAGTTGGTATTGATGCTAGTTCCATGGGGAAAATTCCCTTAAAATGTGTGCTTTGGTAGTGTCTTGATTCCAGTCCGTCAGACCACGATCACCACGTTCTAACCACTAGGCTATCCCGACCCCCCTGACGCTGGAAATTACATTAAAGTTTTGTTAAAGGCCATGAAATGATTTTTCCCCCCCAAAAGACAAAAGGTAACTTTTCGAGACGAAGAAGAAAATTAAAAATAATAGAAAAGACGTCATCAGCAGAATAAGGCAACATTTCAACAGAGAGAAAAAAGGGGAAAATAGAAAATTAACATCTCCCCCTCCCCCCAAACAAACACACACACACACACACACACACACACACACACACACACACACACACACACACACACACACACACACACACACGAAGAAAAAAAACCCAAATAAAGAAGTAAATTACATAAAACATAAACCCAACAAAAAAATCCCGAAACAAACAGAAGAAGAAAGAAAAATAAATCACCCAAAAAAGGCAAGCAAAAAAGGAAAAAACACACCAAAAGTTTTGATAATAAAATTAACACACAACTCTAATGCAGGCTCTTAAATGTAGACAAATCAAATGAAGGAAATAGCAACAGGGTGAATTTGTAAAATGAAAATATTTTCCATGTCTTGTACCCCCCCTCCCTCCCCCCCCCCCACACCTCCAAAAACAAACACACACACAAAACTCCAACAACAAACAAAAACAACAAAACAAAATGAAAGAAAAAATGAATGACACATCATTGGGTCGGATATGCTTCCTGATGAAATGTAGCCAGAGAAGAGAGAAACTAGATTAAATTGGTGGGGTATAAACAACTCACGTCTGTCAAATGGAACACGGAGAGAGAGAGAGAGAGAGAGAGAGAGAGAGAGAGAGAGAGAGAGAGAGAGAGAGAGAGAGAGAGAGAGAGAGAGAGAGAGAGAGAGAGAGACAGACAGAGACAGAGACAGACAGACAGACAGATGGACACAGACAGAGGCAGATACAGGAGAGAGAGAGAGAGAGACAGAGACAGAAATACAGAGAGACAGACATACAGAGAGACAGAGACAAACAGAGACAGACATAGAGACGGAGAGAGAGAATTATGAAATGATTTATTGTACTTCCGCCTTTGGCCACAATACAATTGAAAGGGTCCAAAACAAGAAGAAGAAATAAATGAAGAAAATAAATGTATATAACTTCTCGTAATCGAGAGAGAGAGAGAGAAAAAGAGAGAGAGAGAGAGAGAGAGAGAGAGAGAGAGAGAGAGAGAGAGAGAGAGAGAGAGAGAGAGAGAGATTGGCTACAATACAATTCAAAAGCGCAAAAAAAAACAACTGAAAAAAGAAATAAAGAAAATGAAATAAAACTTCTTATAATCTTGAAATATATATATATATATATATATATATATATATATATATATATATATATAGAGAGAGAGAGAGAGAGAGAGAGAGAGAGAGAGAGAGAGAGAGAGAGAGAGAGAGAGAGAGAGAGAGAGAGAGAGAGAGAGAGAGATTTTAAAATTTAAAAAAAATTATTTATTCTTTTATATCGAGGATAATGGAATAAACACTCATGTGCTTTTTTACATCCAGTCCCCGTGTGTATGCGGTTTTGTAAATTATGTCATGTTAGGAATCATGAGATTCAGAGAGATAGAGAGAGAGACAGAGACAGAGAGAGATTCAGAGAGACAGAGAGAGAGATTCAGAGAGAGAGACAGAGAGAGAGTTTCAGAGAGATTCAGAGAGAGAGAGACAGACAGAGAGAGAAACAGAGACAGAGAGACAGAGAGAACAAAACCGAAGAAAACGAACAAAATGTATACGAACAAATAAACAAACAAACAAAAAAAGCCAAACAAACCCCAAACAAAACGCTTGGGGGAAGCTCGACAGACGACAAGCACATGAGAAACCGAACACTTCAGAATAGCCCTCCAACCCCCCTACCCCCCCCCCCCCCCCCCTCTCTCTCTCTCTCTCTCTCTCTCTCTCTCTCCTCCAACCAACCCCTCCCCCACCTTACCCCAGCTAGTCTCTCGTCCCACTGCCTCAAAAAAGAAAAAAAAACCCAAACCAAAACAAAACCAAGCAAAAAACAAACTTGTTGAAGAATAAAGGAAGCTTGAGAAGACCACGTGAGATTAAATCAAACAAAGTGACATGGGTTTGTGTGTGTGTGTGTGTGTGTGTGTGTGTGTGTGTGTGTGTGTGTGTGTGTGTGTGTGTGTGTGTGTGTGAGTGTGTGTGTGTGTGTGTGTGTATGTGTGTGTGAGTGTGTGTGTATGTGTGTTTATTTTATTTTATTTTATTATTTTATATAGAGGAAAATGGAATAAGCACTTATGTGCTTTTTTACATCCATCCATTACATTTTACATCCATCCAGTGTGTATGCGGTTTTGTAAATTTTGTCATCTGTTCCCACCGACACACAATGGCCTACTCTTACGAAAAGCGGAACAGGGTTTAACGTGCGCGCAAGATGTTCTGCGTGCGTTCGCACACGGGGCCTCGATTTATAGTCTCATCCGGATGTGTGTGAGTGTGTGTTCGTGTGAGTGTATATGTGAGTGAGTGTGTGTGAGTGTGTGTGTGTGTGTTTGTATTATGTTTGTTTTGTGTGTGTGTGTGTGTGTATGTTCAGTTTTGGATTAGAGGTAAGCAGTAACGGTTGTTGAGTGACGATAAAAGACAGTACAGCGGATTAAAGTATTGGGAGAAAGATGTTGATAACGACGATGGCAAGTCTATGAAGTCCTTGTACAGCTGCCTTATCATGCAAGATATTTGAAAAAAAGAAAAGATATGCTCCTGTTGCATTTCTCTCCCTGCAGGAAGCACTGTCTTAACGGCATCGTAAAAGTTTTGACATAGGATGAAGGACACGACAGAGCTTAACATAGTTACTGCTTGAGGCAAAATTAATATTAATAATAATAATAACAACAAAAACAATAATAATAATAATAATAATAATAATAATAATAATAATGATGATGATGATGATGATGATGAAGATGATAATAATAAAAAGAATAATAATAATAATAATAATAATAATAATAAAATAATAATAATAATAATGCTGCGGCTGCTGCTGCTGCTACTACTACTACTTCTACTACTTGTACTACTACTACTATATGGTCTTATAGCGCTTAAGTTCTTCAAAAAGAAAAACAACCATAGTCATCATTCTTTTTGGACATTGTGAGTTGGAATTGATACTGTTGTTGAACTTGTCGTTGAATGAAGCCAATATAAAAACATATCCTTTCAAAACGGGGAAAAAAAGATGAGGCTAGTAGTTAGAGCTATGCATTCGATTCGTTCAAGGGGACTTTTGCCCTGAAACTAACACATCAATATCGACTCCACTCCCTTGAAAGTCCTTAGGATGAGACTATAAAAAACCCAGGTCGCTTGTGTGAACACACGCAGAACTATCTCAGGCACAAGAAGTGAAAACTCGTTCAACTTTCGTCTTACCATTGACGAAGCTCGGGGATCTGGCCAAAGAACAAACCAACCAACCAACCAACCAGCCAACCAACCAACCCACCAACCAACCAACCAGCCAGCCAACCAACCAACGCACCAACAAACAAAAAAACAAGCAAACAACCCCCAAAACAAGCAAAAACTTAATACACCCCAGCATTTCAATGTCGGCTTTGACTCTTTGCCTACATCAAGTACTGACAGTATATAAAGCTCTTGGCCTGGCTCACTCACTATGTGGGCAAACAAAGCAGACGATTCATCCATCCTTCCTTCTTCTCTATCGTTAAACAGTAGGCTAAAAGCAATCATAGTGATGCAGTTTGGGGTTGCTGTTGTTTTTTTGGAGGGGTGCCTTTTTTGGTCGTCCATCTTTCTAGTCATTTTGATGTTATCTTTGATTCCATTCCATTGCCAGCCTATGGTTTAAAGCCACAAGAATAATTTTGATCCAAAAGATAATGTTAAGGAGAGAGAGAGAGAGAGGAGAGAGAGAGAGAGAGAGAGAGAGAGAGAGAGAGAGAGAGAGAGAGAGAGAGAGAGAGAGAGAGAGAAGAGAGAGAGAGAGGTTGTGGGTTAAAAGTTTATATCGAGGACAATGGAATAAGCAATCTTGTGCTTTTTACATCCAGTCCCCCTGTGTATGCAGTTTTGAAAATGTTTTCATCCGTTCCCAATGGCCACCTGGAACATCTGGAGCGAGAGAGAGAGAGAGAGAGAGAGAGAGATAGAGAGAGAGCGGTTCATCCAATCTAATCCTTTTGTTTATAGCCCCAGGTATACATACAAATATAGACAGACAGAAGACAAAAGGGGAGCCCCGAACAATCAAAATGAGGGGCGAAATAGCCTAGTGGTTAGAGCGTTGCGCTCATGATCTGAACCCGCCGGGATCGAGCCACCACGGAGGCACCCGGTTTCAGGGAATTTCACCCTGGAGAAAACATCAGTACTGTCCCCACGCTCCCTGCCTAAAGTCCTTCAGATGAGACTATAAACCAAGGTTCTATGTGCCAACGCATGCAGACCATCTTACCCACACATTGAAAACCCAATCCCGCCTTTCAAAAGAGTAGGCTATTCTCTGCCTGCAGTTTTAAAATTTATTTATTTATTTATTTATTTATTTATTCTTTTATATCGAGGATAATGGAATAAGCACTGATGTGCTTTTTTTTACATCCAGTCCCCGTGTGTATGCGGTTTTGTAAATTTTGTCATCTGTTCTCACCGGCACACAATGGCCTAGTCTTCCGAAAAGCGGAACAGGATTTAACGTGTGCGCAAGATGTTCTGCATGTGTTCGAACACGGGGCCTCGGTTTATAGTGTCATCCGAAGGATAGCAACATTAAAGAATCGCATACACGCAGGTGTCGTCTTTGGACACCATCCCCTAAGTCGGAATGCGGGTACCTTAATGCTGGGTTTAAAAAAACGGTCGCAACAACGAAATCTGACTAATGGTGAACCATGGAACTCTAGCCGAAGAATGAAAGAAAAGAAGGAACGAAAGAAAGAGGGAAAGAAAAAAAAGAAACTGTACGCTCACATGCTCCAAAGACTTTGTGGGGTGACTAATCAAATCACACGCTATGGCTTACAGCATGTAACACAAAAGCGGGTTCTCATATTTATTTATTGTGTGTTGTTCGATGTAGGGCAAAACTGGCCAAGCACATAATTTGTGTGTGTGTGTTTGGGGATGGGGTGGGGGGTGGAGGTGGGGTGGTGGGGGAGGGGGCGTGTGTGCGTGGGCGCGCATGTGTGTGTGTGTGAGTGTGTGTGTGTGTTTTTATTTTTCTTTTATATCGAGGATAATGGAATAAGCATTTATGTGCTTTTTTACATCTATTCCCCATGTGTATGTGGTTGTGTAAATTCTGTCATCTGTTCCCACCGGCACACAATGGCCTACTCTTACGAAAAGTGGAACAGGATTTTAACGTGTGTGCAAGATGTTCTGCGTGCGTTTGCACACGGGACCTCGGTTTATAGTCTCATCCAAGGGCGAATGTGGTGCATGCGTGGGCGCCTGTGTTTGTGTGTGTGTGTAGGCATGCATGCAAATGAGATGGTTTTGACTTAGTCTAAAACAAGTGCGACAGGTAAATCTATTGTTCTTGTGATGATTAGATTCATTATGCATGCATAAGCCGTGCTGTGTAGACTATATTCAATAGAGATTTTAATAGAATAGGGAATTAATTAAATTGATGTTTGGTATGTTATAACAATGTGTTTTACGTCATAAACATGCGTGCGATGTGTGCGAATGTTTCCAGCGTGTGTGTGTCAAGTCAAGTCAAGTCAAGTCAAATTGTTATTTCCAGATGGTACATTGAATAAGCAATGCATTTGCTTTTCTTCATGTGTGTGCGTGTGTGTGTGTGTATGTGTGTGTGTGTTTTATTGTTTTGTTTTTCCCCTTTTATATCGAAGATAATAGAATAAGCATTTATGTGCTTTTTTACATCTAGTCCCCGTGTGTATGCGGTTTTGTAAACTCTGTCATCTGTCCCCACTGGCACACAATGGCGTACTCTTATGAAAAGTGGAACCGGATTTTAACGTGCGCAAAATGTTCTGCGTGCGTTTGCACACGGGACCTCGGTTTATAGTCTCATCTGAAGGAGGAGTATGATGCGTGCGTGTTTGTGTGTGTGTGTTTGTGTGTGTGTGTGTGTGTGTGTGTTTGTGTGTGTTTGTGTGTGTGTGTGTGTGTGTGTGTGTGTGCGTGTTTGTGTGTGTGTGCAGGCATGCATGCAAATGAGATGGTTTCGACTTAGTCAAAAACAAGTGTGGGCAGGTAAATCTATTGTTCTTGTGATGAATAGATTCATTGTGCATGCATAAGCCGTACTGTGTAGACTATGTTCGATAGAATAGAGAATTAATTAAATTGATGTTTGTCTTGCCATAAAGCATGCTATAACAATGTGTTTTACGTCATAAACATGCGTGCAATGTGTGCGAATGTTTCCAGTGTGTGTGTGTGTGTGTGTGCTTGTGCATGTGTGTGTGTGTGTGGGCATACTGGTACCCACAGGTGTGTATGTGATTTTACTTGTGTGATTTTATAACTGGCTCAGGTATTGCTGATTTGTGGGTGCTGTTTATATTGTGATGGGTGCGTGCTGATGTTCGGATACTGTGTTGTGGTATTTATTGTCCGTGATATTATGTTTACATGTTTAACTGACTTTATGTATGGCTTGTAGCCCGCATGAATTTATCTGTCTCTGAGATAATAAAGTGTTTTGAATCGAATTGAATTGAAATTCTCTCCCATCATTGATGTGTCTTAAATCTGCAGCTAGACAAGTTTCTTCTGCTTTTTTATATTTGCTGTCCTTTCACACTGTTGTGCCTAAAGAAAGTATTAAGAATTTAGAATGTATAACTAATTTGGAGAGAGAGAGAGAAACAGACAGAAAGACAAACAGATAAACAGAGTGACAGACAAAAAGACACAGAGACAGACAAACAACCAGAAAGAAAAAACACAAAACAATCAGATACACACAAACAAACAAACAAAAAATATTCTAAAACTTACAAAAGAATACCCAAAGTTGAAGACACATCAGAAAGAACCAAATCGATCTCAAAACAACAACAACAACAACAACAAAGGCCCCCAACACTTCTTCCAACCATTCCCAACCATCCAACGCTCACACCAAACAACAACAACAACAAAACCCCATGTACTCTCAGGTTTCGATCTCAAGCATTAACCTCCCAGAACGCTACTTGTGAGTACAGAGGCGTTAAAAAACACACCCAAACCTCTCTTTTTTCTCTGCAGCCACTGTACCCCCCTATCTCTTGTCTCTCGGCAGTGTGGAGGGGAGGTCCACCCACTCACTCATTCAGATAGACAGACAGGAAGGCAGACAGACAGACAGAAAGACAGAAAGAGAGAGAGACAGAAAGATAGACAGACAGACAGAAAGGTAGAAAGAGAGACAGACAGAAAGAAAGACAGACAGACAGGCAGGCAGATAGACAGAGACAGAAAGAAAGACAGAAGACGGAAAGACAGACAGACAGACTGGAACACACATACAGACAGTTAGACAGACATACAGAAAAAGAAAAAACAGACAGACAGACAGACAGAAAACATACAGACAGACAGAGAGACAGACAGAAAGGCAGACAGACAGAAAGGAAACATACAGACAGATAGACATACAGAAAGAAAGAAAGACAGACAGATAGACAGAAAACATACACACAGACAGACAGACAAAGAAAAACAGAAAAACAGACAGGCATACAGACAGACAGTAAACATACATACAGACAGACAGACATACAAAAAGAAAGAAAAACAGACACACAGACAGACAGAGAGACAGACAGTTGGGATGGGGTCCAGCTATCTTCCTCAGCCAAGATGCCCAGTGGGGGGTGGGGGGGTGGGGGCTGGAGATGGAGGGGGGGGGGTGGGGGGTGGACAGCAATGAAGACAGGCAGGACAGCTCTTGTAGCAGTAGCCTGCTGTTACTTCATGTCAGAGAATGCTGCTGCTGTTGCTGCTGCTGCTGCTGCTGCTGCTGCTGTTGCTGCTGCTGCTGCTATCTGTCTGCTTCAGTGTGTCCTGTCCTTCTGGCATGCAAAACGCTTCTTGTCTCATGTCTTTGTGTGGATGCTTTAGGTTTAGAGGCAGTTTAGGCTGGAGAGTGTGGTTAGATTGTTGTGCTAGAAAGATGCATTTTGTTTTTGGTTTGTTTGTTTTCTTTCAAAGTTGCATTTCTGCAACATTTGATATATCTCTATATATTGTTTTTTGCATGCTGCCTACTCTTTGAAAGAAAAGGAAATAATTATGAGTAGTATGCCTACTCTTTAAAAGAAAGGAAATACATATGAGTAGTATGCCTACTCTTTGAAAGAAAGGAAATAATTATGAGTAGTATATTTGGACTCAGATTTGCAATAGAGAAGGAGTGGTTAAAACAAAGTTTAAAAAAACAAACCTGTTTGACGAGCACATAAAATATGAATCTGACAAAACTCCCCCATCAGACCGAGACAAAGTAACAATAATGACAAAGAAATGTAAACATGCTATAACGCATGTTTATCAATTAACTAAGCAGCCAACTAGTTAACTGACCAAACAAGCAACTAACCCATCAACCAACCAGCTCACCAAACCCACCAACCAAACAATCAACCAGCCATCCAGCCAGCTAACCAATCCATTCACCCAACCACTCATCCACCATCCAATCAACCGATGAAACCTAAGAACTCAACAAAGAAACAAAGAAGGAAGTAAAAAAAAAAAAACAGCAACAAAAAAACCGCAACAGACAGAAAAACAGAAAGACAAACAAAGAAAACAAACAAGAACAAACATTTTCTTTAACAAAATCAAAACAGCTGAACTATTCACAGCTTCGATTCAACATGAATAACAGAGGTAAAAAAGCAAAATTTCAGAAACAAATGAATCGCTTAAATAAAAAGAAAACAAACGAATAAATAATCAACTGAATTAAACCAGCAACAATCTAGATAAAGGAAATAAGAAACAAAAGAATAAAGGAATATACAAAAAGTAAACAAACAATCTAAACAAATAAGTGAATAAAACACATTCGAATGTATGAAGTAAGAAAGAAAGAAAGAAATAAACCATATAAGAATTTTTCTTTAAAAAAGCTTCAGTGCAGTGTAAAAACAGCATCCAGTTATGAAGCATTCAATATGAATGCCAGCGTTAAATAAACAGTGAAACAGATCAGGAATGTTCAATACTTGTCAGATAGAACAGAGTATAGAACAAACCCATCATCAAAGGAACCTTGAGCGAACAGGAGGCCTCTCAAAAAAACAACAAAACAATAACCAAAAACAACAACCAAAACAAAACAGCAAAAAAAAAAAGAACAAAAAAACGAAAGAAAAAACCAGCTTCAGAATGTTTTTTTTAAACAAAAATATCTATCTATCTATGTATGATATCTAGTATTACATGTATGTATAGTATCTATGTATCTATCTGGATCGGTGTCTAGAGGAACCGCTGTCTAGAAAGCGAAATCCGGGTCGTTCGTTGGCCAAACTTTCCCCATCCATTAGACCATGATGGTGTCTGGGCCTAGTCTTTCGGATGAGAGATAAACAGTCCCGTTGTTACAGAAAAATTATGCAGCGCCACGAAAAAAACCACGCAACAAGAGAGTGTCCCGCAAAATTCTTAAAAAAGCCACTTGAAGGAACGAAATACAGTTGCAAAACAAAAAAAAAAAAAAAAAAAAAAAAAAACAGGTGCGATGCTCTTGTGGCGACGTGTCTACCGGGAGAGCACCCGAATTTCACGCAGGAATCTGTGACTTAAGTGGTATTAATAAATAATATAAATAAATATATCTCTCTCTCTATCTATCTATCTATCTATCTATCTATCTATCTCTCTATCTAGGTACATACATACATATATATATAGATATATAGATAGATATGATAACTTTTTTATTAGCAAAGAAAATAGACGAAAGATGAGAGATTCGAAAAAAAGAAAGACACACGCTGTGGAAACACTAATGTTTTTCAAGACAGGATGTAGGGACGAGAGTGTTTAATACATTTCAAAAGACAAGAACATTTGAGGATAGAACAAGAACAAAAAAGGGGAAGACTATCATTTGGAAGGAAGAATACAAGTAAAATAAACAAACCATGAATGAAATAATAAAATGAAAATATCTATAAAAAAGAGTAAATACAGAAAACAAAAGGGGGAACACTTCAACATGAAAGATGTTTGAATGTAAAAAGGTAAAGGTGTTCCCATAACCTATATGCAGTGTTTGGGGAGCGAGATGTCAGAGACCTCAGCTTCTCTAGGGGCTAGTATATTGAGGGCAGCGCCCATCTCCTCTCCCTCGCTGCTTTATTTACCTTCACTGCCCCAGACAGACAGATAGACAGAGAGAGACAGAGAGACATAAAGACACAGACAATGAGAAACAGACAGGGAGAAAAAGAGACAGAAACAGAAACAGACAGAAACAGAAACAGACAGGACAGAGAAACATATAAAGAAAACTTGGAACTCCCAGAAACAAAGCTCTTGTACAACCAATCTGCCCTCCCCCTTTACCTGCAGTCCTGCTATAGCCAAACTGTCCTATGATACATTGAATCACGTTCAATCAGAAGCTACAAATTCATTCAAGAAACCATTGTGAGGGAAACCAAACCCCCTTGACATGTACCTGGTGGCGCTGATCTTGTGGCGACACGCTCTCCCCGGGGAAGAGCAGCCCAAATTTCACGCAGAGAAATCTGCTATGACTTAAAGTGATATGATAATGAAAATGAAACAAAAAGAAAAAGAAATGGTTCAACAAAGTCGTCTCAAACAGGTTTATCTGTAAAGTGTTTAGCCCTTCCCACCCAACCCCCTTCCCCACTACACTAGCCTTCAGACCCCACAGGCTTTGAGGGCTAAATGAAATCACACGCTATTGCTTACAGCAAACAAAGAAGCAATCGAATTGTGTGTTGTTGCTGTTGGAAGATGGGTTAAAACTGGTTAAGCACGTATGACTGGTCTGTGTGTGTGTTTGTGTGTGTGTGTATATGTGTGTGTTTGTGTGTGTGTATGTGTGTGTGTGTGTGTGTGTGTGTGTGTGTGTGTGTGTGTTCGCGCGCGCACGCGCGTGCGCGTGTATATGTGTTTGTGTGCAGATTCGATTTGCAATAATTGGATTGAAAGCTGCTGTTGTCTTTGTGGCTATCTTGTGCATTGATGTTCACCAGCACACAGCCATTGATTATTTTGTAAACAAGAAATTTCAGTAACAGACACCCCCCCAACACACAAACACACACTCACAACCATCAGTCTGTGTGTCTGTGTGTCTCTGCCTGTTAGACAGACTGCTGTCTGTCTGTCTATCTGTCATTATGTGTGAGTGTTTGTGTGAATGCGTGAGTGAGAATACACATTTACATCTGTGTAATCTTGTATTTAGAGTATGGAAGCTATACGCATTTTTGTAATAATTTCATACATATGCATTTATTTACACCCACCCATCAATGTCACTGGTGTTGCAGAAATATGCATTGAAATGATAAAAAAATCACTTTGGATTTGTTGAACTTTTATTGTCCCTTTTAGATACATAAAAATTTACACAAAGTTATTGATGATGTGACTTTTGAAATTAAAAGCGATAGCTGGCTAATATATATATTATATATTTATAATAAAATATATATATATATATATATATATATATAATAATATATTATATATAAATTTTAATGAATGATCAATGCCTTTCAAAGCATGACTCAATCCTTCATACCATATATATATATATATATATATATATATATATATTATATTATATAATATATAATATATATATATATTATTATATCTTTCTTTAGATAGAGAGAAATAGAAAGAGCGAGAAAGGGAGAGTGAGAGACACACACACACAGACACACAGACAGATAGACAGACACACAGGCACATAAACAAACAGTGACACAGAGAAACAGAGAGACAGAAGCAGACATAGGGGAAGACAGGCACAGAAAAAGAGACTGGAAAAGAAATCTAAGAAAAGAGCATAGAACTTCCAGAAACAAAGCACTAATGCGACCACATCTGATCCTCCCCCTTCAATGACAGATCTGCTACAGCCAAACTTTTTCTATCATACATTGGCTCAACATTAATCAGAATCTACAAATTCAAAGTACAGGCAAATCTCCTGCCAAAGAAGACAACCAAACAGCCGTTGTCTCAAAAACGGGTTTGTCTGTATACTGTTTAGCACCCCCCCTCCCCCCACTCCTCTCCTACTCTAGCTGTCAGACCCCCCATAGGCGTTGAGAGCTAAATGAAATCACACGCTATTGCTTACAGCAAACAAAGAAGCAATGATGGAATTGTGGGTTGCCGCTGTTGGGAGATGGATTAAAACTGGTTAACCGGGGGACGGGATAGCCTAGTAGTTAGAACATTGCGCTCGCAATCTGACAACCCGGGTTCGATTCCCGTTCAAGGGGATATTTTCCCCTGAGGTTAACATCAGTGCAGACTCCATTTACCCTAAAAGTCCTTCGGATGAGACTATAAACCGAGGCCCCGTGTGCGAACGCACGCAGAACATCTTGCGCACACGTTAAAATCCTGTTCCGCTTTTCGTAAGAGTAGGTCATTGTGTACCGGTGGGAACGGATGACAGAATTGACAAAACCGCATACTCACGGGGAGTGGATGTAAAAAAAGCACATAAGTGCTTATTCCATAATCCTCGATGTAAAAGAAAAGAATAAAATAAATAAATAAAATAAATACGTATGATTGGTATGTGTGTGTGTGTGTGTGTGTGTGTGTGTGTGTGTGTGTGTGTCGCGCGCGTGTGTGTGTGTGTGTGTGTGGTGTGTGTGGTGTGTGTGTGTGTGTGTGTGTAGAAGATTCGATTTGAACTAATTGGATTGAAAGCTGCTGTTTCTGTGTGGTCATCTTGTGCATTGACGGTTCACCAACACACAGTTAGTGTAGTTTTCCTGAACAAGAATGTTCAGTAACACACACCTCCGTTGCGTTTGTCTATATGTCTGTCTGTCTGTCTATCTTTATCTGTCTGTCCGTCCGTCTATGTCTATCTCTATCTGTCTGTCTCATTTTAGTAATAAGCATACGCCTATCTGTCTGTGTGTCTGTTGTCTGTCTGTATGTCTCTCTATCTTGTGTGCATGTATGTGTGTGTGTGTGTGCACACACGTGCGTGTATATGCCAGTGTGTGTGCGCGTGCATACGTGCTAGTGCGCATGTGTGTGTGCGTGCGCGTGTTCGGATGAATGTACATATGCATACAATTAATGAAAATATGCATTTATGTATGTGAGAAAAATTGTGCTTAGTGCGTGGAGGCTTGAAGCGTTCTTGCGTTGGCTTGATACATATGCCTATGTGAACGCCCACTCATCAATATCAGTGGTGTAGCAGGAATATTCATTGGAAAACAATAATAAAATCACCCGGTATCTGTTTTTACTTCTGTTGTCCTTTTATAGACTAAATCCATTAAAAAGACCCAACAAAGTTATTGATGATGTAACTTGTCAATTTAAAACGCAAGAGGTAGATACGAGAGAGAGAGAGAGAGAGAGAGAGAGAGAGAGAGAGAGAGAGAGAGAGAGAGAGAGAGAGAGAGAGAGAGAGAGAGAGAGAGAGAGAGAGAGAGAGAGAGAGAGAGAGAGATTCTTTTCTTTCGAGGATAATGGAATAAGCATTCGTGTGCTTTTTTCATCCAGTCCCCGTGTGTTTGAAGTTTTGTACATTTTGTCATCCGTTCCCATCGGCACACAATGACCTACTCTTCCGAAAAGCGGAACGGGTTTTACCGAGTGCGCAAGATGTTCTGCGTGCGTTCGCACACGGGACCTTGGTTTATAGTCTCTTCCGAAGGACATTTGGAAGGAAAGTGGAGTCGGCACTGATGTTAACTCCAGAGGAAGAGAGAGAGAGAGAGAGAGAGAGAGAGAGAGAGAGAGGAGAGAGAGAGAGAGAGAGAGAGAGAGAGAGAGAGAGAGAGAGAGAGAGAGAGAGAGAGAGAAAGAGAGAGAGACAGACAGACAGACAGACAGAGACATAGAGAGAGAGTGACGGAGACAAATTTAGGACAGACAAGTTATGGGCACATCGGTAGAGTTTCTATCAAGGGGGAAGAACAGTAAATACCACCAACAGTTATTTCCCTTTCTTTAAAACCTATTTCTTTACACTAAAGAAACTGTCAGCTTCTGAATTTAGGAGTCCTTTTCTTAAAAAGCCCCTCTGAATAGAGAGAAGTTTAGGATATGCATATATATATATTTATATATTTATATATATGTGTATATATACATACATAGATACAAAGATAGATAGATATAGATATTGATAGATAGATACACCTACCGACAGACAGACAGACAGACAGACAGACAGAGAGACAGACGGAGACAGCGACAGACAAACAGACAGACAGGCAGACGGCCAGACTGAGACAGAGAGATTACACAGGATTTACCCTACAAAAGATAAGTTATGGACATTTAGAAGGAGTGCCTATGAATGAAGAAAAACGCCACAAAAAACCAAAAAACAACAACAGCAAAAGTTTCTCTCCCCTTCTTTCAAAACATACTTCTTTTTTTTAACAACAACAAACCCTGTCAAGCTCTGAATTCAAGCGTCATTTCTTAAAAGCCTCTGTAAGTAGAGAAGAAAGTTTGGAACACTTTTTGGGGGGTTTTGCTTGTCACCTACTTCTTTCTCTTTTTTTTCTTATGGAGCAGTTTTGCAGAAGTGTTATATCAGGAAGACAGATGGGACAGGGTCCAGCTTTCTCCGCCTAGATTCTCTGTGGGCTGAGTAGCAAGGAAGAAAGCCAGTGTAGCCTGTCACAGCATAATGATGCCATGCATTGTGTACCCTCCTGGGCTTCTGGAAACATTTAAAGCATCCTTTTGCTGACCCGTAGGGTAGGGGTGCGGATGGGGGAAGAGCGAGGAGAGAGAGAGAGAGACAGACAGACAGAGAGACAGACAGAAAGACAGACAGAGACAGAGAGAGACAGAGAGACAGAGAGAGAGACAGACAGAGAGACAGAGACAGACAGACAGAGACTCCAAGAGAGACATACAGAGAGAGAGGCAGTGACAGAGACAGAGAGAGACAAAGAGAGACAGAGAGATAGACAGACAGAGAGACAGAGAGAGACAGAGAGAGACAGAGAGAGAGACTCAGAGAGAGACATACAGCGACAGAGAGATAGACAGAGACAGAGAGACACGAGAGAGAGAGACAGAGAGACAGACAGAGACATACAGACAGAGAGACAGACAGAGAGACAGAGCGAGAGACATACAGCGACAGAGAGATAGACAGACAGAGACAGACAGAGAGACAGACAGAGAGACTCAGAGAGAGACATACACAGAGAGAGAGACAGAGACAGAGAGAGGCAGAAAGACAGAGAGTTGTACACAGTTTACAATGCAAGAGACAAGTTATGAACACAGAAAGAGAGTTTCTATGAAAGGAAGAAAAAGCAAACAACAACAACAGCAACAGCAAAACAGTTTCTCTCCCTTTCTTTCCAAACATACTCATCTCTTTTCAGGCTCTATATACAAGTGTCATTTCTTTAAAAAAAAGACTGTAAGTAGAGGGGAGAATTTGGAACTTTTTGTTTTTTGGTTTCGCTTGTCACCTACTTCTTTCTCTCTTCTTTTTCCTATGGAGCAGTTTTGCAGAAGTGTTATATCAGGAAGACAGATGGGACAGGGTCCAGCTTTCTCCGCCTAGATTCTCTGTGGGCTGAGCAGCAAGGAAGAAAGCCAGTGTAGCCTGTCACAGCATAATGATGCCATGCATTGTGTACCCTCATGGGCTTCTGGAAACATTTAAAGCATCCTTTTGGCTGACTTTCAGCCACAAGCCATCCATTTGAATGTTTGGTAGAGCTTGAATGGTTAGGGTTTGTTTTTCGTTCTTCACCTAGAGCTCTGTGCGATTCACCAATGGTGGGATTTTCGTGTATGTGACCGTTCTTGCCCGCTATGTACTCTGAGGGTTGATTTAAAAAAAAAGAATGATT
>CM054147.1:47748729-47751229 GCA_028751875.1 Rapana venosa
TCCAAACATTTACACATTAAAGAAAGTTCACAGCTTCTGATTTCAAATGTCATCTCTTAAACGACCTTTCCAAGTGAAGAGGCGTAAGAAAACTTTTATCTGCTGTGTCAATTTCTTTCGCATTATTCCTCCCCACATTCATCAGTGTGGAGGTGTATTCAGTTGGAAGGATAGAGGGGATCTGGCCTATCTATCTATCTTTCCTAGATTCCCCATTGGGGGTGGACAGCAATGAACAGAGCCGTTGCAGTCTGTCAGACATTGATGGTGCCATTGCCTATCTCTCTGTCCTTCTGCAAACTCTTATGGTACCCCGTGGCTGTCCTCTAGAAGACACAGAGATAGATAGATAGATAGATAGATAGATTGATAGATAGATAGAGAAAGAGAGAGAGAGAGAGAGAGAGAGAGAGAGAGAGAGAGAGAGAGAGAGAACTCAGAACTCAGAACTCAGAAATTTAATGTGTCTCTGCCTTAGGCCATAATACATGGTTGGCGTAGGAGAAATTGACAATGCCACAGTGTTGGCAAAAACCCAAATAAAATACACAATAGCAAGCTCAATTTCAGTGAAAGAAATAATGAAGACAATGCACAAATGCATAAAAATACATATGTATCAAACACAATTCACTATCTTGATCTAAATGTACTTTCCTTATGTCTGGAAAAAAATAAATATACCTATAGTTTCTCAAAATCATAACAAAACGATAACCGTATCTTTGTTTGTGATAGAGACAGAGAGACACGAGGAGAGAGAGAGAGAGAGAGAAGAGAGAGAGAGAGAGAGAGAGAGAGAGAGAGGACAGACAGACAGACAGACAGAGAGAGACAGACAGAGAGAGAGAGACAGACAGAGAGAGAGACAGACAGAGAGAGAGAGACTCTACATAAGAGCATCAATATTAGAGAGACATGCAAAGACATGATCCCACAGACACACAAAAATTCAAAACAATTTTCGTTTATCTTTGAATGACCAAACATTTACACGGAAGAAGTTGTCAGAATCTCATTCCAAATGCCATCTCTAAAACACCTCTGTCAATACAGCGGCATTGGCAAACCTTTTTCTTTTCCTCCTTACACTTTTTTCTATTTCTTGTCGATTCATCAGTGTGGAGGCAGGTGTATTCAGTTGGACAGATAGATGGGATCTGGTCCACCTTTCCTTTCTTGATGCTCTGTTGGGGGTGGACAGCATTTAACGGAGCCGTTGCTGTCTGTCAAGCTTTGATGGTGCCATCGCCTACCTCCCTGTCCTTCTGCAAACTTGTATAGGAAGGAAGGTGGCAGGGTGGTTAAGATGTTGGCCTACCAACAAGTTAACCGTGAGGTTGTGGGTTCGATTCCCAGCCTTGCCCTTTCTTCCCGGTTTGACAAAAAAATCGAACTGAATGTCAAAGTCCTTCGGATGAGACTATAAACCGAGGCCCCGTGTTCGAACGCATACAGAACATCTTGCGCGCACGTTAAATCCTGTTCCGCTTTTCGGAAGAGTAGGCCATTGTGTGCCGGTGGCAACAGATGACAAAATTTACAAAACCGCATACACACGGGGACTGGATGTAAAAAAGCACATGAGTGCTTATTCCATTATCCTCGATATAAAAGAATAAATAAATAAATAAAATAAATAAATAAATAAATTTAGTGCTTCTTGACTGTGCTACAGCCAAGAGAGATGGAGAGAGAGAGGGGAAAAGAGAAAGAGAAAGGGTAAGAGAGAGAGAGAGACACACAGACATACACATAGAAAGACAGACACACAGAAAGACAGACAGACACACACACACACACACACACAACACACACACACACACACACACACACAGGTTCTCGACTAAGAGCATTACTATTAGAAACTCACAGACACATTCTCTCCCTAAAAAAAAATGTCAAAAACAATTTTAGTTCACCTTCGAATGACTGACCAAACATTTACAAAAAAATTAAGTTGTCAGGGTCTGATTTCAAATGCCATTTCTTAAAGACCTCTCTCAAAAGTACAAAGGTATCAACACACACTTTTATCTCTGTCTATTTCTTTTACGTTCTTTTTTGCACATTTATCAGTGTGGAGGTTCATTCAGTTTGAAAAGATAGATGGGATTCAGTCGATCTTTCTTGGCCATAGACCCGGTTAGGGGTGGACAGTGTTGAAGAGAGCCATCACAGTTCATCAGGCAGTGGTGGTGGTTTTTTGACGATCTCTCTTTCTTCTGCAAACTCTTATAGTGCTCTTTCACTGTTCTCTAGCCAAGAGTGAGAGAGAGAGAGAGAGGAGGGAGAGAGAGAGAGAGAGAGGGGAGAGAGAGAGAGAGAGAAGAGAGAGAGAAAGAGAGAGAGAGAGAGAATGAGAGAGAGAGAGAGAGAGATAGACAGACACACACACACACACAGACAGGCACTTAACTTTAACAGTTTATTGTCATTGCCTAATTAGGCCTTTTAACAAGGGAGGTGAGTTTGTAAAACAGTAAATAAAAAGTTAAAT
>CM054147.1:47773729-47803729 GCA_028751875.1 Rapana venosa
CCTATGTGGTCGCAGGGGAGCAAGGCGTCAGAGACCTCACTTCTCCAGGGCCAGCATATTGAGGGCGGCGCCCATCACCTCTCCCTCGCTGCTTTACCTTCCCCGGCCCTAAAGAGGGCAGGTACCCATTTACATCTGGGTGAACTGCTGGGGGGACTGTACTGAAACCAAAGCGCGCAAACGGTCTCTCATCCATTTGGTAACCACGCTCGATGCTGCTTAACATCAGCTTGGGGAAAGCGAGTGCTCTGACCACTGAGCTATTCCGTTCCCAAACCCTTCACCTAAACAGCGATCAATGTTGAGTTCAGTCCCTAAAATCAGTTATGTACTTATGACCAGGTTCCATGGTTTTTAAGGCTATAAAAGTATACGTTACGTTTTAGATACACTTGCCTGGCAATGTCATTGATTCATTAAAATTTTACAGTTTGTTTGTTGTTGTTGTTGTAGTAGTTGTCTTGCTGGTGCTGACGTTGTTGATGTTGTTGTTGTTGCTGTTATTCAAATTCTCTGTCTTCTTGGTGGTGCTCTTGCTGTTGTTATTGCTATAATTATTGTTTTAGTTGGTGTTGTTGATGTTGTCCTTTTAATTTTGTATCTGCTACCCTTGTTGCAAGAACAACCTTGTTATCATCATCATCATCATCATCATCATCATCATCCTTATCATCATCATCATCATTATCATCATCATCAACATCATCATCATAATCATCATCATCACCATTGCTGCAAATGGTAGTAATTTCTGTTGTTGATGCTCATTTTCTCCTACTTGCTGTTGTTACTGTCTCCTTCTTCCTCGCGATTCTCCTCCTCCTCCTCCTCTTCTTATTCCTCCTCCTCTCCTCTCTTCTCTCTTCTTCCTCCTCTTCTTCTCCTCTTCTTCTTCTCCTTCTCCTCCTCTCCTCCCCCTCCTTCTTCTTCTTCCATTTCCTCCTTCTTCTTCTCCTCCTCCTCCTCCCCCTCCTTCTCCTCCTTTCCGCTCTACTTCAAAACCTCCTTTTTTCTGTCCTCCTCTTCCTTCTCTTTCTCCCCTCCCCCTCCCAATACTTTTCCTTCCCCCTTCTCTCCCCTTTCCCTCTTCTTCTCATTGTCAACTCCAAATCATTCGGCATTGAATCCTCATTTGTCTTTTCTATCGCTCACGTTCTGAATCTCCTGCTCTCGCCTGTCGGAAGATTAAAAGGCTTAACAGCAGCTGACGTCGCCATGGTAACAAAATGCCCCCCTCCCCAACCCCCCTCCCCCCTTACAGGTTGGGCTGCCAGGGGACATAACTCCCCAGAAGAGTTCCAAGAAAGGGACTGAATCCTCGTGGATTAAGAGAGCTGCTTCCATTTCCGCTTCTGAACTTGAAGGGATGTGGGTTTTGTGTGTGGGGTTTTTTGTTTGTTTGTTTGTTTTTTAAGGTGTGTGTATTCATGAATGAATAAATGTTGCTGGTTATTTTGTGAAAAGGAAAAGGTTTGATTTTGATTTTGTGGTATTTCATGGATAGGGATTGGTATGGCGGTCTTTGTTTTGTGGAAGATGTGGGTTTGATAATTATGCACTCTACCTTTATACAGCCAATCAAAGTGAATGCAGACTGTAGTATTCAGCATCGTTAATTGTTTATTTTCATTCATTCATTCATTCATTCATTCAATCATTCAGTCATTCATTCATTCATAGATTTTATCACCCATTCATTCATTGGCTCGTTCCTTTTCATTCAAAGTGTCTATAGTGCAACCTCCCGGAAGTTCCACTTCATTCATTCATTCATTCATTCATTCATTCATTCGTTCATTCATTCATTCAAGTATTTATTAAATTTTATTTAATCTATTTACACAGTCCATTCTCGTGACTGCACTACTTCAGTCAAAATAGCTTGAACAGATTTGTGCATGTGTGCATACGTAGATGCATTCGCACGTGTGCCTTCCCCCCCCCCCCCCACCCACCTCTTCCCCCACCATCCCCCACCACCATCTCTCCCTATCTCTCTGTCTCTCTGCCTCTGTCTCTCTGTCTCTGTCTGTCTCTGTGTCTGTATCTGTCTGACTGTCTCTGTCTCTGTCTCTCTCTCAATATATATATGTATATATCTGACACAACTACTCTTTATATCTCCCCTTCTCCCCTCCCCCCTCTCTCTCTCTCACACTCAATCGCTCACTCACTCATTGTACACATAAAACCCCACAATGATATCAATAAGAAAACGCCCAGCAATTCTGTGCCAGAAATATCTCAGAAATACCTCAGAGATATCACGATATGCTTTAGTTGACATCTAGCGTTATCACGACACAGAAGATATTGATGATAAAATATCATTTTTGAGAGAAAAGAAAAAGAAACTGCCAGTCTTCTTGCGTCATCTGTTTAGAACACTATTCAAGACTTTACGAAATTGTTGTATAGCTGGGTGCATGTTATCGACTATGATAGGAATGGATGTGACCAGACAGGAAAAAACCAGTATTGCAGGTCTAGAAATTCATACACACACACCAAAGGGTGTGTATATATAAGTATACACACATATATGTACACGTACATGTACATACATACATACATACATATATACATACAGAGATAGAGAGAGAGAGAGAGAGAGAGAGAGAGAGAGAGAGAGAGAGAGAGAGAGAGAGAGAGAGAGAGAGGAGAGAGGAGAGAGAGAATGTGCTGACAAACACACGAACATACGGGATCAACACACACACACACACACACACACACACACCCCAACACACATAACAAATTGCTCTTTTTATCTCCTCTTCATCTAATTTCACACATCACACACCAAAAATCGATAGTCTGCCTCTAAGCAACAATGAGAGCCCGTAACATACATACCCTCCCCCAACCCACCCACTCCCCCCACCCCACTTACTTCAAAAGCTAAGATCTCTTCCTCCATGAGGAGGTGGGGGAGGTGGGGAGGGGCTAGCTATTGAAACACTAAGCCAGTCTGGCATTACTTTCTCCATCACTTTCAGGTCAGCAGAGTAAAGAAAGACAACCAGGAGGATAAGGTTTCAGATCGGGACTTGAAAAGAGAGGATCAAGATGGCTATCGACACAAGAGAAAAAGTAGGTCTGTGGTGGTGGTGGTGGTGGTATGATAGAGAACTGACTGTAGTACCTGTGTGTGGACATGACAGTTTGCTGTCTGTCTCTGGGAGAAGGAGGGAGAGATGAAAGGAGAGGATGAGTGAGTGAGTGAGACAAAGGATTTGTGTTTGGTTATTACTAGTGAGGTAGATGGATAGGGGATTAAGGGGTGGGTTAATGAAATTTTGTACAATTCTTACAAGGACGGAAATTGGTGATGCTGTCTGTAAGGCTGGTCAGAAACACAGTGAATGAATTCACAGTTCGACAGGTACATAGAGGCAGACAGACGGGCAGACAGGAAGAAACACAGACATACACAAACACCACACATCAACACCCCCACCCTCCACACCCAACAACCCCCAACACACATAACAAATTGCTCTTTTTATCAAACTCTTCATCTAATTTCACACATCACACACACAAAATCGATAGTCTGCCTCCAAGCAACAATGAGGGCCCCGTAACATACATACCCCCCCCCACTCCCCCCCCTCCCCCACTACTTCAAGAGCTAAGATCCCTTCATCCGTGAGGTGGTGGGTAGGGGTGGGGAGGGGCTAGCTATTGAAACACTAAGCCAGTCTGGCATTATTTTCTCCATCACTTTCAGGTCAGCAGAGTAAAGGCAGACAACCAGGAGGATAAGGTTTCAGATCTTGACTTGAAAAGACAGGATCAAGATGGCTATGGACAAAAGAGAAAAGTAGTAGGTCCGTGGTGGAGGTGGTATAATGGAGAACTCACTGTAGTACCTGTGTGTGGGCACGGCATTTTGCTATCTGTCTCTGGGAGTTGGAAGGAGAGATAAGAAGAGAGGATGAGTAAATAAGTGATTGAGTGAGACAAAGGCTTGTGTTTGGTTATTATTAGTGAGATAGATGGATAGGGGGTTATGGGGTTAGGTAAATGAAATTTTGTACATTTCTTACAAGGAAGGAAATTTGATGAAGTTGACTGAAATGTGTGGTCGGAAATACAGAATCTGAATACACAGCTGACAGCTACATAGAAGCAGACTGACAGACAGATGGACAGAGGGCAGACATACAGACAGAAAGAAACACAGACATACACAAACACATACACACCACACCCCCCCCCCCTCCACACCACACACACACACCACACACCACACCCCCAACACACACACATAACAAATTGCTCTTTTTACCACCTCTTCATCTAATTTCACACATCACACACAAAAAATCGATAGCCTGCCTCCAAGCAACAATGAGTTTCGTAACATACATCCACACCACCATCTCCCCCCACCTACTTCAAGAGCTAAGATCCCTTCATCCATGAGGAGGTGGGGGAGGGGGAGGAGGGGCTAGCTATTGAAACACTAAGCCAGTCTGGCATTATTTTCTCCATCACTTTCAGGTCAGCAGAGTAAAGAAAGACAACCAGGAGGATAAGGTTTCAGATCTGGACTTGAACAGACAAGATCAAGATGGCTATAGACACAAGAGAAAAGTAGGTCGTGGTGGTGGTACCTGTGTGTGGGCACGGAAGTTTGCTATCTGTCTCTGGGAGTTGAAGGAGAGATGAGAAAAGAGGATGAGTGAGTGAGTGATTGAGTGAGACAAAGGCTTATGTTTGGTTATTATTAGTGAGATAGATGGATAGTGGGTTAGAGGATAGGTTAATGAAATTTTGTTTAGTTCTTATAAGGAAGGAAATTTGATGAAGTTGACTGTGGGGTGTGGTCAGAAACACAGTACATGAATACACAGGCTGACAGCTACATAGAAGCAGACTGACAGACAGATGGACAGATGGGAAGACAGACAGATAGAAAGAAACACAGACATACACAAACACATACACAACAAGCCCCGTCCACACCCAACACGCCCCATACACAACACACACACATAACAAATTACTCTTTTAACCACCTCTTCATCTAATTTCACAATCACACACAAAAATTGATAGCTGCCTCCAAGCAACAATGAGTTCGTAACAACATCTCCCCTCCCACCCCCACCTCCTACCCCCAATCTACTTCAAGAGCTAAGATCCCTTCATCCTTTAGAGGAGGGTCGGGGGGGGGGGGGGGGGAGGGGGTAGCTATTGAAACACTAAGCCAGTCTGGCATTATTTTCTCCATCACTGTCAGGTCAGCAGAGTAAAGAAAGACAACCAGGAGGATAAGGTTTCAGATCTGGACTTGAAAAGACAGGATCAAGATGGCTATCGACAAAAGAGAAAAGTTGTAGGTCTGTGGTGGTGGTGGTATGATGGAGAACTGACTGTAGTACCTGTGTGTGGGCACGACAGTTTGCTATCTGTCTCTGGGAGTTGGAAGGGAGGGGAGATGAGAGGACAAGTGAGTGAGTGAGACAAAGGCTTGTGTTTGGTTATTACTAGTGAGGTAGATGGATGGTGGGTTAGGGCGTAGGTTAATGAAATTTTGTTTAGTTCTTATAAGGAAAGAAATTGATATAGTTGACTGTAAGGTGTTGTTAGAAATTGTAATGAATACACACGACTGTCTTGTCTGTCTGCCTACCCATCTATCTATCTATCTATCTATCTATCTATCTATCTATCTATCTATCTATCTATCTATCTATCTGTCTGTCTGTCTATCTATCCATCTATCTATCTATCTACCTTTCCATCTATCTATCTATCTATCTATCTATTTATCTATCTATCTATCTGTATGTCTGTCTATCTATCTATCTATCTGTCTATCTGCCTGCCTACCTATCTGTCTGAGAGAGAGAGAGAGGTATGAGGGATTATTGTGAGAGAGAGAGAGAGAGAGAGAGAGAGAGAGAGAGAGAGAGAGAGAGAGAGAGAGAGAGAGAGAGAGAGAGAGAACAAACGAGTGTGTGTGTGTTGTGTGTGTGCGCGTGCGTGCGTGCTTGAACACACATGCATACACAAAGATACACACACACACAAGCGCGCGCGCACACACACACGCACACACACACAGACACAGACACACACTCCCAAGTTGCTGCAGCATCAAAGCCTATGAACCAGGGCCCAGGGTGACAACACACAGACTTTCACAACGCGTTGGATGGTAGTGAGAGAGAGGGAGAGCAAAGTCTCTTTTCTGTAGATTTGCTCGAAGAGGTGTGTGGAATTTTGTGTGCGTGTGTCTGGTGCACATGCACGCTCACACACACACACATACTGCACAGGCACAATGAGAATTGGCTGCAGCATCAAAGAGTGTGACTCAGGGCACTAGATGACAGCACAAAGACTTCCACAACTTGTTTGATGGTAGTTAAGGAAGAGAGAGAGAGAGAGAGAGAGAGAGAGAGAGAGAGAGAGAGAGAGAAGAGAGAGAGAGAGAGAGAGAGAAGAGAGAGAGAGAGGTTTAGTCTTGATATTGATTGCTTGAAGAGAGGATGCGAGATTGTTGTGTGTGTGTGTGTGGGGTGTGTGTGTGTGTGTGTGTTGTGGTGTGTGTGTGTGTGTGTGTGTGTGTGTGCCCACGTGTGTATGCCCATGCATGCACATTAAAGATATGCATGCAGCATATGCACGCGCTCACACACACACACAATAACACGCACGCACGCATGCCACGCAACATACATACACACACTCGTGTACGGTACGCAGGTACACCCAGGGTCTCTCTCTCTTACACACACATACATACACACACATTCACGTGTGCGCTCGCACACACACCACACCACACACACACACACACACACACACACACACAACACACACACACACCATACACAGATACACACACCCACACAACTAAATAAATGTCTCCCAATTGTTTTCTCTTCATATGATGATGATGATAATAATGAATATGATGATGATAAATCCGGTTACAAAAAAAAACCTTCTGTTTTTCCATTGCTACCTTATTCCAGTCTCTACCATTACTCAACACAACCTTTACTTTATTCAACACAACCTCTACTTTATTCAACACAACCATTTTCTTCTTCTCCTTTGTCGAATGCTTAGACAGCAACTGTTTTCTGTCTTATGAACAAATATGAATTGTGCTGTCATTAAGCACCTGACCAGTCAGGCCCAGCTCATCCGACTTCGGCATGAGAAGGAATTGTTATAGATTAAAGGTTTCCGGGGTGAAAAAACCCGCAGAAGAATGGTGGACAAAGAAGGCAGACAATGGACAAGGATGTGTTGACAGGAAGAAAATATACAAGGCAGAAGCAAAGAGCGGAACATAAAAAAAGAGAAAGAGAGCGAATTCCTAGCACACGATTTCCAGAAGGTGGGGGATGCTCTTTAGACCGACCGACCCTCGGCATCCCCAAGGTGAAATCACCATCTTCTTCAACGCAATCACTGCCTTTTCAAACCATAGAAATAGTTTTCCTTTTCTTTTTCCCAAACTTCTCCTTGCCAATCATTAATTTCACTCAACAACATCAACTTGCTAACAAAGCAAAAACCTCAAGTCTGCAGTGTCTAGACTGTTTATGGGAATGATGAGAATTTCATGCAGTAATGTCACAAAGACGGTAGACAGAGGCTTCATAACAGACTTCCAATACTATGTGATGTTGACAACAAAGAATCGTCATATAGTCTAACACAGAACATCTTGCGCATACGTTGAATCCTGTTCCGCTTTTCGTAAGAGTAGGCCATTGTGTGCCGGTGGGAACAGATGACATAATTTACAAAACCGCATACACACGGGGACTAGATATGAAAAAAAGCACATGAGTGCTTATTCCATTATCCTCGATATAAAAGAATAAATGAATGAATGAATGAATGAAAAATCGTATGTAGAATGGGGAGAGGGGAGTGGGGGTGGGTGGGGTGGGTAGAGAGAGGATAGAAAGATGGAAAATGGGGTAAGATTAGAGAAGAGGGATGGAAAACGTCTAGGACACCTTTTGTTTCAAGAAATGGTGGAAGCCTGTATTATAGACATGTAGAATAGAAGTAAGCCATTGTTGTAATGGGGAGATAAGTCTAGTCTCTTCTGCAGCCAGGCAAGACAGAAATGGACTGTAGGTTTGGTGGAGCAGAGCCTGGTATAAAATTGTGCAGGGTTCCTTTTCGTTTCCTTGGCTAGGTCTGCAATGTTCGCCAATGGTGAGGCTTTGGCCTGAGAGAAGGTCGTGATTCCCAGGCCCCGTTAAGAGCAGCTAGCTACGTTCTAACTTTAGGGATGATGTGTAAATAAAGATACCAGTGTGCATGGACAACGTTGAGGTCCGCTTCTGCTGGCACACGGTGGCCTACTGTTCCCAAACATGGAATGGGTTGTTTTTGTAGCGTGTGCACAAGAAAAGATGGAATGGATTTATTTATTTATTTTATTCTTTTATATCGAGGATAACGGAATAAGCACGTATGGAATATTTTATATCCAGTCCACGTGTGTATGCGGTTTTATAAATTCTGTCATCTTTTCCCACCGGCACACAATGGCCTACTCTTTTGAAAAGCGGAACAAGATTTAACGTGTGCGCAAGATGTTCTTCATGCGTGCGTTTGCACACGGGGCCTCGGTTTATAGTCTAATCCGAAGGACTTTTGGGGAGCGTGGAGTCTGCACTGATGTTAACTCTAGGGGAAAATAGCCCCCTTAAACGGGAATCGAACCTAGGTCATCAGATTGCGAGCGCAATGTTCTGACCACTAGGCTATCCCGTCTCCCTCTATCGAGGAGGGACAACGTGTGCAGAAGAAAAGATGGAATAGATTGTTCTAACGTGTGTGAAAGGTTTACTTGTAAATGCACACGGCGCCTCGATTTATAGTCTCATCCAAAGGACCTTTTAAGGGAGTGGAGATGGTACTGATGTTGAATTGAACAAACTTTTATTAGTTCAGAAACAACATAGCGCTAATACATGAAATGAGAACAACAAGCAATGCTTAATATGTGAGTACTCTAACATCTTTACATGTGCAAGATAGGACTGCGGCTGAACAAAATTGCACCAAATAGATGAACAATAAGAAAAGATAACTGTAATCATTTAAAGACTGTGGATATCAGAAAAGAAACAAGGGATAAACAACGATAACAAAAAGGGGGTAGATGTATCATCAAAGCAATGCAAGGCAACACCATCAGCAAGACAGGCTGTGAGTGACTTGCCTACACCAGAGACCAACAGCGCCATATTACAATGTTGACACTCAACCCATGAGCTTGCAGCTCTCTCTCTCTCCCGTCTATCTACTCTGCATGAACAACACCACAATCTGAGCATGCGTGGGGCAACATCCATGTATGACACACACACCATGTCTGTGCGTGCGCACAGCGCAGGCGAACGCACGCGCATCCTCGTTTTAACACCATGAACAAGAACATCCTTGGACGAGTGACGAGTACCTTAGTGATGGCTCGAACCCGGGCCATCAGACCACAATAGCAAGGCTACAGAACCGCTAGGCTATCCATCTAGCCCCGAATGGGGTTGGTTTTATGGGGGGGAGATTGCTGGCTAATGGTCTTTAAACTGTCCTGCGGCGATGAGAGAGAGAGAGAGAGTGGGCAATAATGAAGATGATGTAGCGCTGAAAGGGACACTTTGTCATCCCCGCTTGGTTTTGATCTCTCTCTTTCTCTTTCTCTGTCTCTCTCTCTGTCTAGTGCTTTCTTTCTCTCTCTCTGTCTTGTGCTTTCTTTCTCTCTGCCTTGTGCTTTCTCTCTCTCTCTCTCTCTCCTCTCTCTCTCTCTCTCTCTCCTCTCTCTCTCTCTCTCTGTCTAGTGCTCGCTCGCTCTCTCTGTCTAGTGCTTTCTTTCTCTCTCTATCTCTCTGTCTAGTGCCTTCTCTCTCTCTCTCTCTCTCTCTCTCTCTCCTCTCTCTCTCTCTCTCTCTCTGTCTAATGATTTCTTTCTCTCTCTCTGTCTAGTGCTCGCTCGCTCTCTCTGTCTAGTGCTTTCTCTCTCTCTCTCTCTCTCTCTCTCTCTCTCTCTCTCTCTCTCTCTCTCTCTCTCTCTCTCTTTGTCTCTCTGGTGCTTTCTCTCTTATTCTGTTGCATGTGCGGGAGCAAATACACGCAGACAGACCAACAGACAAACAGTGAGACAGACAGAGATACAGACAGAGAGACAGACAGATGCACACACGTATACGCACGCAGACGCACACGCACGCACGCACGAGCGCATGCACGCGCACACACTCACATACACACGCACGCACACACACACACATGCACGCACGCACACACAGTAGACTGGATGTAAAAAGCACATGAGTGTTTATTCTATTATCCTCGAGATAAAGGAATGAATGAATGAATAAAAAAATAATAAAACACACACAGACACACTCGCATATACGCACACACTCATTCACTCATACATGCATACACATATAAACGCAAGCACGTATACACACTCGCATACACACATCCACAGACTCACACACACATGCACGCCACACACACACGCACACCCGCGCGCGCGCGTGCGCTTAACCGTCTGATATTACTTTACGGTGAAAGGACGTTAAACTGAAGAACTAACACACACACAACATAACACAACTCAAAACACACAGACTCACACACACACACACACACACACACACACCACACACACACACACACACACACACACACACACACACACACACACACACACTTAACCCTATGATATTACTTTTCGATGGAAGGACGTTTAACTGAAGAACTCACACACACACACACACACACACACACACACACACACACACACACACACACACACAACACACAACACAACACAACACAACACAACACACACAGACTTTCTCTCTCCACACACACACAAACACACACACACACACACACACACACACACACACACACACACACACACACACACACACACACACACACACACACACACAACTACACCCATACAAAACCACACACAGAGCAAAGTCAACTGATTATCTCAACTCTCCTTTCATCCCATCATTTGATTTCCCTGTCTCCTCCAGCAACCGACAGATTAATCTCTTCAAGCTATTCCCAAACTAATATTTACTCAGCTTCCTGCAGGAACGTTGCTCTTTTGCTCCTTCCTTCCTCAATCACCACTCATTCTGCAGAACAAATATACTGACCCATTGAAGAAATCTAATTTCGTAGTGCCCAAGTTATGCTGCAATGATCAAAAGTTATTGTTGCTGCTGCTGGTGATGGTGTTCCCATAACCTATGCGGTCGTTGGGGAGCGAGGAGTCAGAGACCTCGGCTTCTCCAGGGGCCAGCATATATTGAGGGCGGCGCCCATCTCCTCTCCCTCGTGCTTTACCTTCCCTGACCTTTAAGAGGCAGGTACTCATTTATAGCTGGGTGAACGGGGGGCCGGTATTGAAGCCGCCTTCTCCACATGGTAACCACGCTCAATACTGCTGAAACTTAGCTTGGGGGGAAAGCGAGTGCTCTGACCAATGAACTATCCCGTCTTCAAAAAGTTGATGCAACATCAAAGACTGTTGAAGGTGACCTCAGAGAACAGGACAAAGTTCCAGAACTATCTGATAAGATAAGAAAAAAAATCTTCATTACCTTCTTTGAGAGAGAGGAGGAGGAGGAGGCAAGGTGGGTAGGAGTTGGAATGAAGATGAGCAGGCGGTACTGTGATATATTGCATTCTATCGCATACCCCTTTAAAACACGGCGTATTTCTTTGCGTGAAATTCGGGCAGCTCTCTCTCTCTCTCTCTCCCTGGGGAGAGCGTGTCTCGCGCCACATGAGCAAACGCCGCGCATCATTTTTTAAAATATTCTTTTCCCTGTCTGTATGTGGGTAGGATTGTTAGGCATGGTGAAAGCCTGTATTAGGAAACACAATAAACCATTGACGTAGCGAAGCGACAGTCATTCTTGCAGAGAGGCAAGAAAGAAAATGAGATTGGCAGAGCACAGCATATGGAAATGGGATTTGTTTTATATAGAAGAAAGTACAGGTTAGCGGTTCTCTTTTTATCAATTCTGCTGCTGTAGGAAGAGCGGTGGTAAAAGATGTGAAGTAGTAGAAACGTCATTTGTTTTGCTTTATATTAAGTTTCCGTGCCTTCCTGTCGGTTTTGTGCGTGCTCTTTTTGTTACCCATCTGTTCCCACTAACTGATGCACATATTATGCAGATGGTGTATGGACAGTCGAACAAAAACACAGGAACAGATACTCAGACAGATGCATACGTGAACACAGCCATAAACACAGACCCAAAATACAGCTCTAAGGGTGTCACCGTGTGTATTTGTGTGCGTGGACATAAACACTGGCTCATATGCGCAGAAATACAAACAAAACACACACACACACACCACCACTACCACCACCACTACCACCATGCACACTCACACAGACAAACACACAGAGGAACACACACATTTACACACACACATTCACACACACATAGACGCCTCCCCACCCCCCACCCTCCTACACAAATTTTCCACCAAACAACCACAACTGACTTTCATCACCATCCCTCCAACCTCGATCTACCCCTACCCTTTTTTTATATAAAATTTCCCTTAAAGCCATCAACCACCATTTACTCGTTAAACATTGCCCCAGAATCTCTTTTTTATTCTGTCCACCCCCTCCAAGTCACCAAAAAATCAGTTTACACAGCAAACCTACTGCCCCAAAACAGAGCAAACACCCTTCATACACTGGCATGGCTCACATATGCTGGAAAGATCATATACCTCTCTGAAGTCTATTTTCTCTTCCATCCACGATAATATCCTATTTTTTTGGATGGTGGAGAGAGGGGGGGTGGAGGGGGGGGGGGGGGTAAGCACTCTTCCCTCCAGCTTTTGATATTTGCTAAATTATCACACAGCTTCAGTCACCAGTCAACACATAAAGCAAACTTGGCTGAAGGACAACACTTCCCTGTAGTCCCCTATGGTGTCATTGGGACGCTGCACTGAATTTTTCACGCGGCATGGGTTGGGGGTAGGGGGGAAGGTGGGGGGGGGGGTAGGAATAACCTAAGGGGAGAGGGGGTAGGAATAACCTAGTAAGGGGAGAAAAGGGGTAGGAATAGGTTAGGGAGGTGGAAACAGTCTGGGGTGTACGACATGCCTAGGATGGGGGGTGGGGGTGGAGTAGAAATAGCCTAGAGGAGGGGGGTAGAAATAGTATAAAGGGGGTGGGACGAATATCTTAGGAGGTAGAATATCCTGGGAGGGGGGTAGAAACATCCTAGGTGTAGGAATAGCCTAGAAGTGGGGGGGGGGGGGGGGTAGGAAAGCCTGGGGTGTTTGGAATATCCTAGGGGTGTTGGTGTAGGAATAGCCTAATGGTGTAGGAATAGCCTACGGGATGTAGGAATAGCCTAGGTGGTGTAGGAATAGCCTAGGGGTGTAGGAATAGCCTGTGGGGTGTAGGAATAGGCTCGGGGGTGTAGGAATAGCCTAGGGGTATAGGAATAGCCTGGGGGTGTAAGAATAGCCTGGGGTGTAGGAATAGCCTGAGGGGTGTAGGAATATCCTAAGGGGTGTAGGAATAGCCTGGGGTGTAGGAATAGCCTAAGGGGGGTAGGGATAGCCTAAGGGGTGTAGGAATAGCCTAGGGTGTAGGAATAGCATAAGGGGTGTAGGAATAGTTGATGCTGCTTAACATTAGCTTGGGGCTAGCTATTAAAAGATGAAAACTAAACAATCATAATAGAAAGCAGATTTTCAAAAGTATTTCATATACCAAGTCAGAAGAGTGTTTAATATCAATTAAGATGTAGTCGAAAAACTTCATCATAGCCAGCAGATTTTTAAAGGTATATCATGTCAGTCAAAAAGAGGGCTTGATATTAAAAGATGAAGACGCGAATCTTCATGATAGAGAGCAGATGTTCAAAGGAAAATGCCAGTCAGAGGAGAGGCTGATATTTCTTTTAGAACGGAGGACTGCGGTCCTGGAAGACAGATGGATGATGATGGAAGGATGGATGGATGGATGGATGGATGGATGGATGGATGGATGGATGGATGGATGGATGGGCATTATAGACAGCAAGCTTTGTGGAAGGTACAGAAAAAAAGGAGATTACAAAAAGATCATTTTTTACACGTTGCACAGCAACGGCCATTGCTGCAACTAGCGAACACGAGGAATGAAGAAAATAAGTTTACTGCAACAGAATGCAGCAAGAAAATGTGATTTGTGTTTCAATGCAGAGATGGCTGGTTAGTGGGGATTTTTTAAAGGGTTTTTTCCTCCCTCATTCCTCCCTCGCCCCCCCCCCCCCCCATCCTTCCTCCTCCTCGCATTCACGCCCTCCGTCCCTCCCCGATCCCTTTCCCTCTCTGACGCTGCTGAAGGGCTGGGGAGTGGGAGGGGGGGGGGGGGGGTTGATGGATGGAGGAGGTTGTAAGGTGAAGAGAAGAGAGAACAATATGTCAGACAGTGTTTTCTCTCTCTCTCTCTCTCTCTCTCTCTCTCTCTCTCTCTCTCTCCTCTCTCTCTCTCTCTCTCTCTCTCTCCTCCCTCCCTCTCTCTCTGTCCCTGTCTCTGTTTCTATGTATGTATGTCTGTATGTTAATATTTTTTTGTTTGTGTGTTCTTTATCTCTGTCTCTGTCTCTCTTCTATCTCTCTGTTCTGTCTGTCTCTGTCTCTCTGTGCGTGTTTTCTGGGAAACTGATGTCATGAGTTATGTTTGATAACTTTTTTTTGCTCATGCTACCTATACATCATAGTCATCAACACACACAACTCCTAACAAATAACCACCAGTCCCCAAACTGACATTACTTTTTAAGAAAAAGCAATGGCCCCATCAAGCTCCCTAAGTTCTTCCCAGTCCACCTCATTACCACCACAACCAAAGAAACACACACATCAAGACACACACTCACATCCCACCATATCACACATACGCACATACACACCACAACCACACACACACACATCTCTTCTGACACACATACACACACATACACACACACTCACACATACACACACGCACATACACTCACCCCTCACACACACACACACACGCACATACACACACACCTCACACCACACACCACACACACACACCACACACACTCTCTCTCTATACACACACACGCGCACATACACACACTCTCTCTCTCAACACACACACCACACCGCACACACTCACAACACACCTACACACACACACACACACACACACACACACACACACAATTCCAAAGTGACCACAGTGGACCCAATTGTCTGGGATCAGATGGACGGAGGAATCGATAAATCGTCTTTTGATGGGCTGAGGAGAAAAGGGTGCGCGCGCGCGCGAGCGCGATATGTGTGTTGTGTGTGTTCGTGTGTGTGTGTGTGTGTTGTGTGTTGGTCTATCATATGTCTATCATGTCTATCATCTGCCTGTCTGCTGTCCGTATGATGCCAAGTAATTTAAGCTGTATCTACCAAGGCAGTGGACCCGATTACGAAGTGATGTATCACTTGGTAAAACAAAATAAGCATGCTGATTTTTATAAGGATTTAAAATGTAAACCTTGTCAACACTCAGACAGTGAAATAATAATAAAATAATGTATGGATTATTACCCTATCTTGTAAGCAACAATCAAACGCCAGATATTTAACACGCATTTCTCCGTGAAATTCGGTGCTCTCCGGAGAGCGGTTAAACGCGTCGCCATTAGCCTGCGCCAACCTTCACCCTTTTTTTTTTTTTTTTTCTGCAGCTTCGTCGAACACTCAGATTGTAGCTATTGTCTGTTATACGAGCGAAAAATGCGTTGTGCTGCCGCCAAGTGCCTGTCAAGTCAGGCCCAGTACACCTGACTTCGGTATAAAATGAGAGTTGTCATCTTTTTTAAGTATTTCTGACAAAGGCAGGAGAATGGGCCAAAAAGTGCAGAAAATAGACAAGAAGGAGGTGGCATGACGATAAGAAGCAAGGCAGAAACAAAGAGAGCGATAGAAAAGAGGAAATTTCTAGCTCAGAATGTCGTTCTTCTTGTTCTTGTTCTTCTTCTTGTTCTCGAAGAAGGCGAAGAAGAAATTTTTACTTCCTCAAACAGTTATACATTATTGCAAGCCACACTGTTAATTTTGCGTATACCAGAAATGCAAAAAAAAGAGAGAGAAAAATAATTAAATATGGCACTGTACCATCTACATTTTTTTCCAGACTGTCAGTTTCTAAAAAAAATGCATACGTCTACAATCTTTATCCTGTCTGTTCAACAATGTTTTTAAACTTATAATAACTCATCATGCGTCTATGTGTTATGTTCATCTCTCATAACCCCATGCATAAAAAAACCCCGTTTTGATTTAAACCCCCATTAGAAGGTTTGAAATGGGAGCAAAAGAAAGTGGAGCACCGTTTTACTAATGAAATACGACAAGGTAAGAGCAGCAGAAGATTTAATTTTTTTACTCCAAAGTTTTGGGCTTTTTTTCTTCTCTTCTTGAATTTTTGTAAATGAGTCTCCCTTTGATTTCGCTGACAAATGAAAACCTCTTTGGGGTTATAAGTTGTCCTACTGAATAAAGGGCAAGTGAAATCTTCATTTGGTTTACATTTTGAAGATGGGTGCCGCTGCTCTTGTGGCTACGCGCTCTTTCCAAAGGAGAGCAGCCCGAATTTCACGCGGAGAAGGGAAACCTTCCTTCAGCGTGATATTTTAATGGATGGCGTTGGTCTTGTGGCGACACATTCTCCTCGGGGAGAGCAGCCCGAATTTTATGTAGAGAATTCTGCCGAGACTTAAAAGCGGTATACAATGCAATAGAATCCAATACAATGCAATAAATACAATACAATACAACACAACACAATAAAAATACAATACAATACGATACAATACGTATTAATACAATACAATACAATACAACACAGCGCGATAACAAACAAACACACGAATTAATTCTTCCAAATGATTTAATTGGTTTTGGTTCGAATTTTACCTCATTTTCGAGACGTGCATGCAGAGACTTTGTCCCTTAATTCGGTTCACAAACAAGATTTTCTTTCCAGGCGATAGATTGATTTCGATCTGATTAAACATACTGGTTGAGTGGCTAACAGACGTCAAGCTGCAGAAGAGAGAGAGAGAAGAGAGAGAGAGAGAGAGAGAGAGAGAGAGAGAGAGAGAGAGAGAGAGGAGAGAGAGAGAGAGAGAGAAGAGACAAGACGAGAGAGAGAGAAGAGCAGAGAGAGAAAGAGAGAGAGAGAAAGAGAGAAGAGAGAGAGAGAGAAGAGAGCGAAGAGAGAGAGGAGAGAAGAGAGAGAGAGAGAGAGAGAGGAGAGAGAGAGAGAGAGAGAGAGAGAGAAGAGAGAGAGAGAGAAGAGAGAGAGAGAGAGAGAGAAGAGAGAGAGAGAGAGAGAGAGAGAGAGGAGAGAAGAGAGATGAGTCAGAGAGATGTAGAGAGAGGAACGAAAGGAAGCGAGGAAAGAGTAGATGAAAAAGATAGAGAAGGGAGGTTCGAATGGGGTAGGGAAATCAGAGAGGAGAAGAGAAGAGGACAAGAGAAGCAGCTTCTTACAGCACGCGATAGAAGTGTAATAGGTTTAAACCAGCGGTAACGTCTTCTCTATCTGTACTTTCGAATTCTTGTGAATTCAGGGTTATAATTAATTTCCATGGCTACTGACTCAATGGTAGCCTTTACAGAAAGTGAATTGAAGGAAAGGTTCAGAAATGGGTTTGTCTTTCTTGTAATGTTAAATTTTCAAGAAAAAGTTGATATTGTTGCTTTTTTGTTTTAAAGATGAAGGCTAGAACTGCTTTGTTCATTTATGTTATTTTCAAGAAATTGAAGTTAGTTTGAAACCTAATGTAGGCCTCTTTGCATTTTTTTGTTTTTATTTACCATTTGCCAGAACTTTGCATTAGCTGTAAGACATATTTTGTCGTTATGTTTTAGTTGACTTCATTCACTGTTTTATTGATTTCATCTTATTTTGTTTATTGAATTTCGTTTTATCCATGAGTTTTTATTGTATAATGTATTCTATTTTTGTAGTTTGTCTAAAGTTATCTTATTTCAATTTAGGAATTTAAAAAATGATAGTTTATTTTAGTCTATTTTATTCATTATTTTCATAACTTTCATTTACTTTGGTTGTAACAATACTGCGATAATATTTGTCTCTTTTCTTATCTGCTCGTTATTTTAAAATTAAGTTACTTGTTTTGTTGTGGTCGTTGTTGTTGTTGTTGTCGTTGTTGTTGTTGTTCTTCTTCTTCTTCTTCTCTTCTCTTCTTCATCCTCAACTTCTTTTCGCCTCCTCCTTTCCCTCCCCCTCCTCCTGCCATTCCTTCTTTATGACCTTCTTTCTTCTTTTTCTCTTTTTGTTTTCCTTCTGTCTTTTTCTTGTTCTTTTCTCTCCTTTTCTATCTTGTTCTGAACTTTTCATTCATAGCAATTAGTTACTATGTTATTGCTTTATTTCTTATAAATATTATCTTAGTATTTAACCTTTCGTAAATAGATTCTGTTTTAAAAAGTGCATGAAACGGGCACTTATCTGTTGGTTATTTTCTCTTGCTTACTCAATCTATTTCTTTTCTTTCCATTATTTGTACTTCTTGTTTTGCTTGTCTTTTCACTTTGTGTACTCTGTTCCTAGTCTTTTTTTAACATCTCATTTTGCTTTCTTTAATTTGTTTGCGTGGTGAACTGACAGCCATTGTGTTTCACAAACCTTGCAGATGGCAGTGTTTCTTAGTGATCCGATTAGGATCTCCACAGGGAGCGCTTCTGACTCCCCGCATGTTGTTCTTCTTCTGCTAGAAAATTAGCCAGGGAAATATGGCAACGTCTGTCTGTTTGCTTGTATGTTTGGAAGAAGAGATGGGGAGAGGCGTATGTTGTTATATGTGGTGCGTGTGTATGTGTGTGTGTGTGTGTATGTGTGTGTGTGTGCGTGTGTGTGTATGTGTGTGTGCGCACGCACGCGTGTTTGTGTATGTGTGTGTGTGTCTGTGTGCGTGCGTGTATGTGTGTGTGTGTTTGTGTATCTGTGTGTGTGGTGTGGTGTGGTGTGTTGTGGCGTGGGGTGGTGTTGTGTGTGTGTGTGTGTGTGTATGTGTGTGTGTGTGTGTGTGTGTGTGTGTACGTGCGGCTCGTGCGTGCACATGCACATACACGTGCAGAGAGGACAATATGTGTTAAGGCTAGTTGAATAATTAAACTTGAACATGTTACGAAATAATGTTTTAGATATTTTCACTTTTCACCACCTTTGCTTTTGTAAATGGTTGTTCAAATCAATCTCAAACTTAAACTTTTTTTTTGGTTTTGTTGCTGCCAATTCTCTATGTCCCAGAAGAGATCAAAGGATTACATGTCTCGATTCTTGAAATGTCATTCTACGTGGAAGATTTTGAGAGCTGGAAATGGCGCACTTTTTGGGCGATTACTCAAGAATTAAAAAAAACACTGCTATCTTTGATCTTTTCTTGAGCTGTTTTGTTCCTTCAAATTAGTAGATTTTGACGATGGTTTGTACACAGATGGGGAAGGCTTAAGGTTTTAATCAACCACAATAAAAACGAGATTATCAAGAGTTTTGCGGATCTTTTATCCACAAGCTAGTTGTATGTCTTAGACGAAATGTCATCCAATATTTCATTTGAAGCCAACAAAACCGGGCTTTGAACAGATTTCATTTCCATTTAATGATGATCAATTACAAAAAAATTGTATCTCAAGGACAGAAAAGGAACATCATTGAAATGGATCAATACTTGTGAGTGCATCCTCTCTTCATTCTCATGACTTTGATATCCTTGAACCTTTTCTCTGTGAGACAGAGAGACAGAGAGAGCGACAGAGAGAGACAGAGAGACAGAGAGAGCAACAGAGACAGAGAGAGACAGAGAGAGAAAGAGAAAGAGAGAGAGAGAGAGAGAGAGAGAGAGAGAGAAGAGAGAGAGAAAGAGAGAGAAAGAGAGATAAAAAGAGAGATAGAAAGAGAGAGAAAGAGAGAGAGCCAGAGAGAGAAAGAGAGATTGAGACAGAGACAGAGAGGGAGATAGAGAAAGAGAAAGGGAGAGAGAGAGAGAGAGAGAGAGAGAGAGAGAGAGAGAGAGAAGAGAGAGAGAGAGAGAGAGAGAGAGAGACGACAGACAGACAGACAGACAAGACAGACAGATAGACAGAGACAGAGAGACAGATCGAGGCAGAGACAGAGAGGGAGATAGAAATAGGGAGGGAGAGAGAGAGGGAGAGAGAGAGAGAGAGAGAGAGAGAGAGAGAGAGAGAGAAGAGAGAGAGACAGACAGACAGACAGAGAGAGAGAGAGACAGACAGACAGACAGAGAAAGGGAGAGGAAGGGAGAGATGGAGAGGGAGAGAGAGAGTCATGATTAAGTCCCTGTCACTGATCAATGAATGAATTTGATCTTCAAAGAGCAGTTCAGCCTTGGAAGGGCATGTCATTGTCAACGGTTTTCTATTAGTTTCTTTTTAGTCATAACCATTGAGGACATAATTACTTTCCGTTGCATCGTCTTAGTGAAAGGCTTGTTATTTCTTTACAGAAAACCGTTTTTGGCCCATCACAGTTTGCTTGAGTAAGGTCTCATTCTAAACATCTGTTGTTAGCTGCCGTTGCTGCTTTGTCATTACAGAAAGATTATAGTCATCTTAGTTTTTCTTGGCAATGACTTTACTCCTCGTCATCAACGTAATCATCATCGTCATCATCGTCATCGTCGCCGCCGCCGTCGTCATCGTCGTCATCATCGTCGTCGTCGTCGTCACCATCATCATCATCGTCATCATCATCATCAACAACAACAACAGCAACAACAACAGCAAAAGCACCAGCAGCACCAGCAGCGGCATTGTCGTCGTCGTCATCATCATGATCATGATCATGATGATCATCATCTCATCACCACCACCACCACCACCATCATAGTCATCATCATCATCATCATCACCACCACCACCACCACCACCATCACCATCATCGCATTCATCATCACCATCATCACCATCAACATCATCATCGTCATCATCATTATCGTCACTATCTTGATCGTCGTCGCCGTCATTAAACACTATCACCCAGAGAAGATCTCCAATGAAGACCTACTACGGAGATGCAGGCAGGAAGACATGGGAACCATCATCACCAGACGACGGTGGAAGTGGATTGGACACATCCTCCGAAGAGACCCACAGTCAATCACAAGAACAGCATTGCACTGGACCCCAGAAGGAAGGAGAAAGAAAGGAAGACCAAAAGCAACGTGGAGGAGGACTGTAGAAAGTGAGATGAAGGCCATGCAGCACTCTTGGGGATCAGAGACTAGGTTAGCTTAGGATAGGCAGGAGTGGAAGCGCTTTGTTGCTGCCCTACACGCCACTGGGTGTAATGGTTGATGGTGATGACCCTAATTTAGATACTATTTCGACCATCACCAACACAGAGAGAAGAAGCAGTATCCCCATACATACCTACACACACATGACACGGGTACTCTTATGCCTCAAGGTACGCCACTAAGCACTCTGTAAGACTTGAGTGCATCAAGGAAGGAAATTGCCCGAGGCTTGACGAGGGAATCCGCCCGAGGACAAGTCAGTGCGGTGAGTACTCCATTAGGAGGACTCCAGTTTCAGGAAAAGATGTCTTCAGTATCCCAGGGGAAGGAAGAAGGCAGGATGCGGGAGTTTATTGCTGTGACTGATTGTGCCAGTTACTGTCTTTGAGGCTCTTGCCCTGGCGTTCTTGCTAGAGAAGGCAGATTATCACTAAGTTAGACAAGATTGGTCAAGATAATAATATACAGAAGTCAAAATGTTATCGCTCACTAGGGTTTGTTTTTAAAGTCTCTGTCTCTGTCTCTGTCTGTCTGTCTGTCTCTCTCAAACACACGGGGACTGCATGTAAAAAAGCACATGAGTGCTTATTCCATTATCCTCGATATAAAGGAAAACGAATTTTTTTAAAAGCTCTCTCTGTACAATTACATCATTTCTGAGTTCAGATTTCTCTCTCCCTCCCTAATTCCATCCCCCACCTCTCTCTCTCTCTTCTCTCTCTCTCTCTCTCTCTCTCTCTCTCTCTCTCTCTCTCTCTCTCTCTCTCTCCCTCTCTCTCTCTCTTTGCCTGACTGTCTGCCTGCCTGCCTGCCTGTATGTCTGTCTGTCTGTCTGTCTTATGGGCAAACACACAGTGATACATGCATACGAAAAAAGCCAGACAGATAAACACAGAGAAGCAATGCAAGATGTCATCAATAAAGTTTATAGTGTCAAAATTAAGGAAAAAAGTTGTTTTTCTTTTTAAAAAAAACCTTGCAGATATATGTTTCTTCTTGCTATCAATACACACAGTAAAAGGATAAAACGTGTCCCATAACCTATAGGGTCGTAGGGGAGCGAGGCGTCAGAGACCTCACTTCTCTAGGTGCCAACATATTGAGGGCGGTGCCCATCTCCTCTCCCTCGCTGCTTTACCTTCCCTGACACTAAAGAGGCAGATACATACACACAGTAAAGAGCCCAAATTACTATACAAAAAAACAGAGAGTTGACCCAAAATGCTAGATTAGCTGATCTTGCGAAATTCAGTCATGTTTGCAAAATCAGCAGCATTTCAAGATCGGTTCTACCTGAAGACATTCTTGCACGTTACAATTCTCAACCTGTGTATGCAGAAATATAGAAGAGAGTGGGAAGGAGAAGCTGAAGTGGGAAGGAGAAGCTGAAGTGGGAAGGAGAAGCACTTACCATCTTCTTTGTTGAACGCTCAGACAGCAACTATCATTGTCTGTGTCATAATGAGCAACAACGCCTAACGCTGATGACAAGTCAGGCCCAGCGCATCCGACTTCGGCGTAGAGTAGCACTTACGTACTTTCGTATATTTTGGCTTTTCTATGTCTAACCTACTACACACGTCAAAATCTTACCCCATCTTTTTAACATAATATCACTCCTTAATTTTGTCTGTGTTCAGGTCTAAAAGCTCTCAAACAGCAAAAAGAAAGATTGATATTTAGTTCCCCAATGAGACACTATGAAGTGGGAGTAAAGAAAGTGGAAAACTAGTTTACTAATCAAAAGGGACAGGACAAGACGAGGAGTAGATTTTCTTCAAAGTTGTTTTCTTTTTCTTGTCTTTTCTTGAATCTGTGTTACGAGTGACTCTGCCGTTGATTTTGCTGACAAATAAGATCTGTACAAACCTCCTCTTTTAGGGTGTGCTGGTTGTCAAACTCAATAAGAGATAAGAGAGTTTTCGGTGGTTTTTGTTTTTCTCGTTAATTTGTTTGTCTAGGGAGTTTTGAGACGTAGAGAGGTTGTTTCCTAATTTAGTTGTTAAAAGAAAACAACTGAGACGTTTTAAGATGAGATAGATTGATTTAGATTTCGTTAATCATCGGTTGACTGGTCAACCGTGAGGTTGCAAGTGCTACAGAGACAGTGCTCGCTAAAATTTAGATAAGGATATTGCTAGACAACTGGTTTTCCCAACCTCAAATGAGCTCTCAGTATGATTCTATACCATTCTATCCCCATCTTTCTGTTTTTGCTTATGTCTGTCTGCCTGTGTGTGTGTATGCGTGTGTTTCTCTCTGTGTGTGTGTCTCTATCTGCCTCTGTGTGTGTGTATGTGTGTGTGTGTGTGTGTGTCTGAGAGTGTCTCCAAAACCTAAAAACCAGGGGTGCAATACAGAGAGAGACAGAAACAGAGTGAGACAGAGAAACAGAGACAGAAGAGACAGACAGAGACAGAGACAGAGAAAACTGGAATCAAAATGTAGGTTAAAGGTACATTACATTCAGGAAGTTGAGAAAACTAGGACATGTACAGAGTTTATGATGTACTGTTCACCCCGGTTTTTATGTTCCAAGTATCTGTGTCAAGATTACTTATCCAGGATGTGACGTCAAACGAACATAAAACTCCCACGGTACTTTGGAATAGTTCCCTCCCTTTTCGTTTGTAATATGAACTTGTGGTATAACCCCAACCCACCCCCCCCCCCCCCCTCCCCCTCTCCCTAAAAAAACAAACAGAAAAGAAAAAGGAAAATACTTGAAAATGTTGAAAGGAATATATATGTATAACTTTCGCTGGAAGAATATAACGTAGCGAAGGCAAAGGACAACATTCTTTAAACATTTTTTATTTGTCTTTCACTTTGATTTCTTTAAAGATGAGGCACAGTTCTGTCTTTTCTTTTCTTTTGTTTCGTGTTTTGAAGGCAATTTCCCATAACTCAAAAGTGCTCCTGTTGAAAATTTACATCCAAGACCTACATTTTGTTTTAGACGTTTTATAGATTCTTAAGATAAAGTTGTTTCTATAATGTTGGTCTTGAAAAAGAACAAAGCACGTTTGTTTGTTGTTGTTGTTTTTAAATTTCGTTTTGGCTTTAATGACTAGAGCTGATCATTCAAGGCTACTCTCTCTCTCTCTCTCTCACTCTCACTCACTCACTCATTCACTCACTCACGCACTGTATGCTCTTTTTTTTTATACCATCCTTTATCTCTTTACTTTGTTTCTCTTATATTTGTCCACACTTCGCTTCAGAAAAATTATCTTTCGGCACTGTTACACAAAAAAGTATTACTCTCTCTCTCTCTCTCTCTCTCTCTCTCTCTCTCTCTCTCTCTCTCTCTCTCTCTCTCCTCTCTCTCCTCTCTCTCTCCATCTCTCTCTCTCTCTCTCTCTCTCTCTCTCTCTCTCTCTCTCTGTATGTATATCTAGGCCTATACTATAATCCTCACTATATAATTGTGGTTTTCTTCTTTAGAAATCTTGAAGTTACTGAAATCATACGACGTAGAAAGTTTAGTTGTGTCTTTGTTTTGTTTTTGTTTTCACTGCTTTCGGTCGTAGTTCGCTCTAAAAAGGACAGAAAAAAGAAACCGAAAGAAAGAAATAGCATATTTATTTTTCGTTTAACTTTCAAGAACACATTCAAAATTCGGTTTGTCTTAACTTTTTAGCAGTAATTTTGCTTAAAAAAAGAAGAAATGTCCAGATAAATGACTAAGATGCGCTACAGGATTTTTTTTTGCATTTATGCTTATGCTTTGCGAAATGCATTAACGTTTGGAAAATTGTCATTTGATTAGCTTTAACTGGGTTATTATTTTTTTCTTGTATTTCTTTTGAAGTTGTTTTCTGCAATTTTTTAATGTCCTAGTTTTATTTCATTTCATTATTTTCCAAATTTTATTTTATTTTATTTTTTATGTTGCTTTTGCTGTAGGTGATGGGTTTTTTTCTTTTCTTTTCTGGTTTGCATGCTTTTCACTTTAGCTTCGTCTTTTCTCTCTTTTTGTTTGTTCCTTCCTTCTTTTCTTTCGTTTTTCTTTTATCGGTCTATCTGCCTCTGTCTCTGCCTGGATTTTTTGTTTGTTTTGGTTTTTGCTTCATCATCCTGTCTGTGTCCCTCTTCATCTCTGTCTCTCTTCGTTTGCTTTCCATTTTTTTAATCGTTCCTTTCAGTCTTTGTTTCTTTCCTTTTTTTTCTTTCTTCTTGCCTCGTTTCTTTCTTCCTTCCTTCCTTCCGTCCTTCCTACCTTTCTTTCTTACTTTCTTCCTTTCTTTCTTTCTTCCTTCCTTTCGTCTTCCTTTCTTTCTGTATTTCTTTCTTTCTTCCTTCCTTCCTTCCTTTCTGACTTTCTTTCTTTCTTTTTTCCTTTCTTGCTTTCGGCCTGTCTTATCCCATTTCTTGAGCTTAACATTTTGCTCCCTCCACTCTTGAGTCGAGGTTGGTTTTTTTGGTTTTGTTGTTGTTGTTGTTGTTGTTTTTTTTGGGGGGGTGGCTTCTTTTCTCTTTTAACATCCTGGTTTCTTTCTTACATTTTTGTATTCAGCTATTCTCAGGTTTTTAACCTGTTATTGTCGTGATGTTCGTGCAATCCCTTTGCCCTTTATTTCTTCCTTTCTTCCTTCCTCCATTCCTTCCCTTTCCTTTCTTCTTCCTTCATTCCTTTTTTCTTTCTCTCTTCTTTTCTTTCCTTTCATATGCTTCACTAAATTTTCATAATTATTTTCATTGCAAGCCCTTTTGCATTTTCCATTGCTAAAAAGCCTCAGTCCTTTTAAAATTATCTTCAATAGTTTTGGACTTTTTGGTGGGTGGGTGGGGGTGGGGGGATTTGTTTGTTTCATCTGTTTTTGTTTTATTTCTATTTGGTAAAAAAATATTTTGCATGACATTGTCACTGATATTTCTTGGATATCACTTCTTATTTTATCCTGACTCTCTTAATTAATGTTGTGTGTGTGATGGTTTTTATTTTATTTTTTAATTCTTTTATATCGAGGATAATGGAATAAGCGCTTATGTGCTTTTTTAAAAATCCAGTGCTCGCGTGTATGCAGTTTTGTACATTTTGTTATCTGTTCCAACCGGTACACAATGGCCTACTCTTACGAAAAGCGGAACAGGAGGGTGTGTGCGTGCGTGTGTGTGTGACTGAGAGAGAGAATGTGTGTGTATGTATGTATGTGTATGTGCATGTGCGCGCGCGCGCGCGCGCGCGCGTGTGTGTGTGTTGTACGCTCCTCTGTGTGTGTGTGTGTATGTGTACGCACGCTCCTGTGTGTGTGTGTGTGTGTGTGTGTGTGTAGTGTGTGTGTGTGTGTGTGTGTGTGTGTTGTGTGTATGTATGTTCGTTTGCCTGTGTAGTTCTTTCCGCGTTTCACTTGAAACATTTCTTTTGTTTACCCCGTGGAACTGCGCTGAATGAAGTTGTGTTTCACAAACAATACAGACGCCAGTGTTCTCTTGTGATGCGATTAGGTTCTCCACAGGGAGTGCCTCTAACTCCCCATACTTTTTTCTGTTCTACTTCTTCTTGTAGCAATTAGCCAGAGAAACAAAGGCGAAGGTTGTCTGTTTGCTCGAATACTCTACGGTAGCCAGTTTGCTCGTATGTTTTTGAAACGAGACATAGAAAGATGTGTGTGTGTGTGTGTGTTGTGTGTGTGTGTGTGTGTGTGTTGTGTGTGTGTTGTTGTTGTTGTTGTTGTTGTTGTTGTTTTGATTTAACGTCTTTTCACTCTTAGTGATATAGACGAGTGTGTGTGTGTGTGTGTGTGTGTGTGTGTGTTGTTGTGTGTGTGTGTGTGCGTGCGTGCGTGCGTGTGTGTGTGAGTGTGTGTGTGAGTGAGTGAGTGTGTACGCGTGTGTCTGTGTGCGATTTGCTTAAAAGCACAGAAAGCTAAATATCAAAATCTAATTAAATGTATCAAACATTGAAAGGTTAAGAAATGACAAAAATGTATTTAGTTTACTCATCACCGCCTCTACTTTTGTAAATGGTTGTTCACACAAACCTCCAACTTCGACAGACATTTTAGTTTTGTTCCTGCAAAGTCTCTGTGTCCAAGAAGGGATCTAAGGATTGCGTGTCTTAATTCCTGAAATGCCATTTTACGTAGACGATTTTCAGAGTTGGAAACTGCGTACTTTGGACTGATTAAACGAGGGGAAAAAATATGCTGCTATATCAGATCTTTTCTTGAGCTGTTTTGTTCCCTCAACTTATAGATTTTGACGATAGTGCGTGGACACAAAACAGGTCGCACTTACGCTTTTAATCAGCCACAATAAGAAATGTTCAACAATAGCTTTTGCTAGGGTATTTCTTTAAGTTTATTTTTATTTGTGCCAAGCTTAATATTTCATTCCAAGCCAATATGATCAGTTTTTTAAAATATATTTCATTCCCATTAATAATGATTGATTACTCAAACTACATTATCTTACGAGGTTAGGGAAGGGCAATTATTGAAATGGATCAACACATTCTGATGGCATTTTCTCATTTTCAAACCTCTGACATCCTGGAACTTCATTTGAAAGGGAGAGGGGTGGGGCGGTGGTGGTTGTGGTGGCTGTCAGGATTAATTCTCTGTCCCTGGTCACAGAGAATGAATTTGATATTGGCAGTGAAATCCAGCCTTGAAAGGGAATGTCAACGGCCTATAAAAATGTGGAACGTAATCACTTTCATTGTCAAGGGGCACTGTCAGGGTGAATGCGTGCTATTATTATTTTGTTTACAGAAGACTTTCGTTCTGGCCCATTATATTTTTCCCCTGAGTAACATCTCATTTTAAGCATCTGTTACTGTTATCACCATTGCATGGTCATTAAAACTCACTAACCAATATTGTTTTCTTGGAGATGGTCTCCCTCATTGTTATCATTGTCATCGATAACCTCACTGTAATACATTCATTTTGACTACTACCGATAGGGAAACATTTTTTGTTAACTTTTGATTTCATCTTTTATTTAGAGGATGATGAAATAAGCAATCGTGTGCTTTAAAAAAAAATCCAATCCCCATGTGCATACGGTTTCATAAATTTTGTCATCGCTTCCCACGATGGCCTACTCTTCCAAAAAAGCGGAGCATGTTTTAACATAGGCACAAGATGTTCTGCATGTGTTCTCATCCGACGTACTGTTGGGAGAAGTGGAGTAGGCACCGATGTTAACTTCAGGGGGGGGGGGGGGGAGGGGAATCCCCTTCAACGGGATTCAAACCCAGATCGGCAGGTCGCGAGCGCAATGCGCAACACTCTAACCACTCGGCCATCCCATCCTCCTACCACTTAATGTTCACAGACAGACAGACACACAGACACACACACACACACACGCACGAACGCGCGCGCGTGCACACACACACACACACACACACACACACACACACACACACGCACGCACGCACACACACACACACACACACACGAACACACACACACACACACACACACACACACAAAACAGCTGCCCTCGTGCCCTTAAAAGTCACGCCACTAAAGCACTCTAATAAAGACAAGTGCATCAAGGAAGGATTTTTACCGAGCCTTGACGGAGAGAACCTAGGCTACCTAAGGAGAGTAAACGGGGTATGGTGATGAGTACTCCATAAGTTGGAAGCTGTCGGTCCAGGAAGACTATGGAGTCGCGCTCTAGGTGTTTCATTCTGGCTCAGCGTCGGGTTGTGGCTGGCCAGTCCCACACGGGAATGACAGACAGTGCCTATGGCAGAGGGCACAGTGCAGTGCTCCATTAGGACTCAATTTTAAAGCAGAAGAGGCTTTAGCATCTCAGAGAAGGAAGCTGGGAGGAAAGAAGCGGGAATTTTATTACCGTGACCAATTTCTGCCACACAGATCCTGTCTTAGAAGGTTCATTCCCTCGATGTTCTCTTCTGTGACGAGACAGAGCGAGCGAGCGAGAGAGAGAGAGAGAGAGAGAGAGAGAGAGAGAGAGAGAGAGAGAGAGAGAGAGAGAGAGAGAGAGAGAGAGAGAGAGAGATGGAGAGAGATAGAGGGAGAGAGAGCAGATTGTCATGGAGTTAGACGAGCTAGCTGTACCCGTGATCTGCAAGTGCATGTGTGAGTTTGCTCTGTGTTCTGTCCGTGTTCTGAATGTCTATGTATATCTGGCTGTCTGGCTGTCTGCTTGTCTGTCTGTCTGCTTGTCTGTCTGCCTGCTTGTCTGTCTGTCCGCCTGTCTACCTTCCGTCTGTCTGCATGTCTGTCTGCCTGTCTGTCTTTCTGTTTGTCTGTCTGTCTCTCTGTATGGCGTGCTGGCTGGCTGGCTGGCTGTCTACCTGTCTGTCTGCATGTCTGTCTGTCTGTCCGCCTCTCTACCTGTCTTTCTGTTTGTCTGTCTGTCTCTCTGTATGGCGTGCTGGCTGGCTGGTTGTCTACCTGTCTGTCTGCATGTTTATCTGCCTGTCCGCCTGTCTACCTGTCTTTCTGTTTGTCTGTCTGTCTCTCTGTATGGCGTGCTGGCTGACTGGCTGTCTGTCTCGGTCTGTCTGTCTTTGGCTGGCTGTCTGTCTCGGTCTGTCTGTCTTTGGCTGGCTGTCTGTCTGGCAGACTCTGTCTCGTTCTTTCCATATTTCTTGGATCATGAGAGATATATTGTGTGTGTGTGAGAGAGAAAGAGA
>CM054147.1:47808729-47813729 GCA_028751875.1 Rapana venosa
TGCTAAAGAAAAGCAGAGTACCTATTGTGCATTCTTGTCAGTGGGTTTTTTTTTTGGGGGGGGGCATTCTTGCAATGATTTTTCTTGCAAAGCCTAACAGTCAGAAGGCTTTAATGTGGACTATGCTACTATTACAGAGGAGAGGGTGAGAAGGTTGTGAAGGTGTCTGCTAAAGGTAGCAGAATATCTATAGTGCATCTGTCGATGTTTCTTGGCATTCTTGCAATGATTTCTCTTGATAAAGAACATTCGTCTGGCAACGAAACAGTCAGAAGACTTTAATGTGGACTAGACTAAAGAAATCATGGGTTGACAACATCAAAGACTGGACCGCCCAACCCCTGCAACACCTTCTACTAGCCACACAGGATCGTGAAGCATGCAAAAACAATCTCTGTTGCGTCTTCTCTCATGTCCCCCCTACGTCCTTTGGGACATGGGACTGAGTGAGTGAGGCTACTAATAAAGTAGAGAGGGTGAGAGGGCTGAAGGTGTCTGCTAAAGGTAGCAGAATCTCTATAGTGCATCTGCCGGTGCTTCTTGGCATTTTTGCAATGATTTCTCTTTATGAAGAACATTCGTCTGGCAACAAAACAGTCAGAAGGCTTTAATGTGAACTAGGCTACTACTACTATAGCAGAGAGGGTGAGAAGGTTGTGAATGTCTCTGCTCAAGGTAGCAGAGTCTCTATAGTGCGTTCTTGTCAGTGTTTCTTTGGCATTCTTGCAACGGTTTTTCTTGCAGAAGAAAATTGGTCTGGCAGCGTAACAGTTGAAGACTTAAATGTGAACTAGGCAACTACTACTACAGGGGAGAGGGTGAGAAGGTTGCGACGGTGTCTGCTTAAGGTAGCAGTCCCTATTGTGCATTCTTGCCAGTGGGTTTTTTGGCATTCTTGCTATGATTTCTCTTGCAGAAGAAAATTGGTCTGGCAGCGTAGTAACAATCAGAATGTGAACTAGGCGACCACTACAGGGAAGTGGAGGAGAGGGCTGAAGGTGTCTCTGCTCAAGGTAGCAGAGTACCTATTGTGCATTCTTGTCAGTGTTGGTGGTTTTTTTTTTTTGGGGGGGGGGGGGGGGGCATTCTTGCTATGATTTTTCTTGCAGAAGAAAATTCTTCTGGCAGCCTAACAGTCAGAAGGCTTTAATGTGGACTATGCTACTATTACAGAGGAGAGGGTGAGAAGGTTGTGAAGGTGTCTGCTAAAGGTAGCAAAATCTCTATAGTGCATCTGTCGATGTTTCTTGGCATTCTTGCAATGATTTCTCTTGATAAAGAACATTCGTCTGGCAACGTAACAGTCAGAAGACTTTAATGTGGACTAGACTAAAGAAATCATGGGTTGACAACATCAAAGACTGGACCGCCCAACCCCTGCAACACCTTCTACTAGCCACACAGGATCGTGAAGCATGCAAAAACAATCTCTGTTGCGTCTTCTCTCATGTCCCCCCTACGTCCTTTGGGACATGGGACTGAGTGAGTGAGGCTACTAATAAAGTAGAGAGGGTGAGAGGGCTGAAGGTGTCTGCTCAAGGTAGCAGAATCTCTATAGTGCATCTGTCGGTGCTTCTTGGCATTTTTGCAATGATTTCTCTTGATAAAGAACATTCGTCTGGCAACGCAACAGTCAGAAGACTTTAATGTGAACTAGGCTACTACTACTACTACTACTACTACTACTACTACTACTACTACTACTACTACTACTACTACTACTACTACTACTACTACTACAGCAGAGAGGGTGAGAAGGTTGTGAAGGTGTCTCTGCTCAAGGTAGCAGAATCTCTATTGTGCATTTTGTCAGTGTTTTTTGGCATTCTTGTTATGATTTCTCTTGCAGAAGACAATTCGTCTGGCAGCATAGTAACAGTCAGAAGACCTTAATGTGAACTAGGCTACTACTACTATAGCAGAGAGGGTGAGAAGGTTGTGAAAGTGTCTGCTCAAGGTAGCAGAATCTCTATAGTGCATTCTTGTCAGTATTTCTTGGCATTCTTGCAATGGTTTTTCTTGCAGAAGAAAATTCGTCTGGCAGCGTAACAGTTGAAGACTTAAATGTGAACTAGGCGACTACTGCAGGGAAGCGGAGTAGAGGGCTGAAGGTGTCGGCTAAAGGTAGCAGAATCCATATAGTGCATCTGTCAGTGCTTCTTGGCATTGTTGCAATGATTTCTCTTGAAAAAGAACATTCGTCTGGCAACGTAACAGTCAGAAGACTATCATGTGAACTAGGCGACTACTACAGGGAAGCAGAGGAGAGCTAGAGGGCTGAGAGTGCAGAATCCCTGTTGTGCATTTTTGTCACTGTTTCTTGGCACTGTCGCAATGGTTTCTCTTGTTTTCCGTTCTTGTTCTTTTATGGTCTAAGTGTTTCCAAGATGGTGACAAGAGTTGGACAGTTGAATTTTGCTGTTTAGTTGGCTCTTTCCTTATTTTCTCTGACGATGATTGATCATAAAATATATTTCACAAATAAGATGTGGGTAATATTACAATAAAGTAGCAACGAGCAACAGCAGACCAAGGAATAACCCTCGTCGTATCAACTATGTCACCGTCACCGATCCCTCAGATTCCGAATCCTTTGGGGCGCCTTCGAAGCTTTGTCGATTAGTGTTGATTACAAATGCTCACCGAAACAGGCTTTTTAAAAAAACCAAATTTCAGAGCCAGACTTTTCTCTCTGTATTTGTGTTTGCAGATTTTAGAAATGTGCTCTGAGCAAGGTTAATAATTAAATGATTAACAGTTTTTATGTTTAAAATACTTATGCCCATAAGCGTGTGTAAAACTCAATGAGTATTTTTGTTCTCAAAAACGCATACTGTGTTTAATAAATTGATTTACAGACACGGTATATAAATATTTCTGTCTTGCAAACAGTTTGTATTTCTGGACAAGTGTATATCACATTCTCTAGGTACGTTTGCATTGATTCTACTCCTGTTTGTGATTGATTTTGATCATGGCATTATGGTGACAAAATCGTATATACACGGAGACTGGATGTGAGAACACAAGAACTCGAGCGCTTGTTCTATTATCGTCAAATAAGAGAATAAATACACGAATAGATAAGTACATACCATGCAGACTTACACGCACTCATACACAAACACACACTTACACACAAACATACACAAACACACAATGATTATTTAATGTGGCATCTGAAAATAAAAGTTTGACTTTGACTTTGACTTGAATGCCCCCCCCCCCCCCCCCCCCCCCCCCCCCCCCCCACCCCCCCCCCCCCCCCCCCCCCACCAACACACACACACTGATCCACACACACACACACACACTCACACACACACACACACACACTGATCCACACACACACACCCACACACACACTCACAACAACACCACACACATTGACCCCCCCCCCCCACACACACACACACCCACACACACACTCACACACACACCACACACATTGACCCCCCCCCCCCCCCCCCACACACACACACACACACTCTGATCCACCCACACACTCTCTCTCTCCCTCTCTCTCTCACTCCATTGCCACACTTCCTATCCCGACCATATCCCTCCACCACCCACTACCCCGTACCCCCCAACCCCGCTACCTCCACCCCAAATCACTCATTCATACACACAGGACTTGAAGGACCGTGCAGACAACGCCAAAGCCGCCCCTGCTCTTTCTCACTTGCAACACTGGATAACGAATGTGTGCAGACAACAACAGTGGCGGGATAATGAGGGGCCACCTTGAGCACCTTCTGTACCCTCTGCCTCAGAGACCACGTCTGCCAAAGAAAGCTGTTGTGGCCATTGTCCTGGGCTGTGTGTGTGTGTGTGAGGAGGGGTGGGGGGGGGGAGAGAGAGGGAGAGAGAGGGGGGGAGAGAGAGAGGGGGGGGGGGAGAGGGAGGGGGGTAGGGAGAGAGAGGGAAAGGGAGAGAGAGCTTTTGTGTGTGAGTGTGTGGTATGTGTGTGTGCCTGTGCGTGTATGTGTGTGATAGCTTTTGTGTGTCAGTGTGTGTGTATGAGTGTGCGTATGTGTGTGTACGAGTGTGTATGTGTGTGTGTGAGAGAGAGATTGTGTACGTGAGTATCTATGTGTCTGTGTGTTTGTGTGTGAGAGAGTGAAAGATAGAGAGAGACAGACAGACAGACAGACAGACAGAGAAACCAGATTTTTAAACTTTTACTGTACATTGGACTTAGTGAGAGAACAATGTGTGTCTGCTAGTATGTGTGTGCGCCTGTCTGTCTATATGTGTATCTCTCTGTCTGTCTGTCTGTCTGTCTGTCTGCCTGTTCTTCTGTCTGCTATGTCTGTGTGTGTCTGCGTGTACAACAAACTCTATTGTGCAGTCTGGTCAGGTAGCCTCTTTTCTTCCTCAGGTCTGCTTGTTAGTACAGTCTGTGTACAGTAGCTCTCTTCCCAAGGTGGTACAGGTTTGCACAACTCTCCACCCCCTTGGGTTTGCAGTGTGTGTGTGTGTGTGTGTGTGTGTGTGTGAGCGAGTGTGTGTGTGTGTGTGTGTCTGTGTGTTTGTTTGTGTGTTTATCTGTCTGTCTGTCTGTCTGTCCAACTTGATGTCTGTCTAGGGTGTCTCGTGTATCTTTCTGTGTGTTGTGTGTGTGTGTGTTGAGAGAGAGTGTGTGTGAGTGTGTGTGTGTATGTGAGTGAGTGTGTGTGTGTGTGAGTGTGTGTGTGTGAGTGTGTATGTGAGTGTGTGTGAGTGTGTGTGGGTACGCGCATGTCTTTCTATATATGTCTCTCTCTGTGTGTGTCTGTCCATTTATCCATCTGTCTGTCTATGTCTGTGTGTGTCTGTGTATAAAACAAACTCTACTGTGCAGTCTGGTCAGGTACTATTGTTTCTTCCTCAAGTCTGCTTGTTAGTACAGTCTGTGTACAGTACCTCTCTTCCCAAGGTGGTACAGGTTTGCACTAAAAGAAAACAGACCCCTCCCCCTTCTCTCCTCCCCCTTGGGTTTGGAGAGTGTGTGTGTG
>CM054147.1:47823729-47838729 GCA_028751875.1 Rapana venosa
TTAGAAACCTTTCTATATTTCGTGTGTGACTAGGCCAGCATATGACAAGTAGCATGGATAACAGAATATATACTTAGCATGCATTCTGCGACATATGAAGAGAGATAGGCTCCATCACGATTCGCTCCTTTTAAGTTTTAGGGTAAGTGCCTCAATGACTCTTATTGGAGTTATCGCTATTTATTTACTTATTTATTTATTTATTATTATTATTACTATTATTATTTTATATCGAGGATAATGGAATAAGCACTTATGGCTATTTTACATCCAGTCCCCGTGTGTATGTGGTTTTGTAAATTCTGTCATCTGTTCCCACCGGCACACAATGGCCTACTCTTACGAAAAGCGGAACAGGATTTAACGTGTGCACAAGATGTTCTGCGTGCGTTCGCACACGGGACCTCGGTTTATAGTCTCATCCAAAGGACTTTTAGGGAGAGTGGAGTCTGCACTGACGTTAACTCCAGGGGAAAATACCACCCTTTAACGGGAATCGAACCCGGGTCGTCAGATTGCCAGCGCAATGTTCTAACCACAAGGCTATCCCGCTATTGTGCATGGAGTTACCACTGACAGCTCACTATGCTTGTCTGAGCCTGCAGTGAAGAAATACTTGTTTTTGTTTTAAAGAGGACTACTTTTAAACTTCGTCTTCTTCTTTGTCATCGAACGCTCAGACAGCAACTATTGCTGTTTGTTACATGAGCGAAAATGCGTTGCCTTGTTGTCAAGCGCTTGACAAGTCAGGACTAACACATCCCACTTCAGTGCATGAGAGAATTCTTATCCTGTAAGTCTTTCTGGGAGGGAAAAAAGGCAGGAGAATGGACCACAAATACAGAACATTGACAAAGAAGGAGTGTATTTATAGTCCGAAATTTGCTTTTGAGCAAAACAACTTGATACAGATAAGACGAAATTAAACTAAATCATTCTACAAAACAGTTATTTTTTTCCAAACTTTTGATGCACATACCTTACCTTCCTTTCTGATGTTGTTGCTGTTTCTTATTTTCTTTTCTTTCTTTGTATCTGATGAATCATCTCTTTTAGAAGCCCCTAAAACGAAGACATGGTTTCATTCTTCTGTATGAGATGCATTCTCGATAACAATACCAGATTTACCTCCCCTACGGGGTGGTATGAAACTAAGAGGGAGATGTTCTTTCCAAATGCACACCCAACCTGGGTCCCTCACGCCTTGTTGTTCCGCGCCCCCAGGCTGCTCATGAATAAAACATGGCCTCTTTTACAAGCCATCACCCTCAACATGGCCGCTCTTCCGCTCTCAGGACCGTTAACTCTCCTTGTCTAGGGGGTGCTGAGGCAGAGCTAGTGCTTTCCCTTCCTGATGGCATCACCTCTACTTTCCGATAGCAAACTTCTTCTTTTTTTTCATATCGAGCGGTCAGAATTTAGAAAGTTGCGCAGATAGATGGAAGGAAGGATTAGTAACAGTAGGGAAGTCATATGACTTTGGAGAATGCGTAAGAGTTAGTTTAAATGGCAGAATAGGGAGAAGTTGATAAACAAACGTAGAAGAAGAAAGTCTACAATGGCAGGAGTTACAGCAGTAGCTGGAGAAGCAGAACCAGCGACAGAAATAAAGAAACAAGAGAAAAAGAAGAAAAATTAAAACAGAAAGAAATAAGGAGTGAATAAAACAACATTTACAAAAAAGCAAAAAAACAAACCCCACAAAAAAACCATTGGGAGACAAATAAACGGACATACAGAGAGATACAGACAAGCAGAGAAAGAGGGACTGACAGTCAATGAGAGATAGATAGATAGATATATAGGCAGATAGATTATAAAGACAGATAAATTGATAGATAGATAGATAGATAGATAGATATAAAGACAGATAAATAGATAGATAGATAGATAGATAGATAGACAAATAGATAGACAGATATATATATAGACAGACAGACAGATGGACATATAGACAGATAGATAGATAGATAAATAGATAGATAGATAGATAGATAGATAGATAGACAGATAGATAGAGAGAGACACACACACAGACAGAGACGGAGACACACAGACACACAGAGAGAGATAGAGGCAGAGAGACAGAACAAAACGACACAGAGACACAGAGATAGAGAAGCGGTCAATAAAGCTGCTGGTCTCGTTTCGTTTCGTGTGGGCGTTGATAATGGACATGTGTCAATGTCAATAACCCGCAACATGGAATAGGTTCTATCTAATAACCCCCAATGGTCAGCCATCAGTTTCTCTGTTGCTGCTTCCAACTTGTCACATCAGCGTGTCTGTTTGCATTGGCCAGATGGTTTGTAGGCCACATCTGTTTGCCTTCGCTCGAATGACTCGAAAGCTATAATCGGCTTGCATTCTCTAGCTTGTCTGTAGGATAGAGCTTGGTTGCCTTTTGCTAGACTGACTTGAACGATGTATCCGTTTGCTTTTGCTAGATTGTCTCTAGTCCATACACACACACACACACACACATACACACAAACACACTCGCACGCGCGCGCGCGCGCACACACACACACACACACACACGACCACGCACGCACGCCGCGCGCACACACACAACATGCACATACACATGTCTCAAGTTCATCATCTTATAAGTGCTAGTACTTGCATTTTCAAGCATTAAAACGAACACGTATTCAGCCCGTAAACGGGGCGAACCCCCCCCCCCCCCCCCCCCCCTCACCTAAACAAACACCAGTTGACATCATCCTAGCTACAACCATCTCTCTCTCTGTGGATTTTGCAAACTTGTCAATATTATTATTATGATCGTAACCACAACCATCTCTCGATTTCTTGCAGACTTGTCAAAAGCATTGTCATAGTACAACCATAATTATCTTTGGATGGTTCCTGCAGTATCGTCAATATTGTTATTGTAACCAGAACCATCTCTTCTCTCAGGTCGTTGCAGACTTGTCAATATCGTTATTGTAATCAGAACCATCTCTCTATTTTCTTGTGGACTTGTCAATATTGTTATTGTAGCCCAAACCATCTCTTCTCTCAGGTCGTTGCAGGCTTGTCAATATTCTTATCATAGTCTCAAAGATCTCTCTATTTCCTTGCAGACTTGTTAATGTTGTTATTGTAACCAGAACCATCTCTTCTCTAAGGTAGTTGCAGACTTGTCAATATTGTTACCATAGTCACAACCATATCTCTATTTTCTTGCAGACTTGTCAATATTAATTTTTTTTTATCGAAGCCACAAGCATCTCTGCAATTCTTAAAGACTTGTTCCTACTGCTATCGTAACCACAACCATCTCTGCAAATCTTGAAGACTTGTTCACTACTGCTATCGTAACCACAAGCATCTCTGCAATTCTTGAAGACTTTACACTACTGCTATCGTAACCACAAGCATCTCTGCAATTCTTGAAGACTTTTGTTCACTACTGCTATCGTAACCCCAACCATCTCTTTCTGTGGTTCTTACACAGATTTGTCAATATTCTTATCACAGCCAAAACCATCTCGGTTTGGTTCTTGGACTTGTAAATGTATTTCTTTCTTTATTTATTCTTTTATATCGAGGATAATGGAATAAGCACTTATGTGCTTTTTTTACATCCAGTCCCCGTGTGTATGCAGTTTTGTAAATTTTGTCATCCGTCCCCACCGGAACACAATGGCCTACTCTTACGAAGAGCGGAACAGGATTTAACGTGTACGCAAGATGTTCTGCATGCGTTGGCACACGGGGCCTCGGTTTATAGTCTCATCTGAAGGACTTTTGGGGAGAGTGGAGTCTGCACTGATGTTAACTCCAGGGGAAATATTCCCCTTGAACGTAACTACAACCCTCTCTCTCTCTCTCCTCTCTCTCTCCCCCCCCCCCCCTCTCTCTCTCTCTAGCTCTCTCTCGCTCTCTCGCTCTCTCTCTCACTGTCTCTCTCTTTCGCTCTCTCTCTCTCTCTCTCTCGCTCGCTCTCTCTTCGCTCTCACTGTCTCTCTCTCTCTCGCTCTCTCTCGCTCGCTCTCTCTCTCTCCTCTCTCTCCTCTCTCTCTCTATCTCTCGCTCTCGCTATCTCTCTCTCGCTCTCTCTCTATCGCTCTCTCTCTCTCTCTCTCTCTCGCTCGCTCGCTCTCTCTCTCTGTCTGTCTCTCTCCCTCTCTTACCCCTCCCTCTCTCTCCCTCTCTCTCGCTTGTCAATATTGTAACAGTGTCAGCAGCCCTTGGCAGTGTCTGGAACCAAACCATCTCCCACGTCACTCTGTACATGTGCAGACCAATCTGCCTGAATGCCATAATCTCTGTTTAACTACACACACACACACACACACACACACAAAACTTACATACACCCCCGCAACACACCAACACACACACACACACACACACACAGGTGGACAAAAAACACAACAGTCTTGGTTGAATTCCACCCCCAACACACACACACTCTTTTCTCTCTCTGTCTCTGTCTCTGTCTCTCTCTCTTATATATCCCTAAGGGCGGGGACTGGATCTAAAAAAAGCACGTGGGCTGCTTATTCATTATCCTCGAAAAAAAATATTGTCATTGTCATTGTCACACACACTCTCTCTCTCAAAACACAACACACCACACCTTTACATACACACGCACACAAAACACTCTCACACAACACACACTTACATACACACGCACTTACATCACACGCACACTTACATACACACGCACACAATCACACACACACACACACACACAACGCACACACACACTCAACACACACACACTCTCTCACACAACACACACACACACTCTACACACACTCACACTCTCACTCTCTCTCACACACAACACACACACACAACACACCCCTTACATACACACACGCACCACGCCAGTGATCCAGTGCACTGCCCATCCTTCCCCCGCCCCCCCCCCCCCCCCCCCCCCACAAAAAAAAAGAAGCCATTTCTCTTTCAGTGACAGCAGTCGCGGCTATGGTATTTGTGCACAAACACTTGTCAGTGTGCAGATTTGGGAACGCACTCTCAGACACACACATACAAGCGTGCATGTGGTCGCACAAGCACACAGACAGACAGACAGACAGACAGAAATACGCACACACACATAGTCTAAATCTCTCTCTCTCTCTCTCTCTCTCTCTCTCTCTCTTCTCTTTCTCTGAAATGATTGATTGCCTTAGGCCACAATGCAATACAGAAAAGAAAATAGAAAATATCTTATAACAACACCTATCCATATTCTACAACCTTTGGGTTAACTGAAAATCAATGTGCAATGAAATCATTTCAGAGTTCAGAGTTTTCTCTCTCTCTCTCTCTCTCTCTCTCCTGCTGTCTGTCTGTCTGTCTGTCTGTCCAGTGTGTCTTTCTTTGTCAATGCATCTATCTGTTTCTGGCTGGCTGTCTTTTTCTGTCTCTGTCTCTGTCTCTGTCTCATTATCTGTCAGTTTCTGTATCTGTATCTCTGTCTGTGTATTCTGTTTCTCTCTCCCTGTCTCTGTGTCTCTCTGTTTTCTCTCCTGTCTCTGTATCTCTGTTTCTCTCCCTGTCTCTGTCTCTATGTCTCTTCTCGTCTCTCTGTCCTGTCTGTCTGTCTGTCTGTCTGTCTCTCTCTCTCTCTCTCTCTCTCTCTCTTCTCTCTCTCTCTCTCTCTCTCTCTCTCTCTCTCTCTCTTCCTTCTCTCTCTTCTCTCTCTTCTCTTCTCTACTCTTCTTCTCATTTCTCCATTCTGGATCGTGGTCTAGAGATAACTCGCCTGTCTAGAATGCGAAGTGTCCGGGTCGGAGGTGTGCGGTGGTTCGAATCCCGTTTGGGCCCGAAACTTTTCCCCCATCCATTAGACCATGAGTGGTGGTCTGGGCGCTAGTCTTTCGGATGAGACGATAAACCAAGGTCCAGTGTGTTACACAAAATTATTCAGCGCACGTAAAAGAACCCACGGCAACAAGAGAGTTGTCCCTGGCAAAATTCTTAGAGAAAAGCCACTCTGATAGAGAAACAAATACAGTTGCAGGCACACACAAAAAAAAAAAACAAAAAAAAGGGTGGCGCTGCTGTTGTGGCGACGCGCTCTCCCCGGGGAGAGCAGCCCGAATTTCACGCAGAGAAATCTCGTGACTTAAAGTGGTATAAATGAAATAAATAAATGAAATTATGTGATGTCTATATTTTATTATTTTTAATCGACACACTTATTTTATTTTTAACAAACAAATGATAGCCGTTTAATGGACAAAGCCAACACACACACACACACACACACACACACACACACACACACACACACACACACACACACACACACACACACACACACACACACACACACACACACACACACACACAAATCATAAGGACAAGGGAGAGAAGAAGTGGAAGAAAAGAGTGAAGTTTCACATCCACCCTTTTTTGTGAGTGAATCAATAAACGCATTGCATATAACGGCTGCCTAATTGGTCTCTCTCTCTCTCTCTCTCTCTCTCTCTCTCTCTCTCTCTCTCTCTCTCTCCTCTCTCTCTCTCTCTCTCTCTCTCTCTCTCTCTACGTAGGAGGCAGCTGCGGTGTAACATTCCTATTGATGCTTCAGTTGGGGAATATCAATGTGCTTTGGTTTTGGTTTTTCGTTTTGGGTTGTTATTTTGGTGGAATAAATATAATTTTCTTGTTGTTGTTGTTGTTATTGAAACGTTATGGAGAATTTGTTTGTTTTGTTAGTTTGCTTGCGATTTCTGTTGTTGTTGTTGTTGTTGTTTGTGGTGGTGTGGGTGATGGTGGTGGTTTTTCACTCTTTTGGGGGGGCAGGGGAGAGATAGATAGATAGATAGATAGATAGATAGAGAGAGAGAGAGAGAGAGAGAGAGAGAGAGAGAGAGAGAGGAGAGAGAGAGAGAGAGAGAGAGAGAGAGAGAGAGAGAGAGAGAGAGAGAGAGAGAGAGAGAGAGAGAGAGAGGGTGGGGGGATATTTTCTTTTGACGGTGCCTTTGTTCTCTTCGGAATAAAAGTGTTATTGATAGATTTGTTCTTTTTGCGGGGGGGAGGGGGGGGAGGGGGGGGGGGTTATTGTGTCTGTGTGTGTTCGTTCTCAACTGTCATTTATCTCTCCAGGAAAACGTAATATAAGATGAAACAGAATTACAATGTGTGTGTGAGCGTGCGTGCGTGCGTGCGTGCGTGTGTGCGCGTGCGTGTGTGTATGTGTATATGTGCCTGCGCGCGCGCGCGCAAGCGTCTGTGTCTATGTCTGTGAGTCTGTGCATTCTGTGCATTCACAAGCTCATTATAATCTGTAACAAGCGTTTGAACTCACTATGGGAACGCACGCAGAAAATCTTGTGCACACGTTAAATCCTGTTCCGCTTTTCGTAAGAGTAGGCCATTGTGTGTCGGTGGGAACAGATGACAGAATTTACAAAACCGCATACACACGGGGACTGGATGTGAAAAAAGCACATAAGTGCTTATTCCTTTATCCTCGATATAAAACAATAAATAAATAAATGAATAAATAAATAAATAAAACATGTGTACCCAACCATTTTTTAAAAAATAAAATGAACATCATCCTTCGGATGAGACAATAAACCGAGGCCCGATGTGCCCACTTTTCGAAAGAGTAGGCCACTGTGTGCCGGTAGGAACAGGTGACAAAATTTACAAAACCGCATACACACGGGAACTGGATGTAAAAAAGCACACGAGTGATTATTCCATCATCCTCGATATAAAAAAAAAGTCATCAGAGCGCTTTGATTTGTTGCTTTACAAGATTCAGGTATATAAATTCATACATTATTAGGTAGTAGTAAGTAAGTAGTAGTAGTATTGCAAGACAAGCAGTAGTAGTAGCATAAATGCAGACTATAGAATAAGTAGTAGTAAGTAGTATGAAGTAGTAGTAGTAGTAGTAGTAGTAGTAGTAAGTAGTAGTTAGTAGTATTGTAGTAGTTAGGTAGTAGTAGTAGTAGTAGTAGTAGTATAGTAGTAGTAGTGGGTGGTAGTAGTAGTAGTAGTAGATAGTAAGTAGAGTAGTAGTAGTAGTAGTAGTAGGGTAGTAGTAGTAGTAGTAGTAGTAGTAGTAGTATAGTAGTAGCAGTAGTAGTATAGTAGTAGTCGTAGTAGTAGTAGTCGTAGTAGTAATAGTAGTCGTAGTAGTAGTAGTAGTAGGAGGAGTAGTAGTAGTAGTAGTAGTAGTAGTAGTAATAGTAGTAGGAGTAGTAGGAGTAGTAGTAGTAGTAGTAGTAGTAGTAGTAGTAGTAGTAGTAGTAGTAGTAGTGGTAGCATTTTGTTTTCCCTTCTCTGTGTCTGTGACTCCGCAGCTCTGTCAGACCTCTTGCTCTCATCTTTGGGTTAGTGCTAGAACTCTGCAGTGCTCATCTTTAAGTTCTAGGACCTCTGTGGGGATGCCTGGGCTCTGTCCATAAAAAATAACATCCCCGCCTTCTGGTAATTTTGTGCTAAGAATGCCCTCTTTTCTATCCCCTCTCTTTCTGTCTGTCTAATTCTTTTTTCTCTTTTTTTCCTTGTCACATCCGTCTTGTCCATTTTCTGCCTGGCTTGGTCTATTCTCTTGCTTTTTGTTTTTTCCAGAAAGACTTTAAAGATAGCAATTACTTCCGACGCCGAAGTCCGAAGCGCTGGGCCTGACTTCTCGGGTGCTTAATGGCAGCGCCACGCGTTTTTTGCTCAAATAAGAGAGAACAATAGTTGCTGTCTGAGCGTTCGATAGAGAAGAAGAAGAAGAATATGAAAAAGAAGAAGAAGACAAAGAAGACGAAGACGAAGACAAAGAAAAACAAGAAGAATTGCACAGAAGAATTGCGAAGAAGAAGAATTGCGAAGAATAGGAAGAAGATATGAAGAAGAATAGAAAGAAGAATTTCGAAGAATAGGAAGAAGAATACAAAGAATACGAAGATGACAGAGAATACGAAGATGACAAAGAATACGAAGATGACAAAGAAAAATGTAGGTTATGAGAGCGAAGAAGCATTGCGAAGAAAAAGAAGAAGAAGAACTGCGAAAAATTGCGAAGAAGAATTGCGAAGAAGAAGAATTGCGAAGAAGAAGAAAAATTGCGAAGAAGAAGAAGAATTACGAAGAAGAAGAAGAAGAATGCGAAGAAGAAGAAGAATTGCGAAGAAGAAGAGAAGAATTGGGAGGGAGAAGAAGAATTGCGAAGAAGAAGAACAAGAAGAACAAGAAGAACAAGAAGAAGAATTGCGAAGAAGAAGAATTGCGAAGAAGAAGAAGAAGAAGAGGAAGAAGAAGAAGAAGAAGAAGAAGAAGAAGAAGAAGAACAACAACAACAACAACAAGAACAACAAGAACAAGAACAAGAGCAAGAGCAAGAAAAAGAAGAACAAAACAAACAAAAACACAGTAATCCCTCACTCTCTCTCTCTCTCAAGCCTATTGCTCTTATGCAATCTAGAGGTCCATTCTCTTCTGATGTACTCTGGCTCTCTGGCATCAACGTGTTGGCAGAGTGCCAAACTAGCATTATATTTCAATAGCCCCTCTCCACACGACTGAGACGCGCGCACGCGCGCGCGCACACACACACGCCCGCACACACATATTCACGCGCGCACACACACACACACTTGTGTTTGCGTGCGTGCGTGCGTGTGTGCGTGCGTGTGTGTGTGTGTGTGTGTGTGTGTGGTGTGTGTGTGGTGTGTGGTGTGTGTGTGTGTGTGTGGTGTGTGTGTGTGTGTGTGTTGTTCTCATCGTTAAATCAAAAGAACAACCACACACACACACACACACACAGAACGCACGCACGCACGCACGCAAACACACATACAGAGAGAGAAAGAGGGAGAGAGAGAGAAAACCACTCTTGCAGAAAAAAGCCTGGTTCATCGATTTGTCTGTCTCTGAAGTCAAAAGGCGGCTACCTTCATAGTGAGGAAACATGGTCGCATACAGGGCAAAATTCTTACTATTGATAAACTTCTGAGCTCTAGCTGAGCAACAACCCGCTTCCCCCCAAAACACAATAACAAAATAAAACAAAACAACCCACCCCCCAAAAAACCACAAAAAGAAAACACATACACCCGCGCACATGCACACACATACACACATAAACACACACACAACACACCACATTATGAAAGATCATTAATGTCACCAACGCAATTGAGGCGCGTGCGCGCCCGCACACACACACACACACACAACACACACACACACACACACACACAAACACACACGCACACACACACACACACACACACACACACACACACACACACACACAAACACAACCACACACACACACAAACACAACCACACACAAACACACACACACACACACAAACACACACACCACAACACACACACACACAAAACACACACACAAACACACACAAACATACACACACGCCACATTATGAAAGATCGCTGTTGTCACCAAACCCAACATTGAACATTACACACATACACACACTGCCATTACAGACACTCAAACTGATACCTCTCCCTCACTCACGCCTTTCACTCTTCGTTTACAAGTATCTCTAGCGGTTCTAGCTATGTCCACTGAGACAATCTAGCTCGAGTTCCATTCTCTTCTTTTCTGATGTGTTATGGCTTTGGTGCCTCAACAATGTTGGCAAAATGCCAAGCTGGCTTCATTTCCTATTTCCATATCATAGCCTTTGGGATGGCCAGAAGAGCAGAGGTGGCTAAAAATGTAGGTTATGAGAGCATAGTTGCATTAGAATGATTATCGATTTGTTAGAAGAAATAAAACAAAATTATATTAATGCAGGAAGAACATAGAAGAAAAGAGCTTCTTTGTGTCTCTCTGTGTCTCTGTCTGTATATATGTATGTATGTATGTATGTATGTATGTATGTATGTATGTATATATATATATATATATATATATATATATATATATATATATATATATATATATATGTATTGGGTGGGTGGATGGATGGATAGATGGATGTATTTGTGTATGTCTGTGTTGTGGGGGGAGTGGGGAGAGGGGGGTGGGAGTGCGAGTTTGTGTGCACGTGGGTGCGTGGATGTGTGCGCATGAGTGTGTGTGTGTGAGTGTGTCAAGTCAAGTCAAGTCAAATCAAATTTTTATTTCCAGATGGTACATTGAATAAGCAATGCATTTGCTTTTTTTTCATCAAGCCATCTATCTAAGAACAGATCTCTTAATGATTATACTGAAATACTACATTATTGCAACCTTTACTAAGTGTGTTGTTGTTGTTGTCGGCTTCAATTTAACGTCTGTTCACTCTAAGTGATATTAGACGAGGGATGTGGAAAATGAAGAGGAAGTTAAAACAGAGAAGGGAATGGAAAGAGAAAAGACTGCTTAGGTAACATGTGTGTTGGTACTAAGTGTGTGTGAGTGTATGCGTATGTGTGTGTGTATGCATGTAAGCGCACGAGTGTGTGACTCTGTGAGCGTGCGTGTGTGTGTGTGTGTGTGTGTGTGTGTGTGTGTGTGTGCGTGCGTGCGTGTGTGTGTGCGTGTGTGACCACGCAGGCGTGTGCACACTCTCAGACAATCGAGAAGTCTACGCTCACGTCCCGTCTCTTTTGGCTTTGGTGTCGTCAAGTGTTGTTGGCTAAGTGTCCATAGCCCCTTACGACACAAGAGCACCGCTTCTAAACATAGCTAGGATGCAAGGCACAGACAGAGCTGTTGCTTCAGCAAGAAGCGTAGTGACATTTTAAAAAATTTTTAAGTAGGGGTTCAGGGAAGGTGGGGGTGGAGTAGGGGTGGGGGGCGGGGTGGGTGGGGAGAGATTAGGGGGAAAAAACACACCGTGTGGTGTTTTTTTCTTATTTCCTATTCTCTGCTTTTGTATTTCTGTTTGTCCTCCTTTCTGTTTGTTTTTGTTTGTTTGTTTATTTTTCTGTCTACCTGCTTGTCTGTCTGAATGTCTGTCTGCCTGCCTGTATTTTTTCTCTGTGTCTGTGTCTCTGTCTGTCTGTCTCGTCTCTCTGTCCCCTCTCTCTCTCCCTCCCTCTCTCTCTCTCTCTCTCTCTCTCTCTCTCTCCTCTCTCTCTTTCTTCTCCTGTTCTCTTTTTATTTGTTTAAAATCTTTACTTCAGCTATCCTGTGTATGTCTGTTTGCAGAAGAGAAAGAGAGAGACAGAGAGAGAGAGAGAGAGAGAGAGAGAGAGAGAGAGAGAAGAGAGTGTCTACTTGTGTGCACGCATATGAATATATATGCACTCGCGTGTAAGTGGGTAAATAGCACTTATCTTTGGGTAGAATAGCGTGGTATTTGCGCACACAGAACTGAGTCTACCAGTGTCATACTATTGCGTGCTAGCTATTGGGAAGAAATATGTCACAGAATTTGCAGAGCTCCTTTGATCTGTAATGCGCACTACAGTCCATTGACAAATTGTATCAATGGTTTCCTTTGTTGTTTAACATTTGTATGTTTGTCCGTCGTGTCCGACATGACCTCCAAAACAGCAGAGGAGGCAGCTGCTGTTTCGGAAACTGGGCAGAAATTTGATTATAGTGGAGATACCTTGCCCACAGTACATCCCCACTCTCTCGGCCAAGTGGGCATAAGGACAGTCAGCGTTGGAGATGTTCTCCAAAGGCCAGCTAGCCCCCAGGGCTGCAGTACATATTAAGGACTGTGCGAGTCAAGCCTCCTAGTCAGAGAGTCATAGTCGATCACTAAAGACTAAGCTGTAAAGTGGAATTCCATGGGTGGGAAAGCCAATGGTCATACAGCCTCTCACTTTGCTGTTGCCCCCAGTGTCAATGGTTTAATCAAGAACTGTGATAAAGCCCAGGCGCTGATACACTGTGAAATCTAAGCTTTACAGTACACACACACACCTACATGCACAACTACACACACGCACGTGCACACACAACTACGCATACTCATATACACAAACACACACACACACACAACTGCATACACAACTACACACACTCATACACACAGACACACACACAACTGCATACACAACTACACACACTCATACACACAGACACACACACAACTGTATACACAACTACACACACTCATACACACAGACACACACACACAACTGCATACACAATTACACATACTCATATACACAAACACACACACAACTGCATACACAACTACACACACTCATACACACAGACACACACACAACTGTATACACAACTACACACACAACTACACACACAAACAAATACACAAACAAACACAACTACACACACACACTCACTCACTCACTCACTCGTACAAAAGCATACACACATATGCACACAACACACACACACACACACACACACACACACGCGCGCGCGCGCGAACACACACCGACTCACACACACACATAATATAGTTACATTCATGCCCAGAACATCATGTATTTTCTGTGAGGAAGCTCTCAACATCAAAGAACAAACTGTCAAAATCGACCCCCTCCTCACAAAGACATGATGCTATCATTCTGAATTCTCTCTAGATTTGACATGCCATTGTTCAAACATAATTATAGTGTAGGCACCGGGCATTTTCTGGTTCATCTTTGACTCAATGGAAGAAGAGAGAACGAGAGTGAGAGAGAGAGAGAGAGAGAGAGAGAGAGAGAGAGAGAGAGAGAGAGAGAGAGAGAGAGAAAGAACAGAGAGAGAGAGAGACAGAGAGAGAGAGAGAGAAAAGAGAGAGAGAGAGAGAGAGAGAGAGAGAGAGAGAGAGAGAAGAGAGAGAGAAAGAGGGAGGGAGGGAGGGAGGAGAGAGACAGAGAGAGAGAGAGAGGGGACAGACAGACAGACTGACACAGACACAAACGGATAGACAGACAAACAGACGGAGAGACAGACAAACAGACGGAGAGACAGGAAGTCAGAACGTACACACACACACACACACACAAACACACACACACACACACACACACACACACACACACACACACACACACACACACACACACACACACACACACACACACGGTCTCATATATCTCTCGTCTAATTGTCTGTCTGTCGGTCAGTCGGTCGGTGTGTCAATCTGTCTGTCTATCTGTTTGCCTGTTTGTCTGTCTGTCTGTCTCTCTCTCTCTCTCTGCATGTTTGTGCACATGATTGTGTGTGCGTGTCTGTACGTGCGCTTATGTGTGTGTCTTCAATTTTACGTCTGTTCACTTAAAGTGATATTAGACGATGGAGGCAGGGGGGGATTTGGGGTGGGGGGGGGGGGGGCATAATGAGATAAGGGCTTTAAGTAGAATAGATACGTGTTGGTATGAATGCACATTAAAAGATTATTCCAATCTATATAAATAGTATGTTGCAAAAACATGGCATAGAACTTCAAAAATTAACAAAAACCCACAACCATTGAAAAATACTCTAATGTTGGAAAACAAACAATTTTGAACTACTTGTAACGGCAGTTGTGAAACAAGCAAAATGTAGATTCCCACGACCATACTTTACAAAAAAGAGAATACTGGGGATTGCAACAGAGACAAGGCTATCTCACATAATAACTCTGGATTGGTTAAAACTTCCTGCAGAGACTTATCTTGAAATGATGGTAAAAACGTTTTTAAACCTTGACATTGATACAGAACATGAACATTAGAAAATTTGTCACCGCATATACATTGTATATTTTTGGCAAATTTTGCTCGAAAGGCATTTAATTTCAATCTGTAGATTAGAGAAACAATTTTTCTAGTACAGGATTTTCGAAAACCGTACTGAGTGCAAAGAATGTTCTCAATATCCAGAACTGAACAAGTATGCTGGGGATAACCAGCCTCTTCCTGTTTCTTTTTCACATGTTTCCAGCAAACATTTTGAAGCAAAGCATAACCATTCATGAAGAGAAAGAGGAATATCTAAAACAGTTGAATAGCTATCATGTTTTGTGCGAACATGTGCGTGCGCATGGGTATGCACGTGCGTACATGCCTGTTCATTAATTTTACGAGTGAAGGAGTCTGTCTGTCTGTCTGTCTGTCTGTCTGTCAGCCTGTCTGTCAGCCTGTTTGCTTAAAATCGAA
>CM054147.1:47841229-47843729 GCA_028751875.1 Rapana venosa
CTCTCTCTTCTCTCTCTCTCTCTCTCTCCTCTCTCTCTCTCTCTCTCTCTCTCTCTCTCTCTCTCTTCTCTTTCTCTTCTCTTCTCTTCTCTTCTTTTTTTTTTATCACTCTTTGCTCTCTTTTTCATCTTTTGTGTTCTCTTTTTTCGTTTGTTTATATTTTCTCCTCATTTTTCTTTACTCTTTTCTTCCAACTTCTCTGTTCTCTTCTTTAATATTCATCATTTGTCTACTCTTCTCTGCTTTTTCTGCCTTTTCGGTAGGGTGGTGGGGGGTGGTGTCTTTTTACTACTACTACTATTACTACTACTACTACTATGTATATTATATATATATATGCACACACACACACACACACACACACACACACACACACATATATATATATATATATATATATATATATATATTATATATATATATATATATATATATATATTATATATATATATAGATATGTGTGTGTGTGTGTGTGTGTGTGTGTGTGTGTGTGTGTGTGTGTGTGTGTGTGTGTTGTGTGTGTGTTGTTTTTCTTTTTCAGGGAAGTGAAGACTTTTTTTGTATTTATACCCCCGAACTTAGAATGCAGCTACCTATATGGTAAACAAAAACTGTTGCATAGGTTAAACATCTCACCATTGGTAAAACCTCGCACATCTAGCCAAGGAACAATAATAAAATATGGAGGTTGATTTTATCAAAACGAAAACTTGACAGACATGAGGCAAAGACAGACTTTAAAAGAGCCTTTGTGCCCAAGTCAGAATACGGCTACCTTAATGTTCGATAAAAATAAAAAGAAACGGTCGCAAATGCTAAATATTAAGGTCAGTAAACCTCGGAGCTCTAACGAAGAAATGGACAAAATTACCCCCACCCCAGCCCAAACAATCCCACAAAACAACAACAACAACAAAACAACAACTACAAACAAACAAACAAAAAACCAAAAAAATCAAACAATAAACCCAACCTCCGATCTCTTCATTCTACTCTGTAACTTACCACACCTTGCTAAAGCAACGTTCACACACAATCTACAACCACCCACACCCCTACCCTACCCACCTCCATCCCACGCACTCACCCACACACGCGCACTTATAGAAAAATACAATTTAAAAATACCCCAAAGAAAAGAAACCAAATACAGAGTGAATACAATACCCACCAACGAATCTTTAACCCAGTGAATACTCTTCTTTATTATTATTTTATATCGAGAATAATGGAATAAGCACTTATGTGCTTTTTTTACATCCAGTCCCCTGTGTGTATGCGGTTTTTGTAAATTCTGTCATCTGTTCCCACCGGCACACAATGACCTACTCTTACGAAAAGCGGAACAGGATTTAACGTTAGTGTCCCAAATGGTCCACGGGACTACGAGATAGGTGTAGGTAAAGGTGAAAGCGATACCACTCTCAACTTACTTTCTAGCTCAAATGCTCTTCAAGTTTTCGAGATTCCGTGTTTTCGGTATAGAACTGTCATTAACTGCGATGTCTGCCGCTGCTTGCTGATCGATTCTTCAAATCAATGGCTCCAACAAGAGAGTCTTCCTTGACAAGGAGACAACTTCTCTTCATTAAAACTCCGACTGTCATGAATTTCAAAGGCTTCTTCATGTACGTCCCAGTACTCTTAAAGAGAGAAGTTTGAAATGCAAAAAAAAGCTGCTGTCTCCGACGTATTCAATTGTAGGAATCTGTTGTGTTTTGTTGTGTTATGTTCTGTTCTGTTCCCCCCTCCAACCCCCCACCCCCCGTCGTGGAGATGCCGGGGGCCCTGTCAGTATAAATATCATCCCCACCTTCTGGAAATTCTGTGCTAGAAATGTCCTCTTTTCTATCACTCTCTTTGCTTCTGCCTTGTTAGCACCAAATTTCCAGGAGGTAGGAGGGGGAGGGGGGGATGCTATTTATATAGCAGGCCCCTTGGCTTCCTCACGGGGGAACTTCCTTTCCAGGAGAGTAGCAAAGTTGTTGTTGTAAAGTTTGGTGTGACCAAAGCAAACATGTTACAGACAGGCAGCAAGCAAAAGAGATTGAGAAGAAGAAGGAGATGATGATGAAGATGAAGATGAAGATGAAGATGATGATGATGATGATGATGATGAAGAAGAAGAAGAAGAAGAAGAAGAAGAAGAAGAAGAAGAAGATGATGATGATGATGATGATGATGATGATGATGATGATGAAGATGAAGAAGAATTCCAAAGAAGAAGAATTGCAAAGGAGAAGAGGAATTGCGAAGAAATAGAATTGCAAAGAAGAAGAATTGCGAAGAAGAAGAAGAAGAAGAAGAAGAAGAAGAAGAAGAAGAAGAAGAAGAAGAAGAAGAAGAAGAAGAAGAAGGAGGAGGAGGAGGAGGAGAACAAAAATAGGAACAACAAGAACAAGAAGAATTGCAAATAATTCCTTCGTACCACATCTCCATTCTACTCACTCTAGTAAGCACACTTTACCACCCCAAAAAAAAGTTTTCAGTTAAATTTTCT
>CM054147.1:47853729-47866229 GCA_028751875.1 Rapana venosa
TTTATTCGAAAATGTCAGTCACTTTAAATCGGGTGCTGTTTTTCTTGGTTTGTCGACTGGAGTTTCTCCCGAGTTGTATAATTTATTTATTTTATTTATTTATTCTTTTATATCGAGGATAATGGAATAAGCACTCATGTGCTTTTTTTTTACATCTAGTCCCCGTGTGTATGCGGTTTTGTAAATTTCGTCATCTGTTCCCACCGGCACACAATGGCCTACTCTTACAAAAAAGCGGAACAGGATTTAACGTGTGCGCTAGATGTTCTGTGTGCGTTCGCACACGAGGCCTCGGTTTATAGTCTCATCCGAAGGACTTTTGGGGAGAGTGGAGTCTGCACTGATGGTAACTCCAGGGGAATGGGAATCGAACCCGGGTCGTCAGATTGCGAGCGCAATGTTGTAACCACTAGGCTATTCCGTCCACGAAACACAGTTATCAAGGGAAGAAAATAAAATGCTGAGTATGACTTTTAGAAGGCAAAAATCGATTCTTAAGCTTGAACAATATCAATATCTTTCCCTCCCTCAACGAACAGCTTGGGTTTTATTTCGAAAATATCAGTCACTTTAAATCGGGTGTTGTTTTTCTTAGTTTGTCGACTGGAGTTTCTCCCGAGTTGCATAAATGATGATACTTTGCACGTGAGACCGTTTTGGCCTGTATGTATGTTTGTCCGTCATATTCGACGATGACCTCCAAAACAGCAGAGGAGGAGGCAGCTGCTGTTTCGGAAATTGAGCAGAAATTTGATTATAGTGGAGATGCCTTGCCCACAGTACATCCCCACTCTCTCGGCCAAGTGGGCATAAGGACAGTCAGCGTTGGAGATGTTCTCCAAAGGCCAACCAGCCCCTAGGGCTGCAGCACATAAGGATGTGCGAGTCAAGCCTCCTAGTCAGAGAGTCATAGTCGATCACTAAAGACTAAGCTGTACAGTGGAATTCCATGAGTGGGAAAGCCACTGGTCATACAGCCTACCACGAAGACAACCGCATTCCGACCATGATGGATATGTTCGTGTTTCCCTAACCCACCAAACGCTGACATGAATTACGGGATCTTTAATTATTGACCCGAGGCATTGAAGTCGAACAGTCTTAACCACTTGGCTATGGCATCCGTCGGATTAAAGATTTAGTTTTAAAAACTAGATTTAAGAAAAAATATACTCAAGAATGCAAAAATAGGGAAGAAATTCCCCATTTTTATGATATCAAACAAAAATTTGAGAGGGTGATATATAAAATCAAAAACGGAATAAAGCACAAAGTTTTAAGTCAACTACTGTCAACAGCAAGATAAGAAATTTATTTTAAAAAATAAATCAACAAGTTCGTTGAAGGAGAATGTTGTAATTTTATAAGGGAAGAGATATAAGGATGGATGACAATTTAACAATGGTGTAGTGTATTAGAAAACATCCTAAAGAAAAAGGACAGTCACACACCGATATACATTCACACACACATACAGAGAGAGACAGAGGAAGGAGGGGAGAGAGAGAGAGAGAGGAGAGAGAGAGAGAGAGAGAGAGAGAGAGAGAGAGAGAGAGAGAGAGAGAGAGAGAGAGAAGGAGAGAGAGAGAGAAGGAGAGAGAGAGAGAGAAGAAGGCGTAGCATAAGAGCTGAACAGAGGACGAATTATTCTCTCGGGTACAAAACACACACACACACTCTCTCTCTCTCACACACACACACACACAACAACACAACACACACACACACAACACACCAACACACACACACACACACACAACACACACACACATTACACATACACACACACAGAAGGCAGCGGTAGCACAAGAGCTAAAGAGAGGAAGAATCATTCTCTTCGAATACAAAAAAAACCCTCAGAAAGACAGAAGAAGAGTAGATAAGAGGCGAACAAAGAGACGAGAATTATTCCTTTTGGACACACGCACCACACACTCACCACATACACATACACACACCACCACGCACGCACGCACAACACACACACACACACACACACACACACACACGCACTCAAACACATACACAACAATACCCAAACTAACACCTACCCAAACCAAACGATAAGAAGACGCTCACACAAAACAAATACACTACACACCACCACATACACACATACACACACACGCGCCGCCGCACGCAACACAACACACAACACACACAGACCAAGCACAACACCAAAACCCACACACACACGCCGCTCACACACACACACACATACACACACACATACACACAACACACAGACCACGCGCAGACACACACACACCACACAACCCACCACACTCACACCCCCACACAACACTGCAACACACACCACACACACACAAGACACGCAACACACAAACCACACACAACACACGCACACTACACCCCACTACACACACTACCACACACACTTACACACACCAAACGCACACCAACAACGACACGCACACAAACACACACACACACACACACACGCACGCACACAACAACACACACACACACAAAACACCACAACCACACCCCTCACACACACACCACACTCACACACACAACTCAACCACCCCCCCACACACACACACACTCACCCCACACACCACCCCCATCCCCCACCCACCCACAAAACACAGACAAAAAAATGAATAGGAGGAAAGGTGAGGAGAGGAAGGGGGGGGGGGGGGGGGGGGGCGTGTACAGCAAGCAGACTTTCAAATTGAAAAATCGATTGGTGACGGAGTCGGAAATGTCACTTTTCAGTAAAAGCTGATTTTCTGTCTGCCAGACATTGCGGTATTGTGGGAGCTCTGGAACCACTGTTCTGGTACCTCTGTAATTGAATCAGGCAGATGGGACCCTGCTAACTGGGACAGCAGGGGGCTCTTCCCTAGTAGTGGGGAGGGATGGGGTGGGTGGGTTGGGGGCTGGTGGTGGTAGGGGGGGGAGGTGGGGGGTGGGGGGTGGGTGGGAGAGGGATTGTAGAGCAGTCTGCCGTGGTGGTTGAAGATTTATTTTAAAATAAAGATAGATGGATAGACGTGTCTACGGGTACAGAGAAGGAGGGAGATGGGAAGGAAGGGAAGGAGGGAGGGATGGAGGGAGGGAGGGGAAGGAGGGAGGGAGGGATGGAGGGAGGGAGAGAGAGAGAGAGAGAGGAGAGAGAGAGAGAGAGAGAGAGAGAGACAGAGACAGAGACAGACAGACAGACAGAGAGAAAGACAGACAAACGGACAGAAAAGACAGACAGAGACAGAGAGGGACACAGAACGAGACAGATAGATAGATCTATGTATCTATCTGTGTATCTGTGTATCTATCTATGTATCTATGTATTTATCTATCTATCTATCTACCAATCTATCTATCTACCTATCTATCTATCTATCTATCTATTTATCTATCTATCTATCTATCTATCTATCTATCGTTTTTCTCTCTCTTTCTTTTTCTTTCTTGCTTTCTCTCTCTCTCTCTCTCTCTCTCTCTCTCTCTCTCTCTCTCTCTCTCTCTCTCTCTCTCTCTCTCTCTCTCTCTCTCTTTCTTTAAGTATGTATGCGTGTATAAACGTACGGATGGATGTATGGATGGATGAATGGATGACGCATGTGTGTACGCATGCATGTATGCATGTCTGTATGCATACTTGCATCTGTTTGCCTGCCTACCTTCCCGTTTGTCTGTCTGTCTGTCTGTCTGATGGAGCCTGTAAGAATACTAAGTCAAGGAACGACACAATTCTCAAACCAAATCCTTACACCTGTAGAACCGCAACATTCTAAAGGAACTCACGGCAAAAAGACAGAGACTGATTCAACTGGACTCACTACACCTAAGGCACATAATTCAGCAACTAAAGGAAAAAAAAACTTATCCCAAAAGTTGTACGGAAACTGTAAAACTTCCTGCATCAAAAGTTAGAAGTAAAAAATGTCTTTCACCAAAACAAGAGAGGGGAAAAAAACCGGATGAGGCAAGCAGAAAGAAATCACAATAATTATAGTCTGCCCTCCAACCATCCAACTAAGATCAAAAGTTTAGGAAGCTGACATAAGATCTGTCCTACTGTACCACATGGTCCCTCTCTGTCTGTCTGTATGTCTGTCTCTCTATCTCTCTTTCACACACACACACACACAGACTCTTGAAAAAGGCCCACAGGGGGCAACAAAACCTTGGCGCAGACATAACATTACTTCTAGAAACAATATCAACGACACAGACAATTCCACCACATACATACACGGTTCTGTGACTATCCATCAGTCTACACGACACCGAGAGAGAGAGAGAGAGAGAGAGAGAGAGAGAGAGAGAGAGAGAGAGAGAGAGAGAGAGAGAGAGAGAGAGAGAGAGAGAGAGAGGAGAGAGAGAGAGAGAGAGAGAGAGAGAGAGAGAGAACTCGAACTCGAACTCGAACTCGAATGATTTATTCACAAACAGGCCATTGGCCCATACATGAAGGGGGTTGCCGAACTGCTTAGTATTTTGGTGGGGGTAAAAGCAATAGTAACGACAACATGTTACTGTATAACAAAAAGTCAGCTACAAAAATATGACTTAGGATAACAATATCTCTCTTATTCTGAAAGCTTTACACAGCGCTATATAAATTCTATATATTATTATTATTATTAAATATAAAGTGAGGCTGCGCACAACCTCAGGATGACTTGATGCCAGAAGTAAACAGAGTCTAAATAAATTAGGCTGGAGAGAGAGAGAGAGAGAGAGAGAGAGAGAGGAGAAGAGAGAGAGAGAGAGAGAGAGAGAGAGAGAGAGAGAGAGAGAGAGAGAGAGAGACGAGAGAGAGAGAGAGAGAGAGAGAGGGAGAGAGAGGAAAAAAGACAACACAACACAAGGACAATGAAGGGACGGTATAGCCTAGTGGTTAAAGCATTGAGCTCGTCATCTGACGGTACGGCCCGGGTTCGAGCCACCAGACCGAGGCACCTGTTCAGAAGAGATTTTACTCCAAGAGCTACCATTAGTGCCGGCCTTACACCTCCAAAAGTCCTTTAGATGAGACCATAAACTGAGGTCCTGTGTGTGAAAACGCACGTAGAACATCTTGCGCGCACGTTCAAAACCTATTCTGCCTTTCGGAAGAGGTGGGCATTTGGTACCGACAGAAACATATGGCAAAATGTAAAAAAAGAATAAAGGAAACAAAACCTCGTGCATACTTGCGTCGTCTACAGACATGATCCCCGAAGTCGGAATGCGGCTACCTTCATGGAGGGCAAGAACGGTGGTATACGCAAAATCGCAACATTGGTAAACCACAGAACCGAGTAACACAAAAAGCAAAAAAACCCAACCCAACAAACAAAACAAAAAGCAAACAACCAAACAAACAAGCAGAAGTGAGAAAAAAAAAAGCGAAACTGCCAAATGCAGCTGGTTGTCAACATAACCCTTCGCAAAGCTTTTTCATCAGCGACTTTGTCCAAAAATTCCAGCGCTGTAATGCCCACCAATCCCCTGAGGCTGCCTGAGGCAGCATGCACTGTGTCAGTCTAAGCCCAGACTATCACAAAAACATGGGCAGTCCCTGATGACTAATACAGTCTTGAATACACTGCCTTAAGCACACAGATATCGAAGGATTTTGTGTGTGGAAAATACGTATTTGAATGCAGAACAACTATCTTCAACACCTTTTCAACTGGGAAATCTAAAGCAAAGAACGAACTGACCAATGCCGACCAAAAAAATCGGAAAGACCAAAACACACTATGGACAGTCTGATGAAAAATGTAAACATAGAGACAATGATATCGTATTGTATTGTATTGTACTGTATTGTATTGTACTGCATTTATTGTATTGTACTGTATCGTTTTGTGTTGTATACCACTTTAAGTGGTATATTTATCTGCGTGAAATTCGGGCGAAACTCCCCGAGGAGTGCGGCGCCACAAGAGCAGCGCCACCCATTATTTGTTGTTTTTTCTTTTCCTGCATGTACTTGTATTTGTTTCCTATCAGAGTGTCTTTTTTTCTAACAAATTTTGCCTGGGATAACTCTTTTGTTGCCGTGGGTTCTTTTACGTACGTATGCTAAATAATCATGTGTAACACACGGGACCTCGGTTTCTTGTCACATCCGGAAGACTAGCTCCCAGACCACCACTCATGGTCTAGTGGATGGTCCGGGGGATGGGGGGCGGGAGAGTTTCCTACCCAAACTAGGTTCGAACCACCACGATCTTCAAATCCAGACTTTTCGCTTTCTAGGCAGGTGCGTTTACCTCTAGACTACCGGTCTTTACTAATAAATACCTGTCCCACAGTCAATGCAAGCAGACAGACAGACAGAAAAAACAACCACAGACGGACAGAGAGAAAAAAATCCAAACCAAAAGGATAGACAATGACAGAGAAAGAGAGCAATCCCTAAAAACATCAAGATTAAACGACCGAAAATGCCCCCCCCACCCCCCCCAAACAATTGTGGAAAGTTCAAAGTTGACCAAAGACTGGCAGATTAGGAAGGAGTTGGGTTTCACAACAGCAACAACAACAACAACAACAGAACCCCAAACCATAGAAGTTCAACATTCTGTCTTTCTTTTCTCATCGTCCTCTTACCGGGTAGGGTAGGTTGTGCCTGGTCCTCTCATGACTTAACATCTGCGCGCTGGCATCAACCGATACATCCCAACATCAGAGTAGCTCATTTCATTGCACATGCTGCATGCTGAGTATGTTCGTGTTTCCGTAACCTACCCGAAAGCTGACACAAATGACGAGATCTTTTACGAATATTTTTTTTAAAAACCCAACCTTCTGCATGTGTATGTACACGAATGCAATTGAGGCACTGGTAGGACTGCACTACAAGTTGATATAGGAGATGGTAAAGATCTCCACTCTAGGCTGCCGCCGCCGAGATTTGAACCTAAGACTTCATGGACCCATAGGATTGTAGTCCAAAGGTCTTAACCACTCGGCTATAGCGTCCGTGGTTCAATTTTGTTCAAAGTATTGGCTGACTGGGGAGAGAGCTAGTTTTCATTCATTGTCCATGTCCATCTGGGTTTTATTTTTTATTTGTTCTTTTATATCGAGGATAATGGAATAAGCACTTATGTACTTTTTTACATCCAGTTCCCGTGTGTATGCGGTTTTTGTAAATTTTGTCATCCCATCCCACCGGCACACAATGGCCTACTCTTACGAAAAGCGGAACAGGATTTGACGTGTGCGCAAGATGTTCTGCGTGCGTTGGCACACGGGGCCTCGGTTTATAGTCTCATCCGAAGATCAAGAACAGAGCGATGCTTGGACCAGTAGGAAAAGGAAAGGAGCCTCTTTTTGTTTTCGATTTTGTGAAGGTGTCCTTTGATTTATTGCTTGCCATCACCCGCCTCTCTACACTCATTTTGTGCATTTTATTGGATACACCAGGAGTGGGGGTTGGGGGAAGCTGGTTGCAAAATCTTCAGTGGTGCACCAATGATCTACTTGACTACGGGATAGGTGAAGGTGATATCGGATGGAACTTTTTTTTAAAAGGCTGGTTGTTGTTGTTGTTGTTGTTGGTGGTGGTGGTGATAGTGGTTGTGGTGGTGGTGGTGGTGGTGTGTGTGTGTGTGTGTGAGTGTGAGAGAGAGAGAGAGAGACAGACAGACATAGACAGACAGAGACAAAGATACAGAGAAACAGAGAGCATGGTCGCCATCTATTCTTCCTATTAACTTTCATCCACACAGGGAAAAAAACATTCATAGAGAAAGAAAGAAGAAAGAAGAAGAACGAAAGAACACATTCTTCTCTCTCACTTTCTCTCTCTCTCCCTCTCCCCCCCCCCCTCCTTTCTCTCTCTAATCTCTCTCTCTCTCTCTCTCTCTCTCTCTCTCTCTCTCTCTCTCTCTCTCTCTCTTCTCTCTCTTCCCGTTTTGATGTGTGTAGAAGCCGCTTGATTTATTGCTTTACACCATACACTTTCCTGCACTTGTGTGCTCCGATATTGGATGTTTTTCAGTGGGAAAAAAATAACCTAGAAACGCTAGCTTCAAAGAAGGTTTTTTTCATAATAAATTATTGTTGTTTTCGTTCAGCGTGCAAGACACAAAGAATGGGGAGAGAGAGAGAAAGAGAGAGAGAGTTGGAGAGACATACAGACAGACAGAGACAGAGACGCACATACGCGCGCGCGCGCGCTTGCACACACACACACATACACGCACACACACATGGAGAGAGAAAGAGAGACAGACAGACACAGACACAGACAGACAGACAGACGGACAGACAAACAATTGGACAAACATACAGACAGATCATTTTTCGAAATCTTCCTGAGAAAATGGCAATAACCAATAATTCTTTGAAGAAGAAAGTTGCCAAAAGAATTGCCGATTGGAATGGGGACTTGTGGTCATTCATTTTCCGTCTTCGTTTTGTCTACAAAAGTACAATTCAGCGAGAATAAAGAGAAAGCCGATTTTGGGAGAAAAGAAGGAAGAATATCTTGATGTATTACTTTGTATGGTTTGTATACATGGTTGTGTACAGTCCCCTAGTTCACCCAGCTGTAAATGGGTACCTGCCTCTTTAGAGTCAGGGAAGGTAAAGCAGCGAAGGAGAGGAGATGGGTGCGCCATCAATATACTGCCCTTAGACAAGATAGCCTGTTGGTTAGAGGGATGTCTTCGTGATCTGCTGACCCGGGTTCGATCTTGTTCGAGAGGATTTTTCCTCTGGAATTAACATCAGTAGCCGACTCCACTCTCCCCAAAAGTCCTTCGGATGAGACTATAAGCCGAGGTCCCGTGTGCGAACGCACACAGAACATCTTGCGCACACATTAAAACCAGTTCCGCTTTTCAAAAGAGAAGGCTATTGCGTGCCAGCGGGAACGGATGACAAAATTTACAAATCGGCATACACACAAGGACTGGATAAGAAAATTACATGAGTGCTTATTGCATTATCCTCGAAATAAAAGGGGGGGGGGGGAGGGGAGAGAAGTGAGGTCTCTGGGGCCTCGCTCCCCTACGACCTTATAGGTTATGGGACACCTTTACTTATGGTGGGGAAGAGGATAGGCTAATGGTTAGAGCGTTGTGCTTGCGATTTGATGGTCCGTGTTCGAGCCACTATCAAGGCACACATATTCGAGGCGACTTCTCTCCCCAAGACTTAACACAAGCGCTGACTCCACCCCACCCCTGAAAGTCCTTCCATGAAACTATAAACCGAAGTCCCGTGTGCAAAAACACACTCAGTACAGCTTGTGCATAATATGTTAAAACCTGCACCGCTTTTGGGGGGAAAAAAAGTAGACCATCGTATGCCGGTAGAAACCGACGACACAATCAACAACATCAACAACAAAAATATCAAACCTGCACGCACGCTGGTGTCGTGTTAAGACATCATACCTGAAGACGGATTGCAGCTGCCTGAATGGTGGGTAAATGTACATAAGTGCACAGTCTCACTATTCGGGGAACCTCGGAACTCTAGCAGAAGAACAAAACAGAAAAAACAACAACACACAACTGCTTTGCATTTTCCCCCTCTTTGCACTTCTGCTCTCTGATAATTATTGCCTCTCTTCTCCTTTTAGTAAGGTATGTCATTAACCGTCCTTTTTATAACTATTGCAGTTGTCGACTCTGTGTGTGTGTGTGTGTGTGTGTAGAGAGAGAGAGAGGGGGGAGACAGAAAAAGAGACAGGGACAGGGAGACAGAGATGCAGAGAAAAAAAGGGGGAGGGGGGTGGGTTAAACTAGACTTTTAGAGATATACACCTTTTGAAGTAATTCATTTAAGCTTTAATTTTCTAAGGCCATTAATATGTCTGAACCGTTTCTTGCTTAAGACACAGAGAGAGAGACAGAGACAGAGACTGACAGACAGACAGACAGACTGACCGGTAAACAGACAGAAGCAGACAGACAGAGGCAGATAACTTAGTTACAAAGAACAATACCTCCCACCCCCCGAAATATTAAAAAAAAATATAAACAAGAAAAATCACACAAGCCCCACCCCCCCGAAACCTCTCTCTTCCCACCAACTAACCTCTTAGACTTAAAAAAACACCCAAAACTCTCTAACAAACAACCAGCCAAAAAACCCACACAAAAAAACCAAAGCGCCATAAACCAACAACACTGTTCAATAAAGGGGTAGTTTATTTCCCCATTATCTGTCCAGTTGACCTTATGGCCTAGTTTTCTGCCGTCAGCTCAGGGGACAATTAGCAAGAAAAGATATGGGCATTCTCAGCAGTTAACACAAACAGTGCAGGGCTGTTGTATTGTACTTAGTTTCCCATTGGAGCCTGCCCAGTATAAATAGCATCCCCCAACCTTCTTGGAAAAATCTGTGCTAGGAATTCCCTCTTCTCTATCTCTCTCTTTATTTCTGCCTTGTTTCTCTTTTTTTTCTTGCCGCCTCTTTCTTGTCTCTTTTTTTTTGCCTTCTTGGTCCACCCTCCTGCCCTTTTTTTGGACCAGAAAGAGTTAAAAGATAACGATTCTCTCCCATGCAGAAGTTGGAAGAGATCTGACTTGACAAGTTCTTCACAGCAGTATAGTCAAGTCAAGTCAAGTCAAATTTGTATTTCCAGATGGTACATTGAATAAGCAATGCAATGCATTTGCTTTTTTTTTTTATCAAGCCATCTATCTAAGAACAAATTTCTTAATGATTATACTGAAATACTACATTATTGCATCTAGTAGTGCCAAGCATGTTTGCTCATGTGACAGACGACAATAGTAGCTGCTGTCTGTGGGTCTAACGACAAAGAAGAAGAAGAGGAAGAAGAAGCATTGTTGCACTCAGTGATCTTAGACTGATACCCCTAATTAGTATTATGTTAATTTTTATTGCTTTGGTCCACTCCACTAAAAGGTTTTGTCAGTTATTCATTGTTTGGGGTTGGGGACTTTTTGTGTTAATTTTGTGGGGTGGGGTGGGGGGCGCACTTTGAATGTACACTCTTGTCTCAGCTCATTATTGTTAGAAATCACTTTCATACTGTGATTACATAACTATGGCATACAAATTTCACGAGAAGAACTGTTTTCATGAATGATTTACCATAAAATAGGTAGCAATACTCTAACTTCGGGAAAAAAGTTGTTCTCCTTTAATGGGGAATATAGGTAGTTATTCTTAGAGCTTGTTACCAATGAAGAATTTAACTTTTCAAAGCAAAAACACAGTTTAGAAAGGTAAAGGTGTCCCCATAACCTATGCGGTCGTTTTGGGAGTGAGGTTTCAGAGACCTCGGCTTCTCCTGGGGCCAGCATATTTAGGGTGGCGCCTATCTCCTCTCCCTTGCTGATTTACCTTCCCTGACCCTAAAAGAGGGCAGGCAGCCATCTATAGCTGGGGTTGAACTGGGGGTGGGGTAGGGGCCTGTACTGCAGCCAAGATGCGCTGCATTGTTTCGTGCTGTATTACAATGCACTGTATTGTACTGTATACTGCTTTCAGTCACAGCCGATTTCTCTGCATAGTATTTCAGATTGTTTTTCTCACGGTAGAGAGCGCGTCGCCACATGTTCGCAGCCATCCACTTAATACATAAGTTGTTGTTTTTTTAAAGTTCTGTCTGTACGTGTATTTGTTTTCCGATAACAGTGGGGTTTTCTACATAATTTTGCCAGAGTTAATAATCATTCCTGATGCTCTGGGTTAGTTTTACGTGCAGTAAATGCGTATAGCATACGGTACATTAGGTTTATCGTCTCATTCGAAATACTAGCATCCAGACCACCATTTAAGGTCTAGTCTGAAGGGGGTAGGGTGGATTCGAGCACACAAGGCGAAGATCGAACCTGCACACTTCGCTTTTTAGGCAAGCGTGTTACCTCTAAACCACTCATCCACTACATGGTAGAAAATTACATGAATGTATATCTATGATCCAACCAAACAGATAACTTTTTTAAAAAGTGAAACATTTTGCAAACAACAGTTCAAAACAATAACAAAAAACCACAGAGGAGCAGTTACCCAGTGCAGACCTTGTAAACACCGTGACCGTCATGATCTGTTCTTTGAAATGCGCACAAGTAAACATGAAAGAGTCTCTAAAATAAAAATCGATCAAAAAGAAAAACCCACAAAAAACCAGCAAACACATTAAATCAAGTTGTTTATTTGAACCTGACCTAGTTTGATCCTTGTTCTTCTACCCCCTCCCCACTCACATCTCTCTCTCTCTATATATATATATATTATTATCTCTCTCTCCCCTCTCTCTCTCTCTTCTTCTTCTTCTTCTTCTTCCTCCTCCTCCTCCTCCTCTTCCCCTTCTTCTTCTGGTCTTTATTATCATTATTATTATTATCATTCTTCTTCTTATTATTATTATTATTATTATCATCATCATCATCATCATCATCATCATCATCATCATTTTACCATTATCATAATCATGTCTCCTGTTTGAGCAATAACAAGGTAAGCCCCTGATGATCAAAGATCTAAAAAAAAGTGTCAAAGAAGTCTGTACATTTCCCATCTTCACCTCGTCGTTGATACGTTTA
>CM054147.1:47883729-47891229 GCA_028751875.1 Rapana venosa
GAGAGCAGGTACCCATTTACAGCTGGGTGAACTGGGGGAACTGTACTGAAGCCAAGGCGCGCAAACGGTCACCCATCCAACTGGTAACCACGCTCGACGCTGGTTAACTTGGCTGGGGAAAGCGAGTGCTCCGACCACTGAGCTATCCCGTCTCACACACATACACACACCAAACACACACACACACACACACACACACACACACACACACCAAACACACACACACACACAAACACACACACTCTCTCTCTCTCTCTCTCTCTCTCCTCTCTCTCTCTCTCTCTCTCTCTCTCTCTCTCTCTCTCTCCCAGCTCCGCTTCCTCTCTCATCTATCAAAAGCAGGTCTGGCATATTTTGCAGCACCTAGAAACTCGTCAAACTTCCCTCCCACCAGTCAGTCTGAGAGGAAATGAATGAAGGGAGACGCGCCATGTGTAATAATCTACAGGCTTCTTCCTTCCCTAGCAAAAGAGTCTCCGGAGAGAGGAAACAGCACTCTCCAAGTTCCTTGATGCCTGCTTCTCTGGTAGGTAAAGGTAACGGAGTATAATTATATCCCCTATGTGGTCGTTGGTGAGCGATATTCCAGAGATCTCAGCTTCTCCAGTATATTGAGAGCTGAAAACTGCCCATCTCCTCTCTCTCCCCTCGCTGCTTTACTACCTTATCTCACACGTTGGTGAGCGATATAATAATAATAATAATAATAATAATAATAATAATAATAATAATAATGTATAGAATTTATATAGCGCTGAATCTTGTAAAGCAACAAATCAAAGCGCTCAAATGACTTTTTTATATCGAGGATAATGAAGTAAGCACTCATGTGTTTTTTGTACATCCAGTCCCCGTGTGTATGCGGTTTTGTAAATTCTGTCATCTGTTCCCACCGGCACACAATGGCCTACTCTTTCGAAAAGCGGAACAGAATTTAACGTGCGCGCAAGATGTTCTGCATGCGTTCACACACGGGGCCTAGGTGTATAGTCTCATCCGAAGGACATTGACATTCAGTTCGATTTTTTTTTGTCAAACTGGGAAGAAAGGGCGAGGCTGGGAATCGAACCCAGAACCTCACGGTTGACTTGTTGGCAGGCAAACGTCTTAACCATCCTGCCACCTTCCTTCCAATATACCAGAGATCTCAGCTTCTCCAGTATATTGAGAACGGAAGGTGCCCGTCTCCTCTCCCTCGCTGCTTTACTTCCTTATCTCACCCTTTAAAAAAAAGGAGCAGGTACCCATTCACAGCTGGGAGACTGACTGTACTGATGCCAAGGCGTACAAACGGTCACCCATACACTTGGCAGCCATGCTCAATGCTGCTTTAGCTTTAGCTTGGGGAAAGTGATGAGTGCCATGACCACTAAGCTACCCCGTTCCTTACTCTGGTTCTCCGCAGTCAACAAAAAAAAAGGAAGAGTTAAACTTTGAGAGTTGAAGAAACAATGAGTATGGTGAGCAGAGAGAAAGAAAGAAGCCACAGAAGACAGAAGAAGACAGACACATAGACGAACTAAAGGAGACAGAGAAATATGATGATAATGATAACCTGTATTTCCAAGGGCTATGGATACGTGTTTACATTTTATCTTAATCCATGCACAGAGAGAGAGACAGAGATACAGAGATACAGAGACAGAGGCAGAGGTGGGCACAGAGAGACAGAAACACAGGGAGACACAGAGATACAGATAGAGAGAGAGACACATACACACATACAGAGACAGAAAGATAGACAGAGAGACAGACAGATATGCAGACAGACAGACAGACATACACAAAGAGAGAGAGACACACACATATTCAGAGACAGAAAGATAGATAGACAGACACACAGATATGCAGACAGACAGACATACACAAAGAAAGACACACACACACACACACACACACATACAGAGACAGAATTCTTCATACACCACACACATACACACGAACATAGCGGTAGCCGCCGTACTTTTTCTTTCTTTTAAAGAGACACACTTTACATAACTCCATTTGTGCTCGTTCACTGCTGCTCACAGGCTTTTGAGTTCCAGACCAACCCCCCATTCATTGAGAGTGACGTTCATACCCTTTACCGTGGCAGCGAGTGGAAAAGACTGCTGAGTGAGCGAATATGGTGGCCCTCATGCATATGCATGACCCACTAATGGAGGTACGTGTAGTCACCTCAACTTCCCTGCTGTTAAGTCTCTGAAGCCATCATCAATGTCTGTGTCAGTTTGTCTGCCTGAGTTTAGTGCGTCTTTCCTTCTGTCTGTCTTTTCCTTGGATTTGTTTTTTCCAGTCTTTGAACTATCATTAAAATGTGTCAGTTTGTCTGCCTGAGTTTAGTTTGTCTGTTCTTTTGTTTGTGTTTTGCCATGTCCTTCATCTCTCTCTCTCTCTCTCTCTCTCTCTCTCTCTCTCTCTCTCTCTCTCTCTTCTCTCTCTCTCTCTCTTTCTCACTATCTCTGTCTCTCTCTCTCGCTCTCTCTCTTTCTTACTCTCTCTCTCTCTCTGTTCTCTCTCTCTCTCTCTCTCTCTCTCTCTCTCTCTCTCTCTCTCTCTCTCTCTCTCTCCCCTAGCAGCGAGGAAGAGTTGCATGACGGTTAAGACGTTTGCTGATCATAACCGGAGTGCTTTTCATTCCCAGCTGCCTTCTCAATTAAAAAATAGAACTGAATTTTTAAGTCCTTCGGATGAGACTATAAACCGAGGCCCCGTGTTCGAACACATGCAGAACATCTTGCGTACACGTTAAATCCTGTTCCGCTTTTCGGAAGAGTAGGCCATTGTGTGCCGGTGGAAACAGATGACAAAATTTACAAAACCGCATACACACGGGGACTGGATGTAAAAAAGCACATGAGTGCTTATTCCATTATCCTCGATATAAAAGAATAAATAAAAAATAAATAAAATCTCTCTCTCTCTCTCTCTCTCTCTCTCTCTCTCTCTCTCTCTCTCTCTCTCTCTCTCTCTCTCTCTCTCTCTCTCTCTCTCTCTCTCTCTACATTTACTCTCATTAAAACATTCCAGTCTGTCTGTCTGTTGATTTGAAACAGTTTGAGCACAGTTGAAAAAAATGTGCTTGATATTTTAGTAAGATATAATCTTTTGTTTGGTCAGAAAGCGTTGAATAAGTATGCCAAATAGTTGACTTTTAACCAAAACAAACAAATAAATATACAAACAAACAAAAACCCAACTGAAACATCTCTCATTGGTTTGTAGCGCATTTCCCACAACATTCACTGACTAAACTCTATCACTTCTTCAATTGATTAGCAAAACATTCCGCCTTTTTTTTTTAAAAGATGGATTTACTTCCCTAACCTTTGCCCATCTTTCAAAGAGTACACCATTTCACTTCAGTAAGGTTTTTACCCCAAGACTGCAAGGTGCAGAAAAAGGATGCTCGCAATATAAGCGTGTGTTAAATACTTCTGCTACTTCATAAGTATTTTGCAGATTCCTTCTACCCTCCTTTTTTCACCTCAGCAGAGACTCACTTCTTGCCCTACCAAATCCTGCCCCCCCCCTCCCCTGCCTTCGGCCCTCTGCCCATTCTATACTCTCTGGCAAGACTTTATCAGACTTTCTGGCATAATATGCGGCTCGGAGGTGTCTGCTATGGTACTTCTGCTGTTACAGAGAAACTTAGAAATCCTCTCCTCTTAGTTATGGTGCTTCTGCAGTTACGAAAAGACTTAAAAATCTTCCCCTCTTAGTTATACTACTTTTGCTGCTATAGAGAAACGTATAAATTCTCTCCTCTTAGTTATACTACTTTTGCTGCTATAGAGAGACGTATAAATTCTTTCCTCTTAGCTACAGTATTCCTGCTACTATGGAAATACTTAGACATCCTTTCCTCTTAAATATAGTACTACTACGTACTTCTGCTACTATGGAAAGACTTAAAAATTATCTCCTTAGAGTTATTGTCTTTCTGCTACTATAGGGAGACTTAAAAAATCTTTTCCTCTTAGCTATAGTACTCCTGCTACTATGGAAAGAACAAAATATTTTCCTCTTAGATATACTACTTCTGCTGCTATAGAAAGACTTAGAAGTCCTCTCCCTCTTAGTTATAATACTTCTGCAGCTATACATAGACTTACAAATCTTCATCTCCTAGTTATGCTGCTACTACAGAGAGGCTTACACGTCCTCTCCCCACCCCCTCCCTCTTCTCCATCTCACTCCAAAATACTCCTCTTCTAAATCTCCCCCGCCCCCTCCCTCTCCTCCATCTCACTCCAAAATACTCCTCTTCTAAATCTCGCCCCCTACCACCTCACACACACACACACACACACACACACACACACACACACACACACACACACACACACACACACACTCATCTTTCTAAAGAATGCCTGACATATCTGCAGCACCTAGAAACTCGTAAAACTCTCCTCCCTTTAATCAGATTTGGAAGGAGATGAGGAGGAGAGATGCGCCATGAGTAATCTACAGGCTTCCTCCTTCCCTAGCTAAAAAACCCCATAGTCTTTGGAGGGAGGAGACACTCTTGGGTTCTAGCGTGCCAGTCTGGCATGTTTCATGAAAAAAGATAGGAGGAATAAAAAACGTGCGAAGAGTTCGGAGGCTGGAGGAGGTTGAGAAGAAAGAGGTAGAGGATGAGAGAGAGAACTCAGAAATTTAACTCAGAAATTTAATGTATCTCGGCCTTAGGCCATAATACATGGGATGAGAGAGAGAGAGACACAGAGAGAGAGACAGAGAGAGAGACAGACAGACAGAGAAAAACATATAATTATAGACAGACAGAGATATCGAAAAACAGACAGACATATATACAGACAGACAAAGAAAACGACAGACAGAGAGATAGGCAGAGATAGACAGCCAGAGAGAAAGAGAGACAGATAGAGAGAGACAAACGGAGAGAAAGACACAGAGAGAGTGAGAGAGAGAGGGGGGGGGGACATAGAGAAACATAATTGTATAAACGTCCTAACGTTGATAGATTTACGATGATGATAAACAAAAGCAAGAGAAAACCAACATACTGGAAATACACACACACACACACACTCTCTCTCTCTCTCTCCCCTCTCTCTCTCTCTCTCTCTCTCTCTCTCTCTCTCTCTCTCCCTCACACACACACACACACACACACACACACACACACACACACACACACACACACACACACACACACACACACACACGAGAACGACACAAAATGTATAGACTTAAACTACCTTGTAATCAGATTTTGTTTTTTAACTTCAGATGATGACGAGAACACCTTTAAAGACACCTTGTACAAAAGCTTCATCTAGTTCACTGTGCGCGTATTTATTTTTCTGGCATTTAATCCATGGCATGAAAGCTGTCTTTCAGACCAAACACCAAGGGGATAAAAGCTTCTCCAATTTAGCAGCATCATCGAATCACCCGGCGTAAGAATCCACGAAGTCAATAACGCCCGTGAGAAAAGGTAAAAGGAGAATCGTGTCATCATGATCATTCGCCACGGTCACCGTCACCGTCACCGATCTCTCAGATTCCCAATCCTTTGGGGGCGCCTTCGAAGCTTTGTCAACCACCTTTCTCCAGTCCTCTCGTCTCTCAGCCGCCCTCAGGGTATCTCTCAGCTCCATGTCTGTCCACTCTCGAATGTTGTCCTCCCGTCTCTTCCTTTGTCTGGAGAGAGATAGTACCTTTGTTAGCTTGCCTGCTGCTTCTTAATAGAAGGACGGGCGCACTGGTTCTCCTCCACCCTCCACCTCTCCCATGCTGGCTTCAAGTACCATACGCCGGGACCTCGCCTCAGCAGGCGTGCCAAACCATGTGAGGGGGTGATGTTAACACTGCATCACTGGGCATAGTAACTTCAAGAAGAAGACTAACGGCCAAGGCGGACAAGTTCCAAGATGAACTTAACCGCTATGTGTTCGAGACCAGGGCGAGCCACCAAGAAGGAGGAATTCGGCTGTGGTCTGGCATGGAGAGGGATGGGCTCCGCCATGCGACATTGCCCAAGACACGCCAGTGAAAATGTCAACTACAAAAAGAATCGCTACAGTGGCATGGCTAACACCAAATTTGGTGATGTCGACAGGTGAGACAGGTGAGACTCTCTGACAGCTGCTTACAAGCCTAAACAAGGAGCTTACATACAGTTGAAACAGATATTCACACAACGATATACACACAAAAAAACACCCACCCCACCAACATGATGTGGACAAGGCTACGTTTTGTCTAAATAATAATACATTGTCTATCCAACTCAAGAATGGTTTGTCAAACTTAGATACTATTAGCTGACCAACATCGAAATTGTCCCTTTCAAAAAACGTAGGATACGTCCGTCTAACAGGAATTGTTTATCTAACTTGGGTATTTCCTGTCCAATTTCCTGTCCAACTTGGGTATTTCCTGTCCAATTTCCTGTCCAACTTGGGTATTTCCTGTCCAACTTGGGTATTTCCTGTCCAATTTCCTGTCCAACTTGGGTATTTCCTGTCCGACTTGGGTATTTCCTGTCCAATTTTCTGTCCAACTTGGGTATTTCCTGTCCAATTTCCTGTCCAACTTGGGTATTTTTTGTCCAGTCTAGCCATGACACATTTCGGACATATTTATCTAACTCGTGAACAATACAAATTTTTGACAACCCCTTAACATCAACAAAAGAGAAGTGAGACATATTGTGAAACCAAGAGTCATACGCACACAAAAATATAACAGAGAAATAGAGATGTCACTGAAGTGAACAGCACTTAAACAGTTCAGGTTAGATGCTTTGAAGTAGCGGAACATATCTCTGACATAAAAACACAAAAAAGAAACGAGACAGAGAGAGATAGAGACAGCGAGACAGAGACAGAGAGATACAGCGTCACGGAGGCAGAGGGAGAAGAAGACAGACAGAAAGACAGACACACACAGACACACACACACGCGCGCGCGCGCGCGCACAACACACACACACACACACACACACACACACACACAATTTAATACCTCCCATTCAACACGCTTAATCCTCAACACAGTGATCAATATCTGTAATAAATAATGCATCAATTAGATTGAAAATTACAACACAAACACACACAACTCTCCCCCCTACCCACCCACCCACACACACACACACACATACACCCCCTAACCCCCTACACACACTCCCCCCTCCACCCCCCACCCCCAAACACACACAACCATCACCAACACCTCCACCACCACAACAACGAATAGATAGGCTTTTAAATATCAAAGAAAAATTAACACCAAAAAATATAGCGTCACAACTTGCAATTTCCTAAAAGGCAGTGGTTGTGTGATGGCTCTACCAAGTCCTTTTATCGCGTTGTCATAATTGCACGTCAACATGATCGCAACACGGTTTTGCAGACAATCTCCGATGATTTTGTCACATTTCTTGGCAATGTCCTTGTAAGCTGTTCATTCAAGCAGAAATTAATGCCCCGCAGAGAAGAGAGAGAGAGAGAGAGAGAGAGAGAG
>CM054147.1:47896229-47898729 GCA_028751875.1 Rapana venosa
GTGCGTTAAAGACGGTCAACTGCCTTAGAAATAAACGTCGAGGTTCTGAGTTCGATTCCCAGTATCGCCCTGTCCTCTCAATTTGACAGGAAAATCGAACTTTTCATAGACATGTTTATTTGTTTATTTATTTATTTATTTATACCACTTTAAGTCACGGCAGATTTCTCTGCGTGAAATTCGGCCTGCTCTTCCCGGGAAGAGCGCGTCGCCACAAATTCAGCGCCACCCTTTTATTTTTTGTTTCTGCAACTGTATTTGTTTCCCTATCAGAGTGCCTTTTTTCTACAGAATTTTTGCCAGGGACAACTCTCTTGTTGCCGTGGGTTCTTTTACGTGAGCTGAATAATTATGTGTAACACACGGGACCTCGGTTTATCGTCTCATCCGAAAGATTAGCGCCCAGACTACCACTCATGGACTAATGGATGGGAAGACAAGTTTCGGGGCCCAAACGGGACTCGAACTACTGCACACTTCTGACCCGGACTTTTCGCTGTCTAGACAGGCGCGTTACCTCTAGACCACCGATCCAGAGTTTGTTGTGTAACTCACAATACCCAAGACAGTTGAAATAGACAACGACTAATGGCCACTTTTCATCTTCTTTAGGGGTAGACTCTAAAGCGGTCGGATCTGTGTGCTTACAGATTTGTGTGCACGTTGCACGTCAGAAGAGCCCACGACAGTTAACAATCAGAAAGAGCAGGCCAGGATGGTACCACTCCGACTGCCTTGGCAAAATTGGTAGGTTAAGTTTTTAGCTTATGTATCCCTGAGGGGACGGGATAGCTCGGTGGTCGGAGCACTCGCTTTCCCCCAGCCAAGTTAAGCAGCGTCGAGCGTGGTTACCAGTTGGATGGGTGACCGTTTGCGCCGCGCCTTGGCTTCAGTACAGTTCCCCCAGTTCACCCAACTGTAAATGGGTCCTACCTGCCCTCTTTAGGGTCAGGGAAGGTAAAGCAGCGAGGGAAAGGAGATGGGCGCCGCTCCCTTCAATATGCTGGCCCTAGAGAAGTGAGGTCTCTGACGCCTCGCTCCCCTACGACCTTATAGGTTATGGGACTCCTTTACCTTTACTTAAAAAACAATCTCATCATTTGGTGAACCTTGAAGCTCTAGCCGAGGAACGAAAAGATGGGACACACAGAAATATAGACTTGTTGCTGCTATCATCATATAGTTAGTATCAGTTCGATTCCCAGCCTCGCCCTTTCTTCCCAGTTTGACCCCCCAAAAATCGAACTGAATGTCAAAGTCCTTCGGATGAGACTATAAACCGAGGCCCCGTGTGTGAACGCATGGAGAACATCTTGCGCACACGTTAAATCCTGTTCCGCTTTTCGAAAGAGTAGGCCGTTGTGTGCCGGTGGGAACAGATGACAAAATTTACAAAACCGCATACACACGGAGACTGGATGTTTAAAAAAAAGCACATGAGCGCTTATTCCGTTATCCTCGATGTAAAATAATTTAATTCTTTTTAAAGTTATCTGAGCGCTTTGATTTGTTGCTTTACAAGATTCAGCGCTATATAAATTCCATACATTATTATTATTGTTATTGTTATTATTATTATTATTATTAACCCCGTGGGAATGCCAGGGCACAGTCAGTATAAACAGCATCCCCCACCTTCTGGAAATTCTATGCTAAGACTTTCCTCTTTTCTATCACTCTCTTTTGTTTCTGCTTCGTTCCTTTGTCTTCCTGTCACCTCTTGTCTGTGTTGTGCTTGATTGGTCCATTCTCCTGCTTTCCCCCCTTCCCCCCAATAAAGACTTCATAGATACCAATTCTCTTCCACGCTGGAGTCGGACACGCTGGGCCTGACTTGTCAGGTGTGTAGTCTCATCCGAAGGACTTTTGGGGAGAGTGGAGTGAAGTGGATGTGAACTCCAGGGAAAAAATATCCCCCTTGAACGGGAATCGAACCCGGGTCGTCAGATTGCGAGCGCAATGCATGCGTGTTCATATGACAAGACCACAATAGTTGCTGTCTAAGAAGTCGAAAGCGCTGGGCCTTTTTCTTTTCTTTTCTTTTATTCTTTTATTCTTTTATATCTAGGATAATGGAATAAGCACTTGTGTTCTTTTTTACATGCAGTCCCCGTGTGTATGCAGTTTTGTAAATTCTGTCATCTGTTCCTACCGGCACACAATGGCCTACTCTTACGAAAAGCGGAACAGGATTTAACATTTAAGATGTTCTGCGTGCGTTCGTTATAGGGTTTATAGTCTTATCCGAAGGACTTTTTGGAGGAGAGTGGAGTCTGCACTGATGTTAACTCCAGGGGAAGAATATCCCCCTTGAACGGGAATCGAACCCGGGTCGTCAGATTGCGAGCGCAATGTTATAACCACTAGGCTATTCCGTACCCCCTAGACCGCTTGACTTGTGGGAACTTAACGGCAGCACAAGGCATTTTCGCTGAAAATGACAGACAACACTAGTTGCTGTCTGAGCGTTTGACGACGAAAGAAGTAGCAGTAGAAACCA
>CM054147.1:47908729-47916229 GCA_028751875.1 Rapana venosa
TCAATAAACTCTGTCCTTGCAACAATTGGCCCAGAGAAAAGAACGCGGAAAGGCACATAAACTGTTTTCAAAAGAACATAATTTAAAAAATTTTTTTAGAGTGAATGATTGAACAAAAGTTTTTTTTAAAAAGAGGAAAGGTTCGAAGAAAGAAGGAAGAGAGAGAAAGAGAGAAAAAAATGAGGACGGAAGAAAGGAAAGGAAAGGAAAGAAAAGAAAAGAAAAGAAAGAGAGAAAGAAAGAAAGAAAGAAAGAAAAGAAAATAATAAAACAAAAAGCAAGAATAAATGAGTTACTGAATGAATGAATGAATGATTGAAGAAAGGAAGGGATAAAGGGATGCATGAGAGGATGGGTGGGGGGAAAGAAAGAAAGAAACAAAGAATTAAAAAAGAAAAAAACAAAGAAACAAAGAAAGACACAAAAATAGCAAAGACAAAGAGGAAGCAGTCATCTTTTTGGACAGAGTAAGCACAGAACACAATAGCGAGGAGGAAGAAGAAGAAGAAGAAGAAGAAGAGCTTGCAAAAATCGTTGTTATTTCCTTTTTTTCTCATTTCCTTCATTCCACTTTCCTCTTTTAACCTTTCGCTTCTAAGTGAAACCTATTCAACAGCACGCTTTAGAACATACAGCCCCCCCGCCCCCCCAAGACCTCAGGAAAAACACTCACAAAAAATACCCACTAAAAGGTACAGAAAGAATGAAAGAAAGAAAGAGAGAGAGATAGAAAGACAGAAAGTAAGAACGAAAGAAAGAAAGAAAATAAGAACGAAAAAAAGAAAGACAGATAGACAGACAGACAGACAGACAGGCAGGCAGACAGACAGACAGACAGAAAGAAAGAAAATAAAAAAGAAAGAAAGAAAGAAAATATGAATGAAAGAAAGACAGACAGACAGACAGACAGACAGAAAGAAAGAAACAAAAAAGACAGAAAGAAAATAATAAAGAAGAAAGAAAGAAAATAAGAACGAAAGAAAGAAAGACAGACAGACAGAAACAAAAAAAGGCAGAAAGATAGAAAAAAAAGAAAGAAAGAAAGACAAGGAACGAAATTGTTTTATCAATAACAGAAATAGGACAGGAATAAGACAAGGAAAAATGGAAGGATAAAAAGAACACATAATAAGAGAACGTGAAACAAAGAAAAGTAAAGAAAGAGAAGGAAGAGGGGAAAGAAAGAAAGAAAGAAAGAAGGAAGGAAGGAAGGAAGGGAGAGAGGAAGGAAAAAAAATAAAGTAGACAGACAGAGAGGAAGGACAAAAATAAAATAGACCGACAGAAGAAAAAAAAAAGAAAAGTTAGTAGGAAAGAGGAGTTACTGAATTAATACATGGAGGAAGGAAGGAAGGAAGGGGGACAGAGGGAAGGTATAAAAAGAGGAAAACAGGAAAGAAAAAAGGAAAGAAAGAAGGAAGGAAACACAGGAAAAAAGACAGAAAGAAACAAAGAAAAACACAAGAAAATAGCAAAGACAAAGAGGAAGCAGTCATCGTTTTGGACAGAATAAGCACAGAAAACAATAGATAAGAGGTAGAAGAGCTTGAAAAATTGTTCTTTTTTACTTTTTTCCTCATTTCCTTCATTTCCACTTTCCTCTTTTAACCTTTCGCTTCGAAGTGAAACCTATTCAACAGCACACTTTAGAACATACTTCCCCCCCCCCCACACACACACCCAAGACCTCAGGAAAAAACACTCACAAAAGCACTCAGAAAAATACCCACAAAAATGGAGAGAGACAGACAGACAGACAGACAGAGAGTGAAAGAGAGAGAGGAGGCAAAGAAGGAAGAAAATTGAAAATTTTAAAAACTAGGTAAGCAGACAGACAGAATAACAAACAGACAGATCAGCACCAAGTTTCATGAATATACATCATTTAGGAAAGAGTTAGCACGGACGACAGGAGAAAAACAGACAAAAAGAGAGAAAGAACGCGTAAACGTTATTCTTTCTTTCTCATTTCCTCCATTTTCACTGTCTTCGTTCAACCTTTCTACTGCTGTGTGAAAGGCATGCCCAGGCACGTTTTCAATAAACTCTGTCCTTGCGACAATTGTCCCAGAGAAAAAGACGTAGAAGGGCACATAAACTGTTTTCAAAAGAACAAAAAAAATGTTTCTTTAAAAAAATCCAGAGTGAATGATTGAACAAAAAAAAATTTAAAAAAAGAAAAGGAAAGGTTCGAAGAAAGAAGGAAGAGAGAGAAAGAGATTTTTTTAAATGAGGAAGGAAAAAAGGAAAGGAAAAGAAAAGAAAGAAAGAAATAAAGAAAGGAAAGAAGAAAGAAAGAAAGAAAGAAACAACGAAAGAAAGAAAGAAAGGAAAGGAAAGGAAAGGAAAAGAAAAGAAAAGAAAAGAAAGAAAGAAAGAAAGAAAGAAAGAAGAAAAGAAAGGAAAGGTAAAGAAAAGAAAAGAAAAGAAAGAAAGAAAGAACGAAAGAAAGAAAGAAAGGAAAGGAAAGGTAAAGAAAAGAAAAGAAAAGAAAAAAAAAAGAAAGGACGAAAGAAAGAAAGAAAGAAGAAAAGAAAGGAAAGGTAAAGAAAAGAAAAGAAAAGAAAGAAAGAAAGAAAGAAAGGAAAGGAAAGGAAAGGAAAAGAAAAGAAAAGAAAAGAAAGAAAGAAAGAAAGAAAGAAAGAAGAAAAGAAAGGAAAGGTAAAGAAAAGAAAAGAAAAGAAAGAAAGAAAGAACGAAAGAAAGAAAGAAAGGAAAGGAAAGGTAAAGAAAAGAAAAGAAAAGAAAAAAAAGAAAGGACGAAAGAAAGAAAGAAAGAAAGAAAGAAAAGAAAAGATAGAATAAAACAAAAAGCAAGAATAAATGAGTTACTGAATGAATAAATGAATGATTGAAGAAAGGAAGGGATAAAGAAATGCATGAGGGGATGGGTGGGGGGGAAAGAAAGAAAGAAACAAAGAATTAAAAAAGAAACAAACAAAAGAAACAAATAAACAAAGACAAAATAGCAAAGGCAAAGAGGAAGCAGTCATCGTTTTGGACAGAATAAGCACAGAACACAATAGAGAAGAAGAAGAAGAAGAAGAAGAAGAAGAAGAAGAAGAAGAAGAAGAAGAAGAAGAAGAAGAAGAAGAAGAGCTTGCAAAAATCGTTGTTATATTCTTTTTTTCTCATTTCCTCCATTTCCACTTTCCTCTTTTAACCTTTCGCTTCGAAGTGAAACCTATTCAACAGCACGCTTTAGAACATACCCCACCCCCTCAAGACCTCAGGAAAAAACACTCACAAAAAATACCCACTAAAAGGTACAGAAAGATGGAAAGAAAGGAAGAAAGATAGAAAGATAGAAAATAAGAACGATAGAAAGAAAGAAAAAGAAAAAAGAAAGATAGACAGACAGACAGACAGACAGACAGACAGGTAGACAGACAGACAGACAGAAGAAAATAAAAAGGAAAAAAAGAAAGAAAATAAGAACGAAAGAAAGAAAAAGACAGGCAGATAGAAAAAAGAAAATAAGAAACAAAGAAAGAAAATAAGAACGAAAGACAGACAGACAGACAGAAAAAAGGAAAGAAAGAAAGAAAGAAAGAAAGAAAAGAAAGAAAGAAAAAAAAAGAACGAAATTGCTTTATCAAGAACAGAAATAGGACAGGGATAAGACAAGGAAAAACGGAAGGATAAAAAAACAGATAATAAAAGAACGAGAAACAAAGAAAAGTAAAGAAAGAGAAGGAAGAGGGTAAAAACGAAAGAAAGAAAGGAAAAGAAGGAAGGAAGGAATAAAGGGAGAGAGGAAGGAAAAAATAGAATAGACAGACAAAAGAAGAAAAAAAGAAAAGTTAGTAGGAAAGAGGAGTTACTCAATAAATACATGAAGGAAGGAAGGAAGGGAAGGGGACAGAGGGAAGGTATAAAGAAAGGAAAAAGTCAAGAAAGAAAGAAAGAATGAAAGAAAGAAAGAAAGAAAGAAAGAAAGAAAGAAAGAAAGAGGGAAAGAAAGAAGGAAACACAGAAAAAACTCAGGCAGAAACAAACCAAAAAAGACACACAAAAATAGCAAAGACAAAAAAGAAGCAGTCATCGTTTTGGACAAAATAAGCACAGAACACAATAGAGAAGAAGAAGAGCTTGAAAAAAATCGTTGTTTTTTTTTCTTTTTTTCTCATTTCCTTCATTTCCACTCTCCTCTTTTAACCTTTCGCTTCTAAGTGAAACCTATTCAACAGCACGCTTTAGAACATATGCCCCCTTCCCCCTCAAGACCTCACGTAAAAACACTCACAAAAGCACTCATAAAAATACCCACAAAAATGTATAGTAAGAGAGAGAGAGAGAGAGAGAGAGAGAGAGAGAGAGAGAGAGAGAGTGAAAGAGAGTGAAAGAGAGAGAGAGAGAGAGAGAGAGAGAGAGAGAGAGAGAGACAGAGAGAGAGAGAGAGGGGGGATAGAAAAAGGAAACAAGATGGAAATAAAAACAAGATGTAAAAAAAGAAAAAAAAGACAACAAGAGTAATTAAAAACGAAATTGTTGTTTTCGGTTGTTGCTTTTTTTTTTTTAAAGAAAGAAATAAGACCAGAATAACATATGTAAAAGAGCAAAGAAAGAAAGGAAAAAATACATGAACGGAAAATGAAAAACCCCACAAGATAAACAAAGTAGGAAATAAAGAAAAAGAGGGAAGGAGGATAGGGGAAAGGAAAGCAGGGCAAAAAGAAAAGAAAAGAAAAGAAAGAAAGAAAGAAAGAAAGAAAGATAGATAGATAGATAGATAGATAGATGAATAGATAGATAGATAGATAGATAGATAGATAAATAGATAGATAGATGATAGATAGATAGATAGACAGACAGACAGACAGACAGACAGATAGATAGATAGATACACAGACAGATAGATAGATAGATAGATAGATAGATAGATAGATAGATAGATAGATAGATAGATAGACAGATAGATAGATAGAAGGAAAGAAAGATAGATAGAAGGAAAGAAAGATAGAAAAAAGAAAGAAGAAAGAAAGGAAGGATGGAAGGGAGGAAGGAAGAACAAAGAAGGAAAGAAAGAAAATAAAAAAAAGAGGACAGAGAAAAGACAGACAGACATACAGACAAAAAACCAATCAGGATGAAAGAGAGACAAACAAAGAGATAGACAGACAGAAGATGTATTTTTGTCTTTCTTTTTGTTTGTCCTCTCTCTTTCTATCTCTCCATCTCCCTCTCCATCTCTCTCCCTCCCTCTCACACACATACAACCAACCAGCCAGCCAATCAACCAGTCAAACCAGCCAGCCGGCCAGACAGACAGACAGACAAAGGAACAGAAAAGTGAAAGAGCAGAAAGGCCAGACTTTGGGGAAGAGAGCCACATGTTCCATTGGAAACTCTGACATGGTGTCCTCCTACAGAGATGCGATCTTCCTAATGTCCTTTTCCCCTCAACTATGACATGGTGTTACTGTAGAGATGCGATCTTCCAAATGTGCTATTTCCTCAACTCTGACATGGTGTCCTCTGTAGAGATGTGATCTTCCAAGTGTCCTGTTTCCTCAATTCTGACATTGTTTTACTGCAGAGATGTGACCTTCCAAATGTCCTATTTCCTCAATTCTTACTTTGTGTCCTCTGTAGAGATGTGATCTTCCAAATGCCCCTTTCCCTCAATTCTTACTTTGTGTCCTCTGTAGAGATGTGATCTTCCAAATGTCCTTTTACCTCAATTCTTACTTTGTGTCCTCTGTAGAGATGTGATCTTCCAAATGTCCTTTTACCTCAATTCTTACTTTGTGTCCTCTGTAGAGATGTGATCTTCCAAATGTCCTTTTACCTCAATTCTTACTTTGTGTCCTCTGTAGAGATGTGATCTTCCAAATGCCCTGTCTTCCCAATACACAGAATCCTTTTTTTCTTGTTAATTTTCTAATGGTTTGTCTATCTTTTCTTTAAAAAAAAAATTCTATTCCTTGTTTGTGTTCCTTTGTTCTATTTGCTGTTTGTTTGTTTCGTTGGTGTTAGCTCTGTTTACTTTCGTTCTTTTTTTCTTTCTGCCATTCTTTCTGCATTCTTTTTTTCTGCAATTTTTTCTGCATTTTGCATTTATTTCTTCCTGTTTCCTTCTTTCTTTCTGCAGTTCTTCATTTCTACCTATTTGTTTCTGTCGTCTTTCCTTCTTTATTTATCTCTTTTTGTTTTTCATTCTTTCATTTATTTTTTCTCTTTTTTTTCTTCTTTCGTTATTTCTTTGTTTCTTTCTTTTGGTTTTTTTCTGTTTTCTTTTTTTTCTTTTCTTTCTTTTTTTCTGTTTTTTCTTTGTCTTCTTCTTATTTTATTTTTCTTCTGTTGGTCTATCTCTCTGTCTGTCTCTCCGTCTTTGTTTCTGTCTTTCCTTCCTTCTGTCTGTCTTCTTTTATGCTTTCCAAACCTTGCCCTTTTTTTTGGGGGGGGGGGGGTTACTTTTGTGTTTTCATTTCTCTGACTGTTACCAGTTATTCAACTCAAGTCAAGTCAAGTCAAATTTTTATTTCCAGATGGTACATTGAATAAGCAATGCATTTGCTTTTTTTTCATCAAGCAATCTATCTAAGAACAAGTTTCTTAATGATTATACGATTATATGATATGATTATATTATCTTTCAGTTTTTGTGCAGTATCCTTCTCCCTTCTTCCGTATTAAACGTATCCGTATCTTTCCTTCTGTCTTTCTTAAGTTACTCTTTTCCTCTACATTTTCCTTTTGCTTCTAGCAAGATCTAACACTGTGTTGTACAGATTTTGTTTGCGATATAAAGGGGGCTTACTGTGGGCAGCGAACATAGAAATGCATTCACAGTAGTATAATCATATCATTATGCCAGAAGCCTTACTAGTATGAAGATAACCCTTACAGCACATTGTTGCATCGATGATCACCCTTACCAAACTAGAAGATGACCGAGGTAGCGCTGACTGTCCGCTTTCAACAACAATGACCGTTGTGAAGAATTTCTGTGGGGGGTTGTGTGTTTTTTAGGACTGGGGATTTAGACCTAGTCCTTAATGGGAAAAAGATTGCTGGTGTTCTTCGAGTGGACATGGGGTGTCATCTGTTTTTCGTGTCTTTTTGAAGGACTGCTGGGATCTCTCTCTCTCTCTCTCTCTCTCTCTCTCTCTCTCTCTCTCTCTCTCTCCTCTCTCTCTCTCTCTCTCTCTCACACACACACCACACACACGCACACACACACACACACACAAGCACACACACAAGCACACACACCCGCACATACCGTCTAATATCACAACTTGTGAAGAGAAGAAAAATGAAATCGAACACACACACACACACACACACACACACACACACACACACACACAACGCACACACACACACACACGCATACACACACACACACACACACACACACTAATACTAACATTAACACTAACAAACACTCACGCACGCACGCACACACAAACACACTCACACACACACACACACACGATCATACACATACCCACACACGATCACTAACACATACACACACACGCTCAACACACA
>CM054147.1:47923729-47938729 GCA_028751875.1 Rapana venosa
AAGGGAGGAGAGATACAGGTATAGAGAGAGTGAGAGAGAGAGAGGAAGGGAGGGAGAGATACAGGTATAGAGAGAGTGAGAGAGAGAGAGGAAGGAGGGAGAGATACAGTATAGAGAGAGTGAGAGAGAGAGAGGAAGGGAGAGTACGGGTATAGAGAGAGTGAGAGAGAGAGAGGGAAGGGAGAGATACGGGTATATGAGAGAGTGGAGAGAGAGGAGAGTGAAGGAGGGAGAAATACAGGTTAAGGGAGATGAGAGAGAGAGGGAAGGGAGGGAGAGATACGGGTATAGAGAGAGTGAGAGAGAGAGAGGTAAGGGAAGGAGAGATACGGGTTATTGAGAGAGTGGAGAGAGAGGAAGGGAGGGAGAGATACGCGTATTAGAGAGAGTGAGAGAGAGAGGGGGTGAAAGAAGGAAAGAGAGGGGAGGGGAAGAGAAGGAGAGAAAGAAAGAAAGAAACACACACACACACACACACCCCACCCACAGAGCAGACAGATTGCAGACACACATAGACAGGTAGACAGACATGTATACACAGAAGCACAAACACACACAGACAGCACAGAGACACAGCCAGAGGACAGACAGACAAACAGACACCGAAACAAAGAAAACACACAGACAACATATAGACAGACAGACAGCCAACCAGCCAACTAGCCAGCTACCCAGAAAGACAGACAGACAGACAGACACCGACACAAAGAAACACACAGACAAACATATAGACAGTCAGACAGCCAACCAGCCAACCAGCCAACTAGCCAGCTACCCAGACAGAAAGACAGACAGCTAGATCGACAGAGGTTTAAAAAAAAAAGCAAAGGAAAAGAGCAGCATAGACAGATATATCACTTTCAATCAGTTATCAATAAAGACCTTTCTTCATCTTCCGCGTTGACATTGGAAACGCATTAATATTGACCTCTGGGGACTTTTTTTCTGCTGCTGCTGCTGCTGCTGCTGCTTTCACTTTTCTTTGGGGGTCGGGGGGGGGGTGGGGTCAGTTTTGTTTTTTTTCTTTTCTGTTCTTTCTGCCCGTTCTGGCTCTGTTGTCTTGTCTCTGTCTGTCTGTCTTTCTGTCTCTGTCTTCTCTGTCTCTTGTCTCTGTCTTCTTCTCTTCTCTCTCTCTTCTCTTCTCTCTCTCTGTCTCTCTCTCTCTCTTTGCCTTTTCCTGTTTTTCGATCTCTGTCTCTGTCTCACTGTTCGTCCCTTTCCCTGTGTCTTTCTCTTTGGCATGTATACTGTACACACTGTACACACACACACTCACGCCCGCACGCACATACACACACAGACACACACGCATGCCCGCGCGTACGCGCACATGCACACACACGCAAACTCACACACACACACACACACACACTTAAGTTACCTAATAGTATGACCCTTGGTGGATCGGTGGTCTAGAGGTAACGCGCCTGTCTAGAATGCAAAAAGTCCGGGTCGGGTGTGTGCGTGGTTCGTACCCCGTTTGGGCCCGAAAATTTTCCCCATCCATTAGACCATGAGTGGTGGTCTGGGCGCTAGTCTTTCGGATGAGACGATAAACCGAGGTCACGTGTGTTACACAAAATTTTCAGCGCACGTAAAAGAACCCACGGCAACAAGGGAGTTGTCCCTGGCAAAATTCTGTAGAAAAAAGCCAATCTGATAGGGAAACAAATACAGTTGCAGACCAAGAGAAAAAAGAAAAAGAAAAAAAGGGTGGCGCTGCTCTTGTGGCGACGCGCTCTCCCCGGGGAGAGCAGCCCGAATTTCACGCAGAGAAATCTCGTGACTTAAAGTGGTATAAAATATAAAATAAAAATAAAAATAAAAATAAAATTAATATTTCTATTTCTTGAATATTCCACTGTACCAGCAAATTTTTAAAAAAAACAACCAGATTAAAACATATAAAATCATAATTATATTTGTGCATGCTTGTGCGCGTAACAGTCACACACAAACACGTGAATGCTCATGCACGTGCACGCATACACACGCATCACTCCGCCTGCCACCGTGTCCGTCAATCTGACACTCTTGACTACCTGGAATTCTACCTACGTCTATGAATGCATGCAGATGCGGCTTATGCAAACATCGATAATGATGCTTTTATCCTCCTAGAATGTGGAAAGACTGCCTAAACACGGCTTTCTTCTTCCTAGGATGCCCTACGGAGAGTCGTCGTCATGGTAAGCTTCAGTTTACTTACCGTTATGGAATCGACCAAGCCTTGTGTGGAAAAGGTCACTCAGCCTCTCTCGGGGGCTCTGAGAGGAAATGCTGTTAGAAGCCACGTTGCATCAGTGAATTGTAGTGAGGAATAGAAAGAAAGAAAAACAAAAACCCACCCTAGAATTGTGTGTGACCGTCCCCCACGAAATGAGTCGCGTGTCAATGTTGATATGTTAGCATGTTCTTTGTATGCAAAATAAAGAAAAGGTCTTCAATGCAAGTCAAACCAGATTGAAAATCGGATAATTCTATGACCAGCTATATATTCTCAGTTTAAATGCTAGACACCAGGAAATGATCAAAATGAGAAATGGGACGAATTTTGCATTGTAATAGACAGTCAGAATAAAGAGTCTTGTGTTTTTAAACGCGATTTTAAAGCAAAAGGAAACAACATCGCATCTCGATACTTCAGTACAAGGTAGAAGGATGGGTATAGTTAATAACCTATTAAAATCTCAAAATCCACAACCTGACCCCCACTAGCCTAAAATGGCTTCTAGCAGGAAAATGGGACAGGTGCAATGCGACTCATTTTGCGAAGAAGGGTCACAGATATGGAAATTTCCAACTGGTGTGACGTGTGAGGATGTAAGAGTTACAGGAATGGAAACGGCATGTTGTGTGTGTGCCGTATATAGGGATATAGAATGACATAGCCTTTATTTTGGTATTTATCGTCAGATTACCTTATTTGATTTGATTCTATGCTTGCTTCTTTCTGCAGCTTTCAAAATGTTCCTTCAAAACAAAACTCAATAGAAACAAACACAGGAAAATGAAAATTAGAAAAAATCAACCTCTTTTATGTGTACATATTGCATGCTACACACAGAACTTTAGTTTGCTGTCTCATCCGAAAGACAAGTGCCCAGACCAACCATTCACAGACTTGTGGAACTAGACAAAAAAACCCACACACACTTAAAAAAACCCAACTTAGCCATAGACGCAGTCAAACCTGCAACCTTGTCTACTCATTCTGAATAATATGTATTCACATTAAACCCACCGAGGCACACACAAGGATTAGGCCTGAATGCACGCACAAAGGACACTTGATCAACGATGCGTTTATGCTTATTAAGGGGAGAGAAACGTGGACACTGATACTTTTAACCAATCCAATCCAGTCCTATCCAATCCAGTGCATTCCAATCCAACCATGTTGTTTATAGTTCAACCGACCACACAGACCATATAATCATGGACTGTCACTTTTTATTTTCATTTATTTATTGTGTTTTATTCTTTTTATTTCGCAGATAATGGAATAACCACTCATGTGGTTGGGTGTTTTTTTTTACATCCAATCCCCCTACATGTGCAGTTTTGTAAATGTTGTCATCCATTCCCACAGCACACAATAGCGTACTCTTTCAAACTAGCCGTGCAGGTTTTAACGTGTGCGCAAAATGTTCTGCATGCGTTCGCACACACGGGACATCAGTTTATAGTCTCACCGGAAGGCCTTTTGGGGTGAGTGGAATCGGTTTATAGTCTCACCGGAAGGCCTTTTGGGGTGAGTGGAATCGATACAGATGTAGATCCAATTTAAAATTCCCTTGAACAGGTTTGGAACCCGGGTCAGCATCGCAGCGCAAATGCGCAAAGTTCAAACCACCAGGCTATCCGTACCCGTGTAACCAACAGATGACAGGTGGGAACAGATGACAGAATTTACAAAACCGCATCACACGGGGACTAGATCTAAAGAAGCACATAAGTGCTTATTCCATTATCCTCATATAAAAGAATAAAATAGAAAAATATCAAATTACTGCTATAAGGTAGAAATTGTGGTAACATCATTCCAAGAAGAGAAGGAATGACAGAATAGGGGAAAGGGTACTGAGGACAATGGCATTATATAAATGTGATAGGGTTCTCTTGTTAATTGTGTCTGTATTTGGAGAGGGTGGCGAATTGTGTAAGAAATCTTTCACTGTGGGGTCAGTTAGCTCTGTCTCTCTCTCTGCCTCTGTCTGCCTCTCTCTGTCTCTGTCTGTGTCTGTCTAATTGTCTGTTTGTCTCTGTCTAAATGTCTGTCTGGCTGTCTGGCTGTATGTCTGGCTGTATGTCTGTCTGTCTGTATGTATGTATGTATGTATCACTCTGTGTCTGTCTGTCTGTCTGTCTCTCTTGTCTCTCTCTGTGTCTCTGTATCTCACTATGTCTATGTCTCTCTCTCTGTGTCTCTGACTCTCTCTGGCTGTCTCTGTCTCTGTCTGTGTCTTTCTGTCTGTGTCTGTATCTCTGTCTCTCTGTCTGTGTCTCTCTGTTTCTCACTCTTTTTTCTCTCTCCCTCTCGCTCTCTCTCCCTCTCTCTCCCTCTCTCGCTCTCCCTCTTTCCCTCCCTTTCCCTCCCTCTCTCTCTCTCCTCTCTCCCTCTCTCTCTCTGGCTATCAGGACTGGTCACCCCAGTCGCTATTGGATAGTCATTTATATTGACCAGGGATGTCTTTTTTTCTTGTTTTTTTTGTTTTCTTTTCGTTTCTCGTCTGCGTTTCTGTTTCTTTGTAAGGTCCGTGTGCCTGTCAGTGTGTGTGTATGTGTGTGTGTTTGTGTGTGTGGTTGTCTGTCTGTCTTCCTCTCTCTCTCTCTCTCTCTCTCTCTCTCTATATATATATATATATCTATCTGTCTGTCTGTCTATCTCATGCATGTAGTTATGCCACACATACATTCCTTTGATCTTGCAAAATGCATTAGTAAACACATACACACACCACAAACATCCCCCCACACCCTCACCTCCCCCCCCCCTCCACCACCACCCACCAACTCACACACACACACACTCACGCACCCCTCAAGCACACTCCACCCCCACCTCCCTCCCCCAACACACACACATCCCTCACCCCCAACCAACCCACCCACCCACCCACACACTACAACAATCTGTCACTGAATAATCCCACAGCACACACATATCATATCCATCTCGTGTTTTCAGTACCTTTATGCTTCGCCAGCGCTACAGTGACCGTGGACAACGTATTTTCTGCATACAGCTTGTAGCCTTTACTATAGCGAATCTATGTCAGAAAATAAATAGCTATCATTGGGTGCTAGACTTGGCATGAATATTCATGAGTCCAGTGGCATAATAATTATGCCAGTTTTGCCAGTCCCACTGGAAAGAGACGAGAGAGAGAGAGAGAGAGGAGAGGAGAGAGGAGAGAGAGAGAGAGAGAGAGAGAGAGAGAGAGAGATAGATGTATTCTTTTATATCGAGGATAATGGAATAAGTACTCATGTGCTTTTTTACATCCAGTCCCCATGTGTATGCGGTTTTGTCAATTTTGTCATCTTTTTCCACCGGCACACAATGGCTTACTCTTCCGAAAAGCGGACCATGATTTAACGTGTGCGCAAGATGTTCTGCATGCGTTGCACAGAGAGACAGAGAGAGAGAGAAAACACACACATACACTGACACAAACGCACGCACCCACACGCAAACACACACACACACACACACATACAAGAATCTGTGCTAGATATGAATATTCATGACCCCTAAGGGGTGGTACATAAAAATGTAGCCCAGTAACAGTGAAACCTGTCCGCAACAGCTCTTTATTTTTTTGTTTTGTTTTGTTTTGAGCATTATTATCAGTGATCCTCCTTCCTCCTTTTTTCGTTTGTGTTTGTTTGGTTGGATGGTTGGAATTTTTGTTTGTTTGTTTTTCTTTTCTAGGGTTAGAGCTCCGAGGTTCACCAATGGTGAGACTAATGTGTATGTGACCGTTTTTTTCCTTACCATCAAGGTTGCCCTATTATGTCTTCCAGGATGATGTATTAACACGCCACTAGTAAGCATGGGATTTCCTTTGTTTTTAAATTGCTGTCGTCTGTTCCTACCACTACGCAATGGCCTACTCATTAGAAAGGTGGAACGAGAATTAAAGTGAATTCAAGATGTTCTGAGTGATATTCCCGATGGAATGGACCAAAAAAGGCAGAAATCATACCCAAAAAAGGTGACAGGAAGAAAAAGAACACAGTAGAAACAAATAGAGGGATAGAAAAGAGGAAACTCCTAGCAAAGAATTTCCAGGAGAGGAATGTTCAAATTTATTTCATACCACTTTAAGTCACGGCAGATCTCTCTACTATAAAATTCAGGCTGCTTTCTCTGGGGGCAGCGAGTCCCACAATAACAGCGCCACCCATTATTGTTTTCTAATTCTATTTATACTGACAGCGGGCCTCGGCGCACACACATGTGGGGAATAATTCTGAATGAAAATAGAAAAAGATCAGAAAGCATTTAGAGAGGGTTCAATGGATTTATTCTGGCAAACAAGCTACCCTAGGTTATCTAGGCCCAGCCAAATGCCAAAAGTGAACGCCCATGCCCAGAAAGTGGTGTATACAAGGGAACCTTGACAGACCCTCGCTTGTTTGCCCCATGTGGTTTTTGGGCTTACCTCATAAAAAGATAGCACACCTGTGCTTTTCTTGTTCTCCTTCAGTATGTATATAATGTGTGTGTGTTTATATTATATGTATGTATGTATGTATATATATATATATATATATATTTGTGTGTGTTGATATTATATATATATATATATATATATATATATATATATTTTATATATATGTGTGTGTGTGTGTGTGTGTGAAAAGTGCTCTTTGTCACTTTCTTTCCATCTTAGTCTGTCTGCCTTCCTACCTATCTGTCTGTCTTTCTTTCTGACTGTCTCCCTGTTAATATCTGTCTGTCTGTCTCTGTCTCTCTGTACCCGTATGTCTGTCTCTCTGTCTCCCTGTCTGTCTGTCTCTCTGTCTCCCCGTCTCTCTGTCTCCCCGTCTCTGTATCTGTCTGTCTGTCTCACTCTCTGTCTCTGTCTCTCTCTATCTTTCTCTCACGTACACACACATTCGATATTCACATACCACACACACACACACACACACACACACAAATCAGTTAAAGAAACAAAACCCAAGATTAGCGGAGTCAGGTGCGTAAGGCAATTGCATCACCCGTTACGTCACAGACCTTGTAATGACCTACAGGCCTCAGGGTCATGACCTCTGACATTCTGCTCTTTCCTCCGTCATTGCTACGAGTTAACAATGAATAGGTCAAGATAACAACAACCAAAAACAGTGTCTAAAGAAGGAAAGGTATGTGTGTGTGTGTGCGCGCGCGTGTGTGTGTGTGTGTGTGTGTGTCTGTGTGTGTGTCTGTGTGTGTGCGTGCGTGTGTGTGTTTCTTTCTTTTCTTTTTTCTTTCTTTTATATCGAGGATAATGGAATAAGCACTTATGTACTTTTTACATCCAGTCCCCATGTGCATGCGGTTTTGTAAATTCTGTCATCTGTTCGCACCGGCACACAATGGCCTACTCTTACGAAAAGCGGAACAGGATTTATTTGTGTGCGTCAGTGTGTGTGTATGTGTGTAGCGTGTGTGTTTGTGTGTGTGTGTGTGTGTATTTGTGTGTATGTGTGTGTGTGTTTGTCACATTTAGTGATTTTAGACGGTGTGTGTGTGTGTGCGTGCGTGTGTGTGTGTATGTGAGTGTGTGTGTGTGTGTGTTGTGTGTGTTTGTGTGTGTTGTGTGTGTGTGTGTGTGTGTGTGTGTGTGTGTGTGTGTGTGTGTGTGTGTGTGTGTGTGTGTGTGTGCAGCCGATGCTAATGTTTCGTTATACTTTATGTCTAACTTTTTCTCATTTAAGAGTCTGTGTGTACTTTCTGAATTTTATCTGTCCACACAATCTCTCTCTTTATCTCTGTCTCTCTCTCTGTCTCTCTCTCTCTCGCTCTCTCTCTCCCCCCCCCTCTCTCTCTCTCTCTCTCTCTCTCTCTCTCTCTCTCTCTCTCTCTCCCATATCAGTTAGTAGTAGTAGTAGTAGTAGTAGTAGTAGTAGTAGTAGTAGTAGTAGTAGTAGTAGTAGTAGTGATATTATCATCATCATATCATTATTATTATTATTATTGTTATTATCAGCATCAGCATCATTATCATCGTCATCATCATTATCATCATAACATCATTATTAGTAGTAGTATTATCATCATCATTATTATTGTTATTGTTAATATTATTATCATTATTATTATCATCATTATTAGAGGCCATATCCAAACCAATCAGTTCCACAATTGTGATTTAAGGGGGACAACTGATGTGGAAGCCAATCGATTTCAACACAAAGTATTTGGAGCGTAAAGCTACTACTTTAGAGAGGCATCCATCATCTCTAGGAAAATGAATCAGCGTTACGTACGCGCGCGCGCCGCGCGCGCGCGCGCGCGCGTGTGTGTGTGTGTGTGTGTTTGGGTAGGTGTGTGTGTGAGTGTGTGTGTGTGAGTGTGTGTGTGTGTTTGGGTAGGTGTGTGTGTGAGTGTGTGTGTGAGTGTGTGTGTGTGTGTGTGTGTGTTTGGGTAGGTGTGTGTGTGTGTGTGTGTGTGTGTGTGTGTGGTGTGCGTGCATTCGTGCGAGCGCATGCGTGTGTGAGTGTGTGCGTGTGTCTGTGTGTGTGCATGCGTGTGTGTTTGTGTGAGTGTTGTGTGTGCATGTGTATGTGTGTGTGCGTGCGCGCGCGCGCGTGTGTGCGTGTGTGTTTTGTTTGTTTGTTTGTTTTGTTTTGTTTAATGTCTATTCACTACATGGTGATTTAGACACACCCGCATTCATACCAAAGTACCTATTATTACACACCGCATCTCTCTCTCTCTCTCTTTCTCTCCCCTACACGCACCCACATCCACACACACATAAGTATATAAATATATATATATATGCATATACATATATATATATATATATATATATATATATATATATATATATATATTATATATATATATATATATATATGTAATTACAGTAAAGGTTTTACAGGTGAAAAATATATGACTTCAGCAACTGACACTATGAATTGCTGAGAGTCATATAAAACTTCTTGACTAGTGGCATATTTCTTATGAATATCTAAACCTCTCCTTTTATACATGTCAAGAAGAATTGGGCAATCAAACAACAAATGGTGGACTGAAAGGAAATAGAACAACAACATGTTACATTTTTTGAATATTTAGTATTCCATGCATTTAATCTCAGTTTATGTATGAGAATTTCGAATTTCCGTGGGCAAGGAAACTGCTGATAATGTGCGTGTGTGTGCGCGTGTGTAGGTGTGTGTGTATGTCTGTGTGCCTTGGTGTGTTTGTATGCGCGAGTGCGTGTGTACATGTGTGTGTATGTGTGCGTGTGTCTGTGTGCTCGCGCACCTGTGTTCGTGTGTGCGCGTGCGCTCGCGCTCGTGTGTGTTTGTGTATGTGTGCTCCTGGGCATACTCACACACTTGTATTATTATTATTACTATTATATCCTGAGTGCGCGTGCATGCATATGTGTGCGCGTGCATGCATGCTCACGCATTTCACAGAGTGTGCTGTGGTTTTTTCCCAAAGAGCAAGCAATCTTGCTATGTGCCACGAAGCGTCAAATCACAAAACTCGATTTTTGCCCCGAAATCTGATTAAACGAAATGAAATCTCATCATTCAATTTTGCAAAATAGTGTTATTTCTCTTCCCTTGCTTTCTAGCTTTTTTTCCCCCTGAGTGTTTTCTGCGAGCGTGTTTGAAAATACACACGCACGCACATGCCACCGCATGTGTACGTGTATGCATTTACACGGGCATGTGAAAATACACCAATTGAGGCACAGACACAAGCACAGAAGCAGAAATAGAGACAGGCGGACGGAAAGACAGACAGACAGAAATACATACAGGACAAACAAACAGAGAGACAGCCTGACAGACAGACAGTGACAGGGACAGTAGACAGACAGTCACAGAGGGAGACAGACAGACATAGACAGACAGATAGAGACAGACAAAAGACACACACACTCCCTCTCTCTCATTTTGTGGGGGTAACAGAGTTTATTTATTTATTTATACCACTTAAAATCACGAGGTTTCTCTGCGTGAAATTCGGGCTGCTCTCCCCGGGGAGAGCGCGTCGCCACAGGAGAAGCGCCACCCTTTTTAATTTTGGTCTGCAACTGTATTTGTTTCCCTATCAAAGTGGCTATTTCTAAGAATTTTGCTAGGGACAACTCTCTTGATTGCCGTGGGTTCTTTTACGTGCGCTGAATAACTATGTGTAACACACGGGACCTCGGTTTATCGTCTCATCCGAGAGACTAGCGCCCAGACCCCAACTCATGGTCTAATGGATGGGGGAAAAGTTTCGGGCCCAAACGGGATTAGAACCACCGTAAATTTCCGACCCGGAATTTTCGCTTTCTAGACAGGCGCGTTACCTCTAGACCACGATCCAGTTTTTTGTTGTGTAACTCACAATACCCAAGATAGTTGAAATAGACAACGACTTATGGCCACTCTTCATCTTCTTTTAGCAATCTTCTCAATCAGCCAGAATGAGATAGAGAAAGGTACATGTATACACAGACTCCATGACTGATCAATCTAAGTATGATTGATATATTTGCACTAAGTATCCTTCACTTCTTTTTTGTGAGTTGTTTTTTGATATTGCAGTTTTATAGATACCGTGGGTATCTAGATTATCGACGTTGGCATTAACTGAAGAAAAAAAAAGGAAAATGTCAGCATACTATTTATGATATATATAATTATCTTTATTAAGGTCTTTTAAAAAAAGTCAGCCCTCAGTTCTTTAATTTATTCTCTCCCTCTCTCTCTCCCCCCCCCCCCCCCCCTCTCTCTCTCTCTCTCTCTCTCTCTCTCTCTCCGAATCTCTCTCTCAGTATCTTCGAATAGTCACTGACAAATGGCATCGACTAATTTATGCAAGATTTCGACTAAGAACACTCGGCTTCAATGCAAACAAAAGATGGTTTCAACCTGAGACGTCCACACAGTTCCCATGCCCTATGTGTGGTCATATTCTTGATGATGAAGTGCATTTCCTGTTTCATTGTCAATCATATGTTTCCATACGTGAAAACTGTGGTGTTCTCAATCTAGAAGCTTTCCGAAGGCAAGATATTTTTTCTATCTTATCGTCCGATGATGATATTGTGATCAAATCGGTTGCAAAGTTTATTGCTGAAGCACTGAAATTAAGACAATTACAGCTAAGTTCCAATTAGCTTAACATTTGTGACTAAACTAAAGTAACATTTATATTATGTAAACTCCAGCATTTTGTGAAACACATAAAGAAACATTTATAATTACGCTGTAGTCTCCAGCAAGAATATTTTTTGAAAATTTCACATACAATGTCAATGGATGGTCTAATATAGCATTCTAGAATGTTCTTTTCATTATTTTAGTTATTGCTTATTGGTTTTTATTGTTCATCCTTGTTATTACTTTGTGTTCATTTTGAAACTGAGTTTACGTCACAGCTTAAAGTCGTATCGGTTCATAAGAGCTCATTTTTGGTTTTTTGGTTTTCGTTACGTTAAATGCATCATGTGATTTTTCTTGTATTTATTTGTATTTACAAAAGAAAGTCGTGTATAACCCCCCTTGTCAATAGGCCACTTTGGGCAATGACAATAAATTGGTCAAAGCGTCAAAGCGTCTCTCTCTCTCCATAATTGGCAAGGTTTTGCAGTGCACACAAACGTGCACTCAAGCACGTATGGGGCTCAAGCACGCTGCGCACCCAACCATCCACCCCCCACACGCACACAAACCCACCCACCCACCGTACAAGCATACGCACCCGGCCCCCTCCCCCCTCCTCCCCTACTACACACATGCGCGTGCGCGCGGGCGCTGGCGCTTGACTGAAGAAATTCAAATCAATTTCTTTGACTCCACAATCAATACATTGTCATAAATCAGTTGTAATGAATGCATATCACGAGCTACTCTCCCAATGAAGATGTCAGCCAATGTATGCATTTATTAATTTCTATCACCAAAGAACTTCAAGAGAAAAAACATGGGGGCAAAAAATACCCAGGGTTAAAAATGAAAAAAAACCAACCAACCAAGGCATACAGCCATAGCTTTCTTATTTCTATATTTTCTGTCCTCATAACATCTCCAATATTCCTGCTTCAGAAGTAATATGACAACCACGCCCTTCAATAACAACAGGATTATGACGTGGAATTTTCTTTCTGTCTCTAGCCAGACCTCCCGAGGTTCGCCAATTGTGAGATTTTTGCGTACGCGACCATTTTCTTTCCTCACCATTTAGGTAGCCGCAATCCGATTTCGGGGAGATGTGGAATATAATAATGATGATGTTGAAAATAATGGCAATGAGGATTTGTTGTAGAATAGACTATTGATGTGATAGGTTATCGAAAGCAGTTTCAAAAAGATGTCAAAGTCTGTACTGTCACGATATTTTTGACAAATAAGAACATTGTTTTTTATTTTTTTTAATTCTTCTATTTTGAGGATAATGGATATACCCGTATGCATGCTTGTTTGTAGTTACTCGTCATCTGTTTCCCACTGGCAAACTATGGCCTACTCTTCCGAAACTCAGAACAGATTTTAACGCGTGTATAATTTGCTCTGTGTGCTTTTGCAAACGGGAATAGACAAACAGGACATCGGTTTATACTCTCATCTAAAGGATTTTCGGCACTGACGTTCACTCCAGGAGAAAACAAAAACACAGAACGTACGACTTGGTGGTAGCTCGAACACAGAATCGAACCTGGGCCGTCAGATTGAGAGCGCAACGCTGTTAGATGTATTGCTGGACATATCGATGATTTTGTTGAAGAATACAACAAAGACCAATAATGATGATGGCTACAACAAGCTAGCTTAGTGATGTTTCTGCCTCCTGTATTAATGTCCATGTCATCTATATCCACCTTTCTCGTGATCATTTCTGTATATATGCTGAAAAGATGCGGGGATAATATGCAACCTTGACGAACTCCTTTTTTATATCAAAAAAGGTCACAGTGCTCGCCATTCCATCGTATGGTTGCCTTTTGATCTGAATACAATTTGCTGTGAGAAAAACCAAATTGCTTTGGAAAGCTCATTTTTGATATTGGGATAAACAGATGGTGATGTTTAACCCTGTCAAAAGCTTTACTTTAGTCTATAACAGTTACAAATGTCTCATCATCAGTGTTTCCAATTTTCTCTTACAGTGTCTGAAGCACAAAATAAGATAATGATGATGATGAGGAGGAGGAGGAGGATGAAGAGGAGAAAAGAAGAAGAAGAAGAAGAAGAAGAAGACAAGAACAAGAACAAGAACAAGAACCAGACATGGAATCTGCATTGCGCTATGTCTTGTAAGAAATAAATAAAATGTCTCAGCCATAATAATGATAATATCACAAAATCGTAAAACATCGTTGCAGAATATATTAATAATACCGTAAAATCATTTCTTCTTTTACAAATCATAACCCACACAACAGACCACAGCACAGTTCCAACACAGTCTCCAGTTCAAACTCTGACATTAAAGGCACACATACACACACACACACACACACACACACACACACACATAACACACACACAGACACACACACACACACACACACACACACACACACCACACACACAGACACACCACACACACAGACAACCACACAACACACACACACACACACACACACACACACACCCAACAAAGACAGATAAAACAAAAGGGCCACAGCCCCCTAGAGAAACATCAGCAGTTTGACGTCACACTGCTGCTTGCGCATTGGGTCCCAGACAGCAGATAAGCGGGGTCCCTGGGCGACTGCAGCTGAAGGGGATGCAGGGAATCTGCTCTCTGACCGTGGTCTGACCTTTGCACAACAACAGCTGGCCATCCTGTCGCTGACCTTTCCACAAAGACGCGAGCGGTATATATATATATATATATATATATATATATATATATATATATATATATATATATATATATATATATATATATATATAATTCAGAAAAAAGAGTGAGGAAAAACAAGTGCAGGTAACCAGTTACAACTTCATTCTCATCATAAAAATGATTTTTGTCCAAGATTCGAAAAAAAGGTCACTACAGGATAAAACTTTGAAGGCAGCGTTAAGGGAATATTTGAGTAAGGACCATGCCTTTGGCCTGACCTGACTCGAGTTTATAAATATATATATTTCCCGTCGCTTATCTCTGCACCAGATACAGGTATGTTCTTATCCCTCCTCCTTCCGCCCCTCTTTTTTGGAAACACATATATGGAGGTGGGAAAGTGTGTATATGTGTAGAGGGATGAGGTTTTTTTGCGTTTTGTTTGGAACACAATATTCTGAATATGCCTCCTTCTTTTCACACCCCCCCCCCCCCCCCGACCTACTCCCATTGCCAAATATCAAAGAAAAGATTAAGACCATCATGGAAATTCGATGTTAGTGCAAGATATCATATTTTTCAAATGCACAGACAACTATTGTTGTCTGCCATGTAAGCGAAAATATGTTACACTGCCAGTTTTGAGCCTGACAATGTTGGCCCAACTCGTCCGACCTTGGCATGGGAGAGAACTGTTATCTTTTAAGTCGTTCTGAAAAAATAAACAAACTTAGCATAAACTATGTATATTACAGTTAAACGCTTTAAAATATGTCAAATCATCAAACGGCTATGTTCATGGAATGCTCGAACAATATATTAAATCATGCATATTGCGATTGAACTCTAAAAATATGTCAAATCATCTTAAAGCTACATTCATGGAATGTTAGTGAATGTTAGTACAAGATCTTCTTCTTCTTCTTCTTCTTCGTCTTCTTCGTCGTCGTCGAACACTCAGACAGCAACTCCTGAGGCCC
>CM054147.1:47943729-47958729 GCA_028751875.1 Rapana venosa
AAAGAAAGAAAGCAAGCAAGGAAGAAAGAAAGCAAGAAAGAAAGAAAACGAACGAAGGAAAGAAAGACAGAAAGAAGGACAGAAAGAAAGAAAGAAAGAAAGAAGGAAAGAAAGAAACGAAAGAAAGGAAGAAAGAAAGAAAAAGAAGAAAGAAAGAAAGAAAGAAAGCAAGACAGACAGAAAGAAAGGAAGGAAGAAAGAAAGCAAGAAAAGAAAGAAAGAAAAGAAGGAAAGAAAGAAAGAATTCAAGAAAGAAAGAAAGCAAGAAAGAAAGAACGACAGAAAGAAAGCAAGAAAGACAGAAAGCAAGAAAGAAAGAACGACAGAAAGAAAGAAAAAAAAGAACAAAAGAAAGAAAGAAAGAACGAAAGAAAGAAACGAAAGAAAGAAAGAAAGAAACAACAAACAAAACCAAAATTCACACACCAAAGTTTTTGGATATAGAATGATCCAGAAGATGTGATTTTCAAACATTCATGCAAGAATTGAAAAACAAGAATTGCAAAGAAGAATTACGAAGAAGAATGGCGGAGAAGAATTGCGAAGAAGAATTGCAAAGAAGAAGAATTGCGAAAAAGAATTGCGAAGAGGAAGAATAAGATTGCGAAGAATATTTGCGAAGGAACAAAAGCAAGAACTGGGCCAAACAAAACCAAAAAAAACTTGTTGAATTGAATGACAACAAACATTTCCTTCCTTCCATCATCTTAATCGGAACGTTCAATGAAGTCATGGGTTTTCCCGCCAACTTAAAAAACATATCAAGCTTGTCCGACCTCTAAGGTTTCATCACTAGAAATTGCTCCAGAAACACACAGAACGGGCATTTGAGAGAGATGAGAGAGAGAGAGAGAGAGAGGAGAGAGAGAGAGAGAGAGAGAGAGAGAGAGAGAGAGAGAGAGAAGAGAGACAGACAGACAGACAGACAGACAGACAGACAGACACAGAGAGAGACACAGAGAGAGACAGAGAGAGATTTTCTTTTTTTTTTATTCCGAGGACAATGGAATAAGACTCACTCATGCGCTTTTTCCATCCAGTCCCCGTGTGTATGCAGTTTTGTAAATTTTGTTACCCGTTCCCACCGGCACACATGGCCTACTCTTACAAACAGCCGATCAGGTTTTAACGTGTGCGCAAGATATTCTGCGTGCGTTCGCACACGGGGCCTCGGTTTATAATCTCATCCGAAGAACTTTAGGGGAGAGTGGAGTCGGCACTGACGTTAACTCTAGAGGAAAAATCTTCTTGAACGAGAATGGAACCCGGGTCAGCAGATCATGAATACATCACTGCAATCACCAGGCTATTCCGCTCTCCCCCCCCCCCCCCCCCCCCCCCCCCCTACCGAGAGGGAAGAGAGTAGAGAGAGAGAGAGAGAGAGAGACAAGGGACACACACACACACATACAGAAACAGGCAAAGAGACAGAGACACGGACAGAAGACAGACAGAGAGGCACACGGGCAGACAGACAAACAGACATAAGGCATGCTGGCATGGAAATTGTCTGTGGCCAATTAAGGGCAAAAGAAAAGAGACACTCGTCTTTTCAATGACCGAAGGAAAATTGCCTTTGGTCAACAACAATTAATGAGTGCGTGTCTTGGCAATTGGTGAAAAAAAGACACCCCAATAATAAAGCAAAGTAAAGAGAGACAAGAAAGGAAATCAAAGAAAACAGAAAAGAAAAAGTACATTGACAACAAAAAGGAAAGACAGACGCAGGAGAAATAAAGAAGTGATTACAGAAAAAGACAGACAGAAGGAAAGAAAATGAAACAAAAAGAAAAACAATCAAAAGACAAACGGAAATAAATCGAAGAAAGAACATAGCAGTTTTAGAGAGATAGAAAACAAAGCACAAATGACAAAAACAAAAGAGAATAAAGTTTAAAAAAAAACCCAAAAGGGAACAGAGATTTAAAAACAACAACAACAACCGAGACAGACAGACAAAAATCAGGCAGACAGTCAGACAGAAAATAAAATAGACAAACAACCATTATTGTCACCCTACCTAACAGCAAGACACTTTCCATTATTTAGAAGTATCTAGTGCAGCCCTAAGAATAATTAGATATTCTTGTGGCCTACCACCGCTGCCAGCAAAAAAAGATGAATCAAAAGAGAAAGAAAATGTACATTGAAATAATTGTTGCAAAATACATATACAGAAGAAAATATATACATGTATAAAAGAAGATAAACAGTCTTAATCTTTATACCTTATAATCAGTTATCCTTTTGTTGTTGTTAAAAAAACAGGATGCAAGGGACTGTAACTAGCCGGTCTATACTGGATAACGACAGTGACCCAAACATGTCCAACAAGTGCTGATAGACAGTCCTTCGGACGAGACTATAAACCGAGGTCCCGTGTTGCGAACGCGCGCATGACATGTTGCGCTCATGTTAAATCCTGTTCCGCTTTTCGGAAGAGTATAGGCGACTGTGTGGCGGTGGGAAGGGGTGAAAAAGTATACAAAACTGCATACACACGGGTGCTTATACTGTCCTCGATATAAATAAATGAATGGATGGATAAATAAATAAATGGATAGATAGATAAATAGATAGACATACAGATGGCTACCTAGCTGGATAGATAGATAGATAGATAGATAGATAGATAGATAGATAGATAGATAGATAGATAGATAGATAGATAGACAGACAGACACAAAGATAGATAGATAGACAGACAGACAGACAGACAGACAGATAGATAGATAGATAGATAGACAGACAGACAGACAGACAGACAGATAGACAGATAGATAGATAGATAGATAGATAGATAGATAGATAGATAGATAGATAGATAGATAGACAGACAGACAGTCAGACAGACAGACAGACAGACGGACAGACAGATAGATAGATAGATAGATAGATAGATAGATAGATAGATAGATAGATAGATAGATCGATAGATAGATAGGCTACATATCTCACAGAGACAGACACAGGCACAGGATACATAGAGACAGAGACACAGAGAGAGAGGCAGAAACTTAGAGACAGAGACAAAAACAGAAACAGAGACAGATGTCGCTATGCCAGAGACCAACACTGAATCATACAGTGATGAGACAAAGCAAGTGGAGTGGAAGACTCCTGCTGCCTCTGGTGCTCTCACTTCAATCTCACGGCAACAGCAATTACTGAGCTGTGCTGGCATGGACAAACATCATTCCGGGTCGATTTGGACCACACAAAAATGGACACTTCACTTGTTGCCCATGATCGTTGGAAAATTGCTTCGGTTTCAATGGAAAGCAATGACCATGTTTGTGTCTTTAACAATAATTGTGCACACACACACAAAAAGAAAAGATTAAAAATAACTATATCATTAAGTAATGATGATGATGATGATGATGATGATGATGATGATGATGATGATGATGATGATGATAATCATGATGATGATGATGATGATAATAATAATAATAATAATAATAATAATAATAATAATAATGATGATGGTGATGGAGAAGAAGATGATGGAATTTATATAGCTTTATGTCTTGTAAAATCATTAATGATGACACTCTGCTTATTTTCCTAATTCTTTATTTCATTCTTATACTAATTTTAATCTTTTTTTTGGAGAATAATGGAATAAGCACGCGTTTGTGGGTTGTTTTCGTTTTTTTTACATCCAGTCCCCATGTGTATGCAGTTTGGTAAATGTTGCCTTCCGTTCCCACGACGAAATTGACTCGCATTGAACCTGACCCACTTTTCCGCTAGGAGTCATTTTAGGCAGGAGAGCTATCAGGTTCTCGATTTTTGCGATGTTGTTTCATTTATATAAAAATATTAGCTGTCTCCTAACCTTGTAGTGAAGTCTTAAGGTATAACCTTGATTCCTTTTTGCTTTCAAAATGCATTTTAACTCACTCAAGCCCTCATTCTGACCCCCTATTACGATGCAAACATTTGTCCATATCTCATTTCCTTACTTTCTGCAGTCTCGCATTTGCATGTTGATAACGGTTCATAGAACTGTCCGATGTTCAATCTGTTATTTGCATTGGATATGTTATTCATTGTCGATTGGTAAAATCGTAATAAGTATAAAAAAAACTAAAAAAACAACCTGACAACTGGTGAAATGCGACTCATTATTTGGGGGGTGGGGGTAGGGGGGTCAATTATCTCTCTCTGTCTGTATATATATGTATATGTATATATATGTATATATATAAATAAATATATATATATGTATATATATACAATATATATATATAAATATATATATATATATTTATATACACACACTTGAACAATATTTTGATGTTTGCAAGTGACTGCTATGTTGTATGCTGTGTAAGTTTCACGGATAGTGATGCACACACGTGTGTGTGGGTATGTGTGTGTGTGGGCGCGCGCGCGTACATGCAACAAGGTACCAGTATCATCCTTCACTTTAAAAAAAAAATTCTTTATCCTCTAGGATTATAGATAGATAGGTAGGTAGTTAGGTAGATAGATGGATAGATAGATAGATAGATAGATCGATAGATCGATAGATAGATAGATAGGGAAGCAGACAGACAGACAGATAGATAGATAGATAGATAGATAGATAGACAGACAGACAGACAGACAGACAGACAGATAGATAGATAGATAGATAGATAGATAGATAGATAGATAGATAGATAGATAGATAGATAGATAGACATACAGATAGATAGATAGATAGACAGACAGACATACAGACAGATAGATAGGTAGGTAGATAGATACATACATATTTAGATAGATAGATAGATAAATAGATAGATAGATAGATAGATAGATAGATAGATAGATAGATATAGATATATATATAGATAGATAGATAGATAGATAGATAGATAGATAGATAGACAGACAGACAGACAGACAGACAGATAGATAGATAGATAGACAGACAGACAGACAGACAGACAGACAGACAGACAGACAGATAGCTCCCTGCACTTTCAACCCAGACACACCAATACCCTAATGTTCTAACTTTAAAGCCCTCCTGCTGCAGCTATAGCTAAGTGTGGCCATATCTATGGCTTTTTTTTGGTTTTTGCTTTCAACTCCGTGGGCTCGCCACCACCATCTTTGTTTTTTTTCTTTTTATGAAAACACTAGTTACTGCTTCTGCACTTCTTTAGTAGTAGGCTAATCTTTACAAAGTTCACTAACACCCCCTGTTCATGTGCACTGATAGAGTAACAGCTAACGAGAGAGAGAGAAGAAGAAGAGTAAGAAGAGAGAGAGAGAGAGAAAATACAATGACAAATCTTATTCAAGAAAGATAAGCACAGTGCTAGAGAGAGAGAGAGAAAGAGCCAGAGACAGAGAGACAGAAGAAAGACGACAAAGGAGAGAAGAGAGAGAGAGACAGAGAGACATACAGAGACAGGCAGAAACATAGACACAGAGAACAGGCAAAGACAGACAGACAGAAGACAAGAAAGAGAGGTAGACAGACACATAAAGAAACACAGAGGGAGAGACAGAGACACAGAGGCACACAGAGAGAGCGAAACAGAAAGAGGCACAGAAGGACAAAGACAGACAGACAGAGAATAACAGAGAAAATAATCAGAGCAGAGATAAAAAGATAAAGAAAGAGTGGGACAGACAACAACAAAAAATGATACAGAGAAAGACAGAGACAGACAAACAAAGAGAGAGAGAAAAGAAATAAGGAAGAAAGCAAGTGGAAGAAAGAGAGAGGAAAAAGAAAATAACAAGAAGTTCAAAGTCATGTTGGATTGAAAGACAGAGACGGATCACATAATATAAAAGAACCAATTAGTGTGCAGAAAAGGCAAACATGGATTGATGCCTGTCAATGCAATTCAAGGCAACACTTGACAACTGATACTGTGGAATAACACTGCGTAAAAAATCATTTTCTGGTCGATTTTGACCCACAAAAAAGTCGACACAAGATGGTTCATTTGAAAAGAAGAGAAAATGACTTTTGTCGTAAGAATTAACGAGTATGTTGTGTACTTCACGATTTTTGAAGAAGAGAAAAGATTCCACACACAAAAAAGAAAGAGAGAATCAGAGACAGGGATGAAAAATTGTGTAAGAGTTGTTCTGATGTATGTTGATGAATATCATTTCTAAAAGGAATTGATTGAGAGAGAGAAGAGAGAGAGAGGGAGGGAGTGGGATGAGTGTGAGGAGTGTGAAGAGTAGAGTAGAGAGAGAGTGAGAGTTATCGAGGAGAATCATAGAGAGAGAGTGTGTCTGTGTGTGTGTGTGTATGTGTTTGGTAATTTTACTTTAGTTGTACTGTTTCTTTATTTCATAAAAATCTTCTTCTTTTCGTCTTTCTTCTCTTTCATCTGCTTACTTTGTTCTTCTTTCTGTCTTCCTTCCTTCCTTTCTTTCTTTCTTTCTTTTCTTCCTTCCTTTCTGTCTTGACATAACAAACACACATTGTGGACAGCAAGTACAAAATGGGTTCCAGACAATATTATGCACAAGTTTGGACCAAAATAAGCTAAATGAAAAACACCCCCAAAACACAGCAATATATACCAGTACACACCTACATCTTTACACATAGCTCAGCAGTATCTAGGACAATGCTTCAAGCACTTGCCACCCAGACAACAAATCCCCCACTCCCCCAGTGTCCTAACTTTAAATCCCCTCAACCTTACAGCTGCACTGTGCTATATTCAGGGATTTGGCTTCAACCATTATGACTAGCAGCCTACGCATTTCTTATAACCAGTAATAACATCTGGACACTTTTGTTTTCATCTTTCAAAATGTGAAGTGTCTTTGTTCATGTAAATATCTTTATATTATATATATAGAAAGAGGAATACAAACACTGATATTGAAAGACACACAGGCGTCCATGCGTGCGTGTGTAACACACACACACACACGCATACACGCATCATACACAAACACACGCACCCACCCCCACCCCCACACACACCCCTACACACAACACACCCACCCACCCCTACACACAGACGCGCGCACGCCACACACACACACCACACACACACACACACACACGCACACACACACACACACACACACCGCTGGCACGCATGCACAAACACACACAAACACTCAGTTACGTGCACACACACTCACAGATGCACATACACACACACACACACCACACCACAACACACCCACCAACCCCTACACACGCACGCACACACACACACAAACATACCCACACACACACACACGCACACACACACACACACACACAACACACACACACACGCACACACGCACACGCAGAATCATTCAGCGGGTCTAACAATAAACCATCTATATCCTTAGCTGAGCTGAGATGGACTGTTTGCATAACAGCAAGTACGTGAGTGTGCATTAGAGTGGATGTGCTTCACACAACACACAGAGACAGACAGACAGAGAGACAGACAGAGACAGAGACAGAGAGAGCAGACAGAGAGAGACAGACAGAGAGAGAGAGACAGACAGAGAGAGAATGAGATAGAGAGACAGGCAGACATACAGGACAGGCAGGTATAAAGGCAAATAGAGAGAGAGAGAGAGAGAGAGAGAGAGAGAGAGAGAGAGAGAGAGAGAGAGCAGAGAGACAGACATTCAGACAGAGACAGAGACAGAGAGACAAACACACAGAGGGACAGACAGACAGACAGAGACAGAGAGACAGACATATATAGAGCAGACAGAGACAGACAGACAGAGAGACAGACACAGAGAGAGAATGAGATAGACATACAGGCAGAAAGACAGACAGACAGACAGGCAGAAAGGCAAATAGACAGACAGACAGAGAGAGAGACAGAGAGAGAGAGACAGAGACAGAGAGACAGACATTCAGACAGAGACAGACAGAGACAAAGAAGAGACATAGAGACATACAGAGATAGAGACAGAGAGACAGAGAGAGAGACAGTGTCAGATATAGAGAGAGGCAGAATGGGAGATAGAGATAGAGAGGCAGACAAAGAGGAAGAGAGAGACAGACAGATAAACACACACACACACCAACACAACACACACACACACACACACACACACACCACACACACACACACCACACAAATAGATAGATAATAGAAACAAAAGCACAGAGAGAGAGAGAAAGAGACAAGCAGACAGACAGACAGAGATAGAGACAGGATTCGATTTCTTTATGCCCAAGACAAAGATTGCTTCCAGATGAAATAATTCATGCTAACTATCGTGGGAAGTCTAACAAATGGTGATGCTTTCATTCCAATCTCACGACGCTGGGCAATGGGCAAATGACTGGACAGTAACATGCTGGCATGGACAATTATTTCTGGTCAATCTGGACTCCATCAGACTCCATCAGGCCTGCATCAGACCTGTTCTCCTGCTCTCCTGTAGGGCTCGGAGACGTGGGTTTTCACGAAAACCGTCGAACGTTTGTTAAAGAGCTGTGAAAACCGAATGCTACGCTACATGACAAAGATCAAATGGGAAGACAGGATCACAAATGAAGAACGATGGAGAATGTGCAGGGTTGATGATCTGAAGACTGTAGCTAGTACCAATAGACTGCGCTGGTTTGGGCACGTTCAATGGAAAGCAGACCACCACATCATAAAAAGAGAAATGAACTTTGTAGTGGATGGAAAGAGACCAAAGGGAAGACCTAGCAAGACCTGGGCTGCCTGTATTGCAGATGATCTTACATAAGGAGGAAGCTCAAAACAGAGAGAGATGGAGACGGCTCATCAATGTCAAACCTCCCCTGGGAGAAACATGACAAAAAAGGAAGAAGAAGAATCTGGACTCCTCCAAAACCAAAACATAAAGACACTTAACTGTTCCATGATTGAAGAAAAGTTTGTTCTTGTCATTATGAATGAATGACGCCATGTCTTCACGAAATATCAGAAAAAAAGAAAAAGAAGAACTGTGGAGGAGGGGGGGGGGGAGAGAAAGTATCAGCAAATGTATCTTATGATATTAGCGTATATGATTTTTTAAAATGTTGTGTACAAAACAGCATTGTTTAATGAGAGTGTGTCAACTGGTCTGTGTTGTGTGTTGTGTGTGTGTGTGTGTGTGTGTGTGTGTGTGTTGTTGTGTGTGTGTGTGTGTGTGTGTGTGTGTGTGTGCGTGTGTGTGTATGCCTGTCTGTCTATCTGTCTGCTTCTCTCTCTCTCTCTCAAAACACACAGTGAAACAGAGAGAAAGAGAGAGAGAGAGAGAGAAGAGAGAGAGAGAGAGAGAGAGAGAGAGAGAGAGAGAGAGAGAGAGAGAGAGAGAGAATGAAATCAGAGAGAGAAAGAGAGAATGAAATCAGAGAGAGAAAGAGAGACAGAGACAGAGAGAGACAGAGACAGAGAGAGACAGAGACAGAGAGAGACAGAGACAGAGAGAGAGATGCATGTTTTTGACAGAAGCGTTTAACAAATCGAAAGAAATGGAGCGAATTTTTTGTTTAAAAGCAACACCCAACCAAACCAACACAAATCCTTGAGAAGAAACATTGATTTCAACACAGCAGCATCCGCGCGTTTAAACAGCAACACTGTTTGTCTCTTTGTCTACTAGCTTGCACATGTTTGTTTGCGAGTCTGACCGTGTGTCTGTCAGTATGTCTCTCTGTCTGTCTGTTTGTCAATCTGTCTGTCTGTATTCGAATCCAAAAAAACACTGATTTCAACACAGCAGCAAACCACACGTTTAAACAGCAACACTGTTTGTCTGTTTGTCTACTAGCTTGCACATGTTTGTTTGCGAGTCTGACCGTGTGTCTGTCAGTATGTCTGTGTGTCAATCTGTCTGTGTGTCTGTGTGTATTCGAATAAAAAAAAATTGATTTCAACACAGCAGCAAACCACACGTTTAAACAGTAACATTGTTTGTCTGTTTGTCTCCTAGCTTGCAAATGTTTGTTTGCGAGTCTGTCTGTTTGTCTGTCTGTCTGTCGGTCAGTCTTTCTGTCTGTTTGTCTGTATTCGAATCCAAAAAATACTTATTTCAACACTGCCTCAACTGCACGTTTAAACAGCAACATTGTTTGTCTGTTTGTTTCCTTGCCTGCAAATTTTTGTTTGCGAGTCTGTCCGTGTATTTATTTGTTTGTCTTTCTGTCAGTGTGTCAGTCTGTCTGTATTCGAATCCTGATTTTCCCAGATGTCTCGTTATCTGTGGTTCAATTTTTTAATTTTTTTTGGGTTACTCACTCTGTCTTTTCTTTATCTCACTCGTCTTTATTTTTATCTCCTTCTCTGTGCTGCTGTTTGTATGTTTGTCTGTCTGTCTGTTAGTCTATTTGTTTGCCATTTTAGTCTATTTGTTTGTCTGTCTGTTTTTTTCTATCTGTCTATTTGTTCGGTCTGCCGGTCTGTCTGTATTCCAATCCTCATTTTTCAAGGTGTCTCGTTATCCGTCTTTTGGACTCCTTCTGCCGTTTCTTTCTGAGACTGCTCTTTCTGTTTCTCCTCCATTTCGCTCCTGTTTGTTTGTCTGTCTGCTTTCTACCTGCTTGTCTGTCAGTCTGTGTGCTTGTCTTTGTTCTAATCTTTTTACTTCCAAGGTGTCTCGTTATCTCTCTGTTGGTTTCTTTCTGCCTTTTCTCTATCTGAGTCTGCTTTTTCTTTTCCTCCTTTATTTTGTTTTCGTTTGTTTCTCGGTGCTTGTCTGCCTGTCTATCTTTCCGTTTGCATGTCTGTCTGTCTGTTTATCTGTATTCCAATCCTGATTTAACCAAGGTGTCTTGTTATCCATCTTTTCGACTCCTTCTGCCGTTTCTTTCTCAGAAACCTCTTTCTTTTTCTACTCCATTTCGCTTCTGTTTGTTTGTGTTTTTGTCTGTCTGTTTGTCTGTCTGTCTATCTGTCTGTTTGCTTGTCTGTCAGTCTAATCCTTTTACTTCCAAGGTGTCTCATTATCTCTCTGTTGGTTTCTTTCTGCCTTTTCTCTCTCTGAGTCTGCTTTTCTTCCCCCCCCCCCCCCTTTCACTTCGTTTTTGTTTGTTTCTTGGTCTGTCTGTTTGTCTGCCGGTTTGTCTGTCTGTTTGTATGTCTATCTGTCTGTTTATCTGTATTTCAATCCTGGTTGTCTAAGGTGTCTCGTTATTTATCTTTTGGACTCTGTCTGCCTTTTCTTCCTTTACCTCGTCTTTTCTTTACCTCCTCCACTTTGCTTCTGTTTGTTTGTTTGTGTTTGTTTGTTTGTCTGTTTGTTTGTCTGTCTGTTTGTCTGTATTCCAATCCTGATTTTCCAAGCTGTCTCGTTATCTGTCTTTTAGACTCTCTGTATTTTCTTTCGTTGACTCTTCTTTCTTTATCTCCTTCACTTCGCTTCTTTCTGTTTGTCTGTCTATCTGTCTGTTTGCTTGTCTGTCAGTCTGTCTGTTTGCTTGTTTTAATCCGTTTACTTGTCTGTCAGTCTGTCTGTTTGCTTGTTTGCCTGTCTATCTGTATATTTGTTTGTCTGTATTCCAATCCTTTTACTTTCAAGGTGTCTCGTTATCCATCTGTTGGATTCTTTCTGTCGTTTTCTCTCTCTGATTCTGCTTTTTTTTTTTACTCCCTCCATTTTGTTTCTCTTTGTTTCCTGGTCTGTCTGTTTGTCTGCCGGTTTGTCTATCTGTCTGTCTGTCTGTCCATCTGTTTGTCTTCTGTCTCTTTCTGTGTCGTTATATCTGTATTTTTTTTTTTTAGCAGGCTCTCCTGGGGTTTGTCTATATCTCTGTCTGTTTCTTTGTGGTATGTCTGTCCGTCTATGTACTCTTCTTTCTCTGTCTCTGTTTCTCTATGTTTCTATATGTCTCTGTCTCTGTCTGTCTGTCTGACAGACTGGCAGACAAGCAAACAGACAGATAGCTAGACAAGCAGACAGAAAGACAGACATACAGACAGACAGACAAACAAACAGACAGATAGACAGACAAATAAAGAGAAGCAAGCAGACTGACTCTGTCTGACTTTGTCTGAGTCTCTGTCTGTCTGTCTGTCTGTCTGTCTGAGTCTCTGTTTGTTTATCTGTCTAAGTCTTTGTCTGTCTGCCTGTATAATGTACTTCTCTCTGCATATATACGAAGAAGCAAGAAAATCAACAATGTATACTGTGGCTATTGACCAGACAACCAATATAAAAACAACATTGGTTTGAACGCATCCCTCACTACAAGCTCTGTAACCTCAATGCGGCACGGGGTTTTCCCCCCTTAATGCATATGCATCGTGTCTCTTGGTCTCAAAGGAATAACTAGAAATAGCAACAGAGGCAAAGAAGAGATCTACACTATATACACACACACGCACATACATACACACAACAACACGAAACACACAGCACGCATCGCACACATACAAACACAATGCACACACGCACATATACACACACTAACATGCTACACCACAATCACACACACACGCACATACTGCACATACTACACACACACACATCACACACACATATGCACACACGCGCAACGCAAACACGCACGCATGCACGCAGCCACCAATCCACCCGCCTATACACACCACGCAACATCACACACAACTACACACACACACACACACACACACACCACACACACAACACAACACCACGCGCGCGCGCGCGCGCAAACATCAAACTACACCACACCTCACATACAAACACTACACACACCACACACGCATACAAACACATCACACACACATCTACACACCTACACACACACGCACACATTCACACACACACACACACACACACATACATCACCACACACACACACACTGCACGCACGCACCCCCGCGCACACACACACACCACACACACACACACACACACACACACACGCAACATCACACGCACACTACAAACACAACACACATCACACACCAACACACCCACACACACATACACACATGCATCACACACACAACACACAACACACACCACACACACACCACACACAACATCACACACACACACACACACCACACACACACACCACCACACACACACACAACTATACATCCACACTAGTACATACAAGAACCTAGGCTTTTATATCTGAATATCACATATAATTATGTTGGAAGGCAAACGTTAAAATTGAAGAGACTACACACATACACACACTACACACACAAACACACTTACTACACACACACTAAACACACAAAGCCACAATGCTAACAAATCCTCATCTGATACCTGGGTACCTTAGTGGATTAAGTGCATCCACACAGCGGAGAATGAGTGTAGTAGTAGTCTGCATTAAAGGGAGTGTGTGTGTGTGTGGGGGTGGGGTGGGGGGGGGGGGCGAGTTGGATGCACGCAAGTGACAGACTGAAAGAGAATGGACGTGAGGAGTTGGGGGATGGGGTTGCAGAGAGAGAGAGAGAGAGAGAGAGAGAGAGAGAGAGAGAGAGAGAGAGAGAGAGAGAGGAGAGGGAGGGAGGGATAGAGAGACAGACAGACTGACAGACAGACAGAGACTAGGGAGAGAGAGAAGGGGGACAGAGACGGAGAGAAAGATAAAGGGAGACAGAGAGAAAAACAGGGAGAGACAGAGACATAGGCAGAGACAAAGAAAGAAAGACAGACAGAGAGAAAGAGAGAGAAAGACAGAGAGAGAGAAAGACAAACAAAACAGGAATGAATAAAAGGATAGAGGGATAGACAGACAAACATACTAACAGACAGATAGACGAACAGACAGGCATATCCATGCACGCACACACACACACACACATACATTGGCAGGCAGACAAGACATAGAAACACACATATTAACAGAGACAGACAGAAAGGCAAACCACAAAGAAACATAGAGGTACAGGCACAAGAGAACAAGGAAAACACAACAAACAAAACAAACAAACACCACTGACACAGAGAAGCATAGAGAGGCATTCAGAGTTCACTGTGCTGCCATAGGCACAGGATGATTCAAAATTATAGTGTTCAAGGCACGAACACACACACACACACACACACACGCACACACACGCACGGACGCACGCACGCACACGCACGCACGGACGGACGCACGCACGCACGTGTGCACGCACCCACAGACACCACCACAAGCATCACCACCACAACACCCCCTCTCCACGTAGACACACACACACGCACGCATGCACGCACGCACGCACACACCCACCCTCTACCACCGCCATCACCACCCTAACACCCCCTTCCACGTACACACACACACTTACACACACACATACACGCACACACAACCACCACCACCACCACCACCACCACCACGGACACTCATACCACCACCACCACCAAAATCACCAACACCACCACAACACCCCCCTACACACACACTTATACACATACACACACACACACTTAGACACACACAAACCACCACAACCACGGACACAGACACACAGACACACATACACGCACACGTTCATACCACCACCACCACCAAAATCACCACCACCACCACAACACCCCCCTCCACACACACACACACACACACTTACACACACACACACACACACACACACACACACACACACACACACACACACACACACACACACACACACACACACACACACACCACCACCACCACCACCACTACCACCACCACCACACACACCCTCCACGGACACAGACACACACTTACACACACACACCACCACCACCACCACCACTACCACCACCACCACAGACACTCATACCACCACCACCACCAACATTATCCTCGATATAAAAGAATAAATAAAAATAAATAAATAAACACACACACACACTTCGGATGAGACTATAAACCGAGGCCCCGTGTGCGAATGCACGCAGAACATCTTGCGCACACGTTAAATCTGCTCCGCTTTTCGTAAGAGTAGGCCATTGTGTGCTGGTGGGAACAGATGACAGAATTTACAAAACTCCATAGACACGGGAACTAGATGTAAAAAAGCACATGAGTGCTTATTCCATAATCCTCGATATAAAAAGAATAAATAAACAAAAAGAATAAATAAATAAAAATAAAATAAAAACACACAGAGATGGGAG
>CM054147.1:47963729-47976229 GCA_028751875.1 Rapana venosa
TGTTTCAGCTAGATTTTCTGATGAGGGGGATGGTTGGCTAGATGGGTGGATGGAGAGCTGGGTAGATGGATGGATGGATGGAGAGAGACAGACAGACACAGAGAGAGAATTAGACACAGACAGAGAGAAATAGAGATACAGACAGAGAGAGAGAGAGAGAGAGAGAGAGAGAGAGAGAGAGAGAGAGAGAGGGGGGGGGGGGGAGATGGGAGATAGAGAGAAAGAGAGAGGGGATGAGAGAGAGAGAGAGAGAGAGAGAGAGAGAGAGAGGGGGGATGGAGAGAGAGAGAGAGAGAGAGAGAGAGAGAGAGAGAGAGAGAGAGTGAGAGAGAGAGAGAGAGAGACTCCCTTATGTGTCTGTGGTAAAGAAAACCAGACTGGCGAGCACATCCTTCAGAGGTGCACGCTATACAGCGACCTGAGGAAGATTGTGTGACCGACGGAGATAACCCTGCAAACTAAGCTGTACGGCCCACGAGAAGAGCTGGAAAGGACTTGCCATTATTTTTCCCAAACACATCTGACGGTGTAAACAAAGTAAACGAGAGAAGAAGAAGAAGAAGAAGAAGAAGAAGAAGAAGAAGAAGAAGAAGAAGAAGAAGAAGAAGAAGAAGAAGAAGAAGAGAGGGAGGAGGAGGAGGAGGAGGAGGAGGAGGAGGAGGAGGAGGAGGAATTATTTCATCCCAAAGCATACGCTCAGACTCTGAAGAGGTCCAATTTTAAAAAAATAACTAAAAAGAACAAGAAACAAAATCACAACAGGAAAAATCAAACAAGTAAACAAACTAACAATATATTTACCCGATCAAAAAGCATGAAATGAAATTTTCTCAAGATTGAGATTTTCATAAAGAAAAAGAAACAAAACTAGCCATGCAAAAATTGATTTCAAATGAAACTAAAAGCAACAAAAATATGTAAGGAAAGAAGAAGAAGAAAGAAGAAGAAGAAGAAGAAGAAGAAGAAGAAGAAGAAGAAGAGAGAGAGAGAGAGAGATACAGACAGACAAACAGACAGAGTCAGATAGACAGACAGAGAGACACAGAGGCAGAGACATACAGACTGGCAGACAGATAGACAGACAAACAGATATTATACAGACAGGCAGAGAAACACAGACAGTGATGCACAAACACTCCGTCACACGCACACACGCACGCACACACAAAACACACACACACACATTCACACACACACACACAAGAATAGGATGTTATCCCTAACAACAAACCAAAACATGATTGTCTGCAGAGAGGCCTTAATGCACAAGACACATCTTCTCTTGTGTCTAGCATCGGGCCGTATCACATGGCCATTTCTTTGTTCTACACCGGTGTTATGAGTAGTAATGCGTGTTTGTTAAGGGAGGGCTGCTTGTTAAATGTCTTGTTTTGTTTGGGGGTTGTGTTTTGTTCTGGTATTGTATTTCTTTTGGGGATTTGTTTTTGTTTGGGATTTTTTTGGTGGTGGTTTTGTCTTTCTTTTTTTTTCTTTTTTTTTTTTTTTTGGGGGGGGGGGGCGAGATTTTGTTGTTGGGGCTTTCTTGTGAATTTAATCAGGGTTTTGTTTTGTTTTGTTTTTTTTGTTTCGGTTTTGTTTTGATGACGCTTGTTGACACAGTTGCGTCTACTCGTTTGTGAATGCTTTAATAGAAGAGAGAGAGAGAGAGAGAGAGAGAGAGAGGAGAGAGAGAGAGAGAGAGAGAGAGAGAGAGAGGAGAGAGAGAGAGAGAGAGAGAGAGAGACGCAGACGATTTATTCAAATAGGTCTCAACCCCTTATGAAGGGGAATGTGAATAATACAATACACGATATCATACATACAGTGAAAATTCATTTGATCATTAAGAGACAGACAGACAGACATACAGAGAGACATACAGGCAGACAGACAGGCATACAGACAGACAGACAGACAGAGCACAGAGGAAGAAGGTTTTCTTAACTTGCTGTATTAAGGGTTTTTTAAACTTGCTGTTTTAAGGGGGGTTTTTTACTTGCGGTTTTAAGGGTGTTTTTTTACTTGCTGTTTTCAGGGTTTTTTTTAACTTGCTGTTTTCAGTTGTTTAACTTGCTGTTTTCAGTTTTTTAACCTGCTGTTTTTAGTTTTTTAACTTGCTGTTTTCAGTTTTTTAACTTGCTGTTTTCAGTTTTTTAACTTGCTGTTTTCAGGTTTTTTCTAACCTAATGTTTTCAATTGTTTTTATAACTTGCTGCTTTTGTTTTCTTTAAACTTGCTGTTGTCAGACAGACAGACAGACAGACAGCGATTCAGGTAGTCAGACAGAGGAAGATTGACAGAAATAGAGGGACCCCACCCCCCCTACCAATTCTCCTTGTGGTGTGGCGTGGTGCATGTAAGTGTGTGTGTGTGTGTGTGTGCTGTGTGTGTGTATGTGTGTGTGTGTGTGCGCGCGTGCGTGTGTGGGTATGAAAGCGCACGCACAAGCACACGCCCGCATTCACTGACACACTCAAATGCATAATGTATGTTCTAACCTACGTTTCTTCTTGCTAACAACATGATATTCATGCCAAAGTTTTCAAGGCTTTTATCCTTACCGCACGTACATGTAATGAATCGTCTTCTTGACGCTGCTCTGCATAATCCATCATTATTTTTGTTTGGTTGGTTGTGTTTTTCTGTCTGTATCAGGTCGAGTTTATCAGAACATTACGCGCCTTTTCAGGAACGGGATTCGAGTTCTTCGGTATGTCTATTTTTGGTTCAGTATAATACTGGTTGCTTTTGCATTATTGAGTTAACACTATTTTTTTATACAACTTGATACATTGGTTCGTTGTTGATGTTGGTGGTGGTGTTTGGTGTGTATTTGCTTTGTTGTGTGTTTTTTTTGGGGGGACAGATTATTCAGATATAATATGATACTTGTCTCCCTAGTATTTGATCAGCGCTATTTTGGGACACTTTGATATATGTTTCTTTTGTATTATTTAGTCGACACTATTGTTGTTACAAATTGATATTTGTTGTTGTTTACCTTTTAGTTGACAATATGGTTCTTATTGTTTATATAGTTGTTGTTTCCAATCAATTCATCCAGTACGATTTTGATACAGCTTTTTAACTTGCTGTTGTCAGATTATTAAGAAGACTTTTCCTTTGTAAATTTGATTCATGCTGTTTTTTATGTCATTCAGATATCCGTCTTTTTTATATAGATGGATATATGTGCCTGTTGTATTATTCAGTTTATACTAATTTGATACATTCTGATGCATGTTACTCTATCAGTCGACACTATTTGTTTTATAGTTCTATTCTTGGTGTTTCACATGCATCAGTCTGGACTATTTTTTTCATACAATTGGGCACTTGCTGGGTGTTGTGTTTTTACATTAGTTAGACAACACTGTCTAAATAAAAACGTTTTATACTTGCTGCTTTTACATGGTTTTGTCAACATCACTTTGTTGTTGTTGCAATGTGATGTATCCTGTTGTTATACCACTAAAATATCATCACTTATAGTAAGAGTTTGTTGTACTCAGACATTCCTTAAATATGTCAAACACACACACGCACGCGCGCACGCACGCACGCACACGTGCGTGCACGCACACACACACACACACACACACACACACACACACACCCTTAAAAACCAAACCAATAAAAGCACAGATATTCCCCTCTAAAAGCCAAACTTCAAACTTTTTTATGTTCTTTTTTCACTTTTTTAGTTCAAAGTGCTTGACATGGTTTCTACAATCTCACAAAGTTGTAGGTTGATTTACCTGGTGTCAGTCTGCCTTCACATTAGCTACAGCTAGCACAAACACAGGAGAGTCAAGAGAGACAAGAGGGACATTGTCATTACTGCAGGAGTAGGGGACTGGTCTGGGGAAACACGTGTCTGACAGTTTCAAGTATGTCGTAAGAGTCTGCTGCTAGCCTAGAAAGAAAGCTTGCTTTTGCACGTGCAACTAGCGAGTCTAGTCATCAGTGTCATGGATAAAATGTATTTATTATGGTGTGGTGTGGTGTGGTGTGTGGTGTGTGTGTGTGTGCGGAGGGAGTGGGGGTGATGTGTGCATGTTTGTGTGTTTGTGTGTGTATGTATGTGTGTGTGTTGGGAGGACAAGGGAGGGGTCATGGGGTCAAGGAGGAGGGGCACACACACACACACAAATCATCCCCCACCATATACACATACAAGCAAAAATACCCCACACCACCACCACCCCTCACACACACAGATCATCCCCCCACATGCACATACACCCAAAAATACCCCACACCACCACCACCACCACCCTTTATCCCCCCTCACACACACATTACCAGCACCACCACCCCCACCCCCACCATCACCCCCCCACACACACACACACACACACACACACCTCTACCCCTAAACCCTTAAAAAGCAGACAAAAGATCACAGACATCCCCTTCAAAAGCCAAATGTTGAAACTTCTTTTTTTTTCATTTTCTCTTTTCTTTCACTTTTTTAGTTCAAAGTACTTGACCTGGTTTCTACTATCTCACAAAGCCGTAGGTTGATTTACCTGATGTCAGTCTGCCTTCAAGCTAGCTACAGCTAGCACAAACACCGGAGAGTCAAGAGAGACAAGAGGGACATTGTCATTACTGCAGGAGTGGGGGACAGGTCTGGGGAAACAAGTGTCTGACAGTTTCAAGTACGTCGTAAGAGTCTGCTGCTAGCCTAGAAAGAAAGTTTTTTTTGCACGTGCAACTAACGAGTCTAGTCATCAGTGTCATGGATAAAATGTACTTATTATGGTGTGGTATGGTGTGGTGTGAGGTGTGTGTGTGTGTGCACAGGAGGGGAGGGAGGGTATGTGTGCATGTTTGTGTGTGTTTGTGTGTGTGTTTGTGTGTGTTGGGAGGACAAGTGTTGGGTCATGGGGTCAAGGAGGAGGGGCACACACACACACAAATCATCCCCCCCCCCCCCCCCCCCGACATACACATACAGGCAAAAATACCGCACACCACCACCATCCCTCACACACACAGATCATCCCCCCACATGCACATACACCCAAAAATACCCCACACCACCACCACCACCCCTTATCCCCTCTCAAAAACACACTACCACCACCACCACCACCACCGCCACCATCCCCTCCCCCCCCCCCCCAGCCTACAGACACAAACACACACTTCTACCCCTACACCCTTAAAAACCAGACAAAAGATCACAGATATCCCCTTGAAAAGCCAAATGTTGAAACTTGGTCGATTTTTTTCATTTTCTCTTTTCTTTCACTTTTTTAGTTCAAAGTACTTGACCTGGTTTCTACAAGCTCACAAAGTCGTAGATTGATTTACCTCGTGTCAGTCTGCCTTCAAGCTAGCTACAGCTAGCACAAACACAGGAGAGTCAAGAGAGACAAGAGGGACATTGTCATTACTGCAGGAGTGGGGGACAGGTCTGGGGAAACAAGTGTCTGACAGTTTCAAGTACGTCGTAAGAGTCTGCTGCTGGTCTAGAAAGAAAGCTTGCTTTGCACGTGCAACCAACTAGTCCAGTCATCAGTGTCATGGATAAAATGTATTTATTATGATGTGGTGTGGTGCGCTGTTCTGTGCTGTGTGTGGGTTTGGGTGTGTGTGTGTGTGTTTTGTGTGTATTTGTGTGTGTGTTTTGTGTGTATGCATGTGTGTGAATGTGTGTATGCATGTGTGTTTTTGTTGGGGGGAGGGCAAAGGAGGAGTCAAGGGGGGTAAGGGTAGGGGGACACACTCACACAGAGATCATCCCCCCCAAACACACATATATGCAAAATTCCCCCATATCACCACTACAACCACCACCACCACCACCACCTCTACACACACACATGCATAACCTGAAAAAACAGCCCCCCAAAATCAAAGAAATTCTCATCCAAAGCCAAATGTTCCATCTTTTTTTTTTTCTATTCTCTTTTCTTTCACTTTTTGGTTCAAAGTGCTTGACATGGTTTCTACAATCTCACAAAGCCATGGGTTGATTTACCTCGTGTCAGTCTACCTTCAAGCTAGCTACAGCTAGCACAAACACTGGAGAGTCAAGAGAGACAAGAGGGACATTGTCATTACTGCAGGAGTGGGGGACTGGTCTGGGGAAACGAGTGTCTGACAGTTTCAAGTACGTCGTAGGAGTCTGCTGCTAGCATGGAAAGAAAGCTTGCTTTTGCACGTGCAACTAGCGAGTCAAGTCATCAGTGTCATTGATAAAATGTATTTATTATGGTGTGGTGTGGTGTGGTGTGTGGTGTGTGTGTGTGTGCACGCAGAGGAGGGGGGGGGGAGTGATGTGTTCATGTTTGTGTGTGTTTGTTTGTGTGTGTGTGTTGGGAGGACAAGGGAGGGGTCACGAGGTCAAGGAGGATGGGCATACACACACAAACCATACCCCCCCTGACATACACATACAGGCAAAAATACTCCACACCACCATGACCCCTCACACACACAAATCATCCCCCCACATGCATATACACCCAAAAATACCCCACACCACCAACCCCACCACCACCCCCTTATCCTCCCTCACACACACTACCAGCATCACCACCACCACTACCGCTACCATCACCTCCCCCCCCCCCCTCACACACCTCTACCCCTACACCCTTAAAAACCAGACAAAAGATCACAGACATCCCCTTCAAAAGCCAAATGTTGAAACTTCTTTTTTTTTCATTTTCTCTTTTCTTTCACTTTATCAGTTCAAAGTGCTTGACCTGGTTTCTACAATCTCACAAAGTCGTGAGTGGGGGGTGGGGGTGGGGGTTGGGAGGGGTGTGTGCTGTGTTATGTGTGTTTTGTAGTTTTTTTATCTTAGATTTTTGTGGAAAAGAAATCTATTACATGAATGGGGGAAAAGCAAAGTACAGTGGCAGGGAGAAGGGGCAAAGAGGGGTCAATGGGAGGCCGAATCATGTTATTGTGATTTTATTATGATAATAATGAAAAACCACCCATTTGTTTTTATTACATCAGTCCCTATGTGCGTGTGTGTGTCTGTGCGTTCTTACATGCATGCGTGTGTGTGTCTTTGTTGGAGTGAACAGGGAAGAGGTCAAGAGGGTCAAGCGGGAGGGGCACACACACAGTGATAACATAACCCCCCCACACACACACACACACACATATAACACATAAAAATACCACATTCCACCTCCACCACCCACCCCCACACCTCACCTCCCACCCACACACAACCTTAAAAAGCAGACTCCCACCCCCCAAAATTCACAGAAATCCACCTTCAAAGCTTAACTTTTCACTTTATCAGTTCAAAGTGCTTGACCTGGTTTCTACAATCTCACAAAGTCGTAAGTTGATTTACCTCGTGTCAGTCTGCCTTCAAGCTAGCTACAGCTAGCACAAACACAGGAGAGTCAAGAGAGACAAGAGGGACATTGTCATTACTGCAGGAGTGGGGGACTGGTCTGGGGAAACAAGTGTCTGACAGTTTCAAGTACGTCTAAGAGTCTGCTGCTAGCCTAGAAAGAAAGCTTGCTTTTGCACCTGCAAACTAGCGAGTCTGGTCATCAGTGTCATGGATAAAACGTATTTATTATGGTGTGGTGGGGTGTGGTGTGTGGTGTGTGTGTGCACGGAGGGGGGAGGGTGATGTGTGCCTGTTTGTGTGTGTATGTGTGTGTGTTGGGAGGACAAGTGTTGGGTCATGGGGTCAAGGAGGAGGGGCACACACAAAAATCATCCCCCCCCCCCCCCCCCCCCCCCCACCCATACACATACAGGCAAAAATACCGCACACCACCACCATCCCTCACACACACAGATCATCCCCCCACATGCACATACACCCAAAAATACCCCACACCACCACCACCACCCCTTATCCCCTCTCAAAAGCACACTACCAGTACCACCACCACCACCGCCACCATCCCCTCCCCCCCCCCCTCCCCCCCCAGCCTACAGACACAAACACACACTTCTACCCTACACCTTAAAAACCAGACAAAAGATCACAGATATCCCCTTGAAAAGCCAAATGTTGAAACTTGGTTGATTTTTTTCATTTTCTCTTTTCTTTCACTTTTTTAGTTCAAAGTACTTGACCTGGTTTCTACAAGCTCACAAAGTCGTAGATTGATTTACCTCGTGTCAGTCTGCCTTCAAGCTAGTTACAGCTAGCACAAACACAGGAGAGTCAAGAGAGACAAGAGGGACATTGTCATTACTGCAGGAGTGGGGGACAGGTCTGGGGAAACAAGTGTCTGACAGTTTCAAGTACGTCGTAAGAGTCTGCTCCTAGCCTAGAAAGAAAGCTTGCTTTGCACGTGCAACTAGCGAGTCTAGTCATCAGTGTCATGGATAAAATGTATTTATTATGGTGTGGTGTGGTGTGGTGTGGTGTTGTGTGTGTGTGTGTGTGTGTGCGCGTGCGCAGAGGGGGAGGTGATGTGTGCATGTTTGTGTGTGTTTGTGTGTATATGTATGTGTGTGTGTTGGGAGGACAAGGGAGAGGTCACAGGGTCAAGAGGGAGGGGCACACAAATACAAATCACCACCCCCTCCCGACATACACATACAGGCAAAAATACCCTACACCACCACCACCCCACACACACACAGATAAACCCCCCCAAAAGCACATACACCCAAAATACCCCACCCCACCACCACCACCACCCTTTAATCCCCCCCCCACACACACATTACCAGCCCCAACCCCCCCCACCCCCACCATAAACCCCCCCCACACAAAAACAACACACACACAAAAACACACACCCTCCCCCAAAAACCCTTTAAAAAAACCGAAAAAACATTACAACACCCTTTTCAAAGCCAAATGCTGAAACTTTTTTTTTCATTTCTTTTTTCTTTCATTTTTTTGGTTTCAAAGTACTTGACCGGGTTTTCTACAATCCACGAAGCCCGTGGGTTTAATTTTACCTGGTGTCAGTCCCCCTTAAAGCAGCTACAGCTAAAACAAAACAAGGAGGGGTCAAAGAGACAAGAGGGACATTGCATTACTGCGGGGAGGGGGGGGACTGGCCCCGGGGAAACACGGTCAACATTTTTCAAGTAGGGCGAAAGAGTTTTGTGCTATCTAGAAAAAAATTTTTGCTTTTGCACGGGGCAACTACCGAGTCTAGCATCAGGGCCAGGGATAAAATTTAAATGGGGGTGGTGTGGGGGGGTTTTTCTGTAGGGTGGTTGTGAGTGGCGGGGTGGGGATTGGGGGGGGAACGGTTTGTGTGTGGGGGGAGGGAGGGGGTTTTGTGGGTGTATGGTTGTGGGGGGGGGTAGGAGGGGATGTGTTTTTAAATTTTTTGGCTAAATTTTGTTGCATGAAGACTAAAAAAAAGTATTTTATATCAAATTAGAGTTTATGGGGGAAGGAAACTTTTTGTTATTTTTTTTTTTTTAATGCCAATAATGAAAAAACCCTTCTTTTGGGTTTTTATTACACTCAGTTCCGTTTTTTTGTGGTGCATGTGGGTATGGGGTTTGGTGTTGTGTGTATGTGGGTGTGTGGGGTGGGCTTGCTTAAAACGAGGAAATGCATTGGGTAGCCCGCGTGGCATGGCCACGGGCCACACGCGGGGACGGGGGAAGGGGGTGTATATTTCAAAAGGGTCCCGGGAGATAATCACACTGACTTGTTACGGCCCTCTCAAAAAAACCCAGCATATTTTTGGGTTTTTCCCAGCCGTTTGAAATTTCATTTGTCTTGGGGGATTTTTTTGTTTTTGAGATTGGGAAAAAAGGGGGCAACGACCCCGCAATCCCTAGCCCTAGTTAAGGGGTTTTTAGAAACCCGGGGTTTTTTAGAATCCCCGTTTAAACAGCATCAGAGTCTATAAGGAATAAATTTGTTTTTTTAAAACGATGGTCAATTTTTTTTCCCCCCCTTTTTGTTTTTTGCTTTTGGGTTCTTCCGAGGTTTACCAGGGTAAAGATTTTTTGGGGTTTTCTCTCCCCCTTTAAAGGGAGCTGCATTTTTATTTTCGGAAAATTTGTTTTTTTTCTTTTCTTTTCTTTTTCCCCTTCTTTTTCTTTTCTTCTTCTTTCTTTTTCTTTTTCTTTTTTTTCGCCCTTTTTTCTCTTTCCTTCTTCTTCTATTTAATTTGTCTTCTCCTTCTTCTACTTTTCTTTCTTTCTTCTTTTTTCCCCTTCTCTTCTTCTTCTTTTTTTTCCCTACCCTTAAACTAAACCTAGGTTTACAAATGCGTCGATTTTTCCCCCCACCCCCCCTCCCCCCCCCCCCACACAAAACAATTCCATTCCCAATTAAGGTACTGCATTCCAAGTTTAAAGGGAGATTTAACTTTTAAATTTTTTTTTCTTTTTTTTTTTCGTCGCGATCCCCAAAAGCTTTTACCAAGGGTGAAAATGTGGGTATTTCCCCTCCCCCCTCAAAGTAGCCACCGCATCCACACTTCAGGGAGAGTTGCTTTTAGCCCCCTGCCCCTCAGTTAACCCCTTCGGGGTTTTAAAATGCCTTGAGTTTTCTGTGGTTTTTTTTTTTTTTATCCTTCAGCATTTGGTACCCCCTTTTTCCCAACTTCAGGGGGGCTTGCTTTTTTTGGGGGGGTTTGGGAAAAAAACCCCAACACATGGGTTTTAAAAGCTGGGAAAAAATTTGCTGCCACCACTGTAGTCCATGCCAAAAAAAATATATATAAAATATAATAAAAATATATATATTTTATAAAATATATATATATATATATATATATATTTATATACATACATTAAGGGAAATAAAATGGAAGGGAGGGGGCCCCGGCCCCCCGGTTAAAAATTTTTAAAAAAATTAAACAAAACAAAAAAAACCCCCAAAAAATGATTTAAAAAACAAAAAGAAACAAACAAACAGAAAACCCAAAAAGTGGGCCCCCCGCCAGGGAGGTAATTTTTTTAACCCCCCACCCAACCAAATTTGGCACGGGGGGGTTTTTAAATTTGTGAAACCAGAAAAGGGTTTTGCTGAGGGGGGTTGTTTTCGCGTTGTTTTTGGTTTTGTTAAAAAATTGCTTAAAACCGGAATTTCCTCCGGGTCAAAAAAAACCCAAAATTTTTCCGGAAAAAAACCCAAACCCATAAAAAAAAAAATATATAATAAAAAATAATATATATAATAATTTTAAATATAAATAGGGGAAAACCCCCAAAAACCCCAAATTTCCCACCGTCCAGCGGGGTTTTCCCCCATTTGGAAAGGGTGACCCTTTTTTTCGCCCTTGGCTTCAAAAAAAGTTCCCCTTTCACCCACCAAGTTTAAATTGGTACCGCCCCTTTAGGGTCAGGAAGGTAAAGCAGCGAGGGAGAGGAGATGGCGCCGCCCTCAACTACGGGCCCCGAAAGAGAGAGAGAGAGAGGGGGGAGGGGGAGGGGCGGGAGAGGGAAGAAAAAACCCAATGCCCTTTGGGGGGCGAGCGAGGGGCGGGAAAAGGGAGAGAGAGGGGAGAGGGGAAAAAAAAGGGGAGGGAGGGGAGGTGGGGGGGGGGAACCTTCGCTAAAAAGCAACGGGGCTTTGGTTGTTTAAAATAGGCCCAAAAACCCACCCTGATGGTTCCCCCCCTTTTTGTTTTCCCCCTTTTTTCCCTCCCCCTTTCTCCTCCCCCCCTTTTCCCCTTCTACCCCCTCTGTTTAACTCCATCTCCGGCCCTCTCCTCTCTCTTCTCTCTTCGCCCCCTTTTCCTCTCCTCTCCTCCCTCCTCCCTTGCCTCGCCCCAGAAAAAACTCCCCAAAAAACCACCCCCTCAAAAACAGACTTTAAAGGGAAAACAGGAGGGAGAGCGTGAGAAAACATGAAGGGAGGGAAAACCCGCCGAGATAGATCCGAAAGAGGTTTTTAGAAGAGAAAAGGGAGAAAAAGGGGAGGGGAGAAAAGAGAGAGGAGAGAGAGAGGAGGGTGAGAGAAGAGGGAGAAAGAGTGAAAGAGAAAAGGAGTGGAAGAGGGGGAGGGAGGGAGAGCGGAGGAGGGCGGACCCAGAAAAAGAGACAGACAGACATACGGACTTTCACAACAGAGAAACAGACGGAGGAGTAAGAGACAGAGAAACAGAAAAAGAGACACATTTAATTTAATCTATGGAGAAAGAGAGCCAGAGAGATGTACAAAAAGAAACGCAGAGACAGAAAGGAACACAAACACAGACAGGAATACAAACACACACACGCATACAAGCAAACAGACATACATACAGACAGACAGACAGACAGAAAGACAGAAGGCTCAGGCTCGAGGGGAGGGAGAGTCGGGGTGTGTGTGTGTGTGTGTGTGTGTGTGCGTGTGTGTGTGTGTGTGAAGGGGGGGGGGGGCATGGAGGGGGATGAAGAGAAGAAGCAGAGGAAATGGCTAACGGCTATGGTGTCGTTAAGTGGCTTTCTTGTCCCTAACTGCATCAAGACTTTTTAACTGCAAGAACCAGCCCCTAAAGTAAGTAGAAACTAGTTTCAAACTACTTAGCACTACACAACATGCGCGCGCGCGCACACACACATGCACGCACGCACACATACTACACACA
>CM054147.1:47983729-48026229 GCA_028751875.1 Rapana venosa
ATGTTGTCCTTGCTTTTATTCGGCTTCGTTTCCTATTTTGTCTTATTTTCCTTGTCATACTCTATTGCACATCCGCCATGGGTCATTTTCGTGGCATATTTACTCTTACAATGAGACATCACAGTGCATTAGCTAGAGCAACTAGTTTCAAGCTTATAATTATTGTGATCAGTCAAGCAAAATGATTTCTTGGAAATACAATGATGGAAGTTTCTCGTGTTATTTTACAAGGGTGTAAATCAAGGTTGGGGACGGGATAGCTCAGTGATCAGAGCACTGGCTTTCCCCCAGCCAAAGTAAAGCAGCGTCGAGCGTGGTTACCACTTGGTTGGGTGACCGTTTGCGCACCTTAGCTTCAGTACAGTTTTCCCAGTTCACCCAGCTGTAAATGGGTACCTGCCCTCTTTAGGGTCAGGGAAGGTAAAGCAGCGAGGGAGAGGAGATGGGCGCCGCCCTCAATATGCTGGCCCCTAGAGAAGTGAGGTCTCTGATGCCTCTCTCCCCTACAACCACATAGATTATGGGACACATTTTTAAATCAAGGTTATGGACAAAAATGTCATATTGTGCAAGATACAGCGCTATATAAATTCCATGTATTATTATTATTATTATTATTTATTATTATTATTTTTATTATTATTATTATTATTACTATTATCATTATTATTAAAACATGATGCTGTCAGAAGATAATTATCAAGTCATATCCGAAGCCAATAATATCATCAGCCATGAATAGTAACAAAGGTATAAAAGCCTCCATGACAATATCCATATAATTTCAAACACTAATTTGATGTTATCTCCTTTCATACCAAGTTCCAAGCAGAGGAGCCTATACTCTCCATTACCAGAGGGAATTCACCTTCTGAATTTTGTGCACACAGGACCTTGGTTTTTAATCTCATCCAGACTTTTGTGGGGTGGGCGTGAAATCCTGATTGACGTTAAAACTCCAGCGGGCAAAAAAAACACCTCACGAACGGGCGCCTCAATAATGGCTCGAACTCGGGCCGTCAAATCACGAGGGCAAAGCTCTACCCACTAGGTTATCTCGCCTCCGCCCCCTCACCCCTTGCCCCTCACAGCAATGGAATAATAATGAAGTATTCTGTATTCACTGTTTTCAGCCTGTCAATTATGGTGATTAGTAATGTAAACGTTGACACACTATCGTTGCCTTCTTAATCACTGATAGACTTCGTTATGGCTTTCTTTTGGTAGTGATGTTGTTAATGTTGTTGTCGTTGGAAGGGGAATGTGCTGAATTGGCATAACATAAGAGAGAGAGAGAGAGAGAGAGAGAGAGAGAGTAATAGGAAAGGGGACATTTTTCATTGTTGTTAATGTGACTGTTATGTGTCAGTTTGGTCTAATTTTTTGCTATTTTTTTTGGTTCTGTTATTTCTCTGTCGTTTTATCAAATTAAAAAAAAGTTTACACCTTTGTAACCCAAGAGAAACTGCAGCACACAGAGTACTATTATTTTGTTGTTTTCTTACACCCCCCCCCATCCCCCCCCACACACACACCTTTTCTTGCTGTTGGTGGTGGCGATGTAACTTTTAGTTTGTTCGTTTGAGACATTTGTTTTGCCATGCTTTCCATAGAAGGTGAATTACATAGTTCCTGGTCTTCTCCTGCGCATTTTGACTCTGCAGGAGGTCTGCCCACTGGCCTCAGCCGACACGTTCCGACTTCAGAATAGCTCATCAACAGTTCATAAGAAAAGCATCCACTATTTGCTTGAAAGGCCTGGGGGCAGGGAAATAGGTTGGGTAGGCAAAAATATAAGAGAGAGAGAGAAAAAGAGAGAGAGCTAATGACAATGACAATGACAAATTTTAATGAATTTAGGCCTCTGCCCATTTTCATGGGGTACATAAATCTCTATAAACACAAGGCTGCGTATATCAGGTAAAAAATTGAAAAAGTGAAAAAAGTGAAAAGAACACACAAGCATAAATGATTACCATCAAGAGTTGCAAAATTCTAGGTGGACAGGAGACTCAGTTTACTGTCTCTTAGTTTGAAAGCTTTGAACAAAAACCATGCTAGTTGTCTAATCATTGAAACGTTCTGGGTGGCCATAAGGCTCAAATATTTTGCTTTGTGATAGTGAGTAGGAATCTCTTTCACGAGATAAGAAGAGAGAGAGAGGAGAGAGAGAGGAAGAGAGAGAGGAGGAGAGAGAGAGAGAGAGAGCGATGAAAAGGCAGAAACACAGGGATTGACAGAAAAGGGAAAATTTCGAGTATCCAATTTCCACAAAGGGGGGGGGGGGGGGGGGGGAGGTATTATATATACTGAAAGAGCCTCACCGATGTTTGCTCCCTCCCTCTCTCCCTCTCCTCTCCCCCTCCTCCCCCCCCCCCCCCCCTCTCTCTCTCTCTCTCAGGGTTGTGTTCGTGTGTATTTGTGCTTATTTGAAACTTCGCACAAATTCATCATATAGACGCACATCCACTTCCCCATCTCCCACTTTGTTTGGATTGTGTCCCAAGGCTGATGTTCAATAAAAACGTATTCTATTTCATTTCATTTCATTTCATCTCTCTCTCTCTCTCTCTCTCTCTCTCTCGCTCTCTCTTCTCTCTCTCACTCTCCTCTCTCTCTCTCTCTGTGCCTCCCCCCCCCCCCACCACTCCTAATCCCTCCTTATTTCAGCCTTAGCAAAACAATCAATAGTTGTCGAATATGCTGGGTTTTTCTTTCTGAAAACTAATGACATCTTAATTATTCATGTCCAATGCATATTGCACAGACAGGTGAAGAAATAATTGCCTAGCGGTGCTCTAACACGCTGGAAATTCGGGCAGTTATCTGAAAATAAAGCACACTCCTCAGAAAATCCACAAATCAAAAACTTCTATTGCTTTTGCCCTTTTAAAGGGGGTGTGGAGGATTTGAAAAACAAACTGAAGTTATGCAAAAACTTAAAAAGCATTTTCGGTCAGAACAAACTATGTAATACAACACAAAAAGCAGAGGACAAGCTTTAGAATAAATATTCTGCCTAAAATGCGTAACATTAACACAATGAAATAACCCCTTCTCTCTCTCTCACACAATGAAATATCTCTCTCTCTCTTTCTCTATCTCTCTCTCTCTCTCTCTCTCTCTCTCTCTCTCTTTCTCTCTCTCTCTCTCTCTCTCTCTCTCTCTCTCTCTTTCTATCCACCTCCGCTCTCTCTCTCCTCATCCCTCTTTCTCTCTCTCTCTCCCTCCCTCTCTCTCCATCCTCTCTCTCCCTCCCTCACTCTCTCTTTTCTCTCTCTCGGTTATTATTAAGATGTAACCCTACGGGCGGGGACTGGATGTAAAAAAGCACATGGGTGCTTATTCATTATCCTCGAAATAAAAGAATTTGTCATTGTCATTGTCATTGTCTCTCTCCCTCCCTCACTCTCTCTCTCTCTCCCTCCCTCCCTTTCTCTCTCTCCCTCCCCCTCTCTCTCTTTCCCTCCCTCCCTTTCTCTCTCTCCTCCCTCCCTCTCTCTCTCTCCCTCCATCCCTCTCTCTCTCTCTCTTTCTCTCCCTCTCTCTCTCTCTCCCTCCCTCTCTCTCTCTAGTTGCCTTGAGGGGCTGTAGGGAATGAAGGAGGGGGAGGGGACCCTGCGACGGGGGAGGGGGGGAGGGGGAAGGGAACGGGGGGGGGGGGGGTAGAGGATTCCTTACTTTTTAAAAATTATCTTCAGTTTGAGCCAGTGATGTCATCGAAACTATATGTGTAAGATGTCTATATGAAATGTTAATGCCAATGTATCCAGCGTGGTTACCAATTGGATGTGTGACCGTTTACGCGCCTTGGCTTCAGTACAGTGCCCCAGTTCCCCCAGCTGTATATGGGCACCCGCCTTTTTAAGGTCATGGAAGGTAAAGCAGCGAGGGAGAGGTGATAGGCGCCGTCCTCAATATGCTAGCCCCTGGAGAAGTTGAGGCATAGACACAACAGACGCTGTGACTGAGTGGATAAGATCGCTGAAGTTCAATCCTGTGATCCTGTGGGTCCATGAAGTCACGGGTTCGAATCTCGGCGGCTGTGTTTGATTATTTAAGGGTGGGGATTTTTTAATTTTTTTTTTACGATCTCCCAGGTCAACTTCAATAGCAGATCTGCCAGTGTATTTAATTCTCTTCGTGTGTGTGTGTGTGTGTGTGTGGTGTGTGTGTAGGTGTGTGTGTGTGTGTTGTGTAGTGTGTGTACGTGTGTGTGTGTGTAAGTATGTATATATATATATATATATATATATATATATATATATATATATATATATATATATACATATGTATATAAATATACATATTCTCTCTCTCTCTCTCTCTCTCTATATATATATATATATTATATATATATATATATATATAAGCTCAATTATGCACGTTTAAGATCCTGTAACTCTTGTCAGCGTGCGCTCGCTTACGAAAACACAAAACAAGCACACGCAGCATGCAACCTGTACAATGAAATGAGCTGCTCTGAAGTCACAATGTGTCGGCTGAGGCCAGCGGGCAGACCCTCTGCAAAATGACAGGCACAGGAGAAGACCAGGCACTACACGATCCCACACAGTAAAGGAACGCTGAGAAGACAGAAGAGAGAACAATTTTAAAATAAAACACACTTGAACAGATTCCTGCTGCTTGTATTAATCTTGACGCCAAAGACTCACATTTCACGATTTGCAATTCATCAGTTCCTAAAGAATCATAACTTGACATGGGCTAAAGAAAGTGCTGAAGATTGAAATCTTGTCATCATGTTTTGGGTTTGTTTGTTTTTTTTTAATTTTTGAGTGGGAGTATTAAATAATATTAGAATGAATGTCATTTTCTGAACTAGATATTGCAATTTTGAAAACAAAAGCTTTTTTAAAATCCAAAGGATATTGTGAACATGTTTAACCTTGATAGGAAGCTTAGAGACAGCTACAACAAACTCTGATAAATGCTGAAACACACACATATAGATGTAGTGGGCGCATTTGATTATTTTGTTATATTAAAACTGGTCTCTTTTTTTTCTCCTCGGCTAGAGCTCCGAGGTTCACCGAAGGTGAGATTTGTGTGTACACGACCATTTTTGTCCACCATTTAGGTAGCTGCATTCCGACTTCAGGGATGATGTCCAAATAACGCCAGTGAAAATGCGTTCTTTTTCAAATATATTTTTTGATCACCAAAATTGTTACCTGCAAGAATGGCCTGCACTTCCTAGAGGCAAAACAGGTTTCAACGTGTACACAAGATGTTCTGCATGTGTTTGCACAGGGGGGCTCTGTTTATAGTCTTATTCTAATAACTCTACCTATCAAGGAGACGGCGGGATAGCTCAGTGGTCAGAGCACTCGCTTTCCCCCAGCCAATGTTAAGTAGTATCCAGCGTGGTTACCAATTGGATGTGTGACCGTTTGCGTGCCTTGGTTTCAGTACGTTCCCCAGTTCCCCCAGCTGTATATGGGCACCCGCCTTTTTAAGGTCAGGGAAGGTGAAGCAGCGAGGGAGAGGAGATGGGCGCCGCCCTCAATATGCTGGCCCCTGGAGAAGTTGAGGTCTCTGGTGCCTCGCTCCCCTACGACCACATGGGTTATGGGACACCTTTACCTTTACCTAAGAACTTTGGGTGGAGTGAAGTCGGCAATGGTGGTAAGTCCATGGTGGGGAAAATCCCCTTGAATGGGTGTCTTGGGGGCGATTTGATCCCATGTTGTCAGATCGCAAGCGCAACGCTCTAACCACTATGCTACAGGGCTCATCAAAATTGGTTATAAAACATCGAAATCCATGATTTTAAAGCTGGTTCATGGTTGGTACTTGACCAGTCAAGAACAACAGCGCTTATTCAGGAGAGAAGCTGAGCCCTAGATACACTTGTGCGCAATTTTGGACACGCGTATCCGCTATCATCTACACACACATAAAACACCACACACACAAACTCTCTCTCTCTCTCTCTCTCTCTCTCTCTCTCTCTCTCTCTCTCTCTCTCTCTCTCTATCTGTCTATCTATCTATCTATTTATCTATCTATCTCTATCTCTATCTCTCTCTCTAATTCTCTTTGTCTCTGTCTGTCTGTCTGTCTGTCTCTCTCCACCACTTTCATTTACTCAATACCTTCCCACCACACATAACATGCACAATGGTTGTGGTTTTTTTCCAAAAATAAAAAAACAAATACTAACCCATTTAAACAAAACACACATAACATACACTTCACGAAAATAAAAAAAGAGCTGTAGCAAAGTAAAAGGAGAATCAATCCCCTAAGACCCTAACGAGCAAGCCTCGTGCCATCCAATGCATTCCTTCTAATCTGCCCTGTCCCTAACACGACAGGTCAGACTACAGAGGAAGGCTACTTGCATCAATTTTTCACTAACCTGTAGCATGGCCCAAAGTAGACGACGCAACAGCAAGTGTGTTGCAAAGAAGATCGAATTTTCTTTAAAGGATTTTAGCATCTCTACTGCAGGCAAAGCAACAGCTAGTGTGTCGTAAGAAAGAATGGTGTTTCTTCAGGTTTTAAACATCTGTAGTGTAGACAACGTAACAGCTAGTGTGTTGTAAAGAAGAATGGTGTTTCTTCAGGTTTTAGCATCTGTACTGCAGCTATGCAACAGTAAGTACGTTCTAAGAAAGAACGGATTATATTCATGTTTTTAACATTTTTCCTTGGTGTTTAAGCCAGCAACGCAAGAGCAAAGTATGTTGTATAGAAAAAACGGATTTTATTCAGGTTTGTATTTAGGATTTGTAGTTGGCTGCTATGCTTGCAAGCTTAACAGCAAAATGTGTTGTAAAGAAGAATGGATTTTATTTAGGCTTCTATTTAGCATTTATACTTGGTGGTTAAGCAGGCAACGCAAGAGCAAACCGTTTGTAAAGAAGAATAGATTATATGTAGGTGTTTAGAATGGTGTATTTTTGCTGTTAAGCTTGCAAAGCACCAGCAAGTGTGCTGTAAAGAAGAACTGGATTTACTTAGGTGTTTAGCATTTTAAACACAAGTGTGTTGTAAAGAAAAACGGATTTTCTTGATGGCTTTTATCATTTGTTCTCTGAGCTGCTGAGCTTGCAATGCAACAGCAAAGTGTGTTGTAAAGAAGAATTGATTTTTTTTCATGTGTTTATCATTGTGTACTTAATTGTTAAACTTGCAAGTCGAAGGCAAAGTGAATTTTAAAGAAGAATGGATTTACTTCAGGTTTTAAGCGTCTGTCCTTTTGCTGTTATGCAGGCAAAGCAACAGCAAGTGTGTTGCAAAGAAGAATGGTTTTTCTTCAGCTTTGTAGCATTTGTACTTGTCAGTTAAGTTTACAAGGCAACAGCAAGTGTGCTTTAAAGAAAAATGGATTCTGTTCAGTTGTTTGGCATTTGTTCTTGACTGTTAATTTTGCAACGCAAAAGCAAAAGTGAGTTGTAAAGATGAGCAGACTTTATTCAGGAATTTAGCATGTGTACTTGGCTACTGTTTGCAATGTAACAGCAAGTGTGTTATAAAGAAGCATGGAGTTTATTCCAGTTTGTAGCATGAATTTGTATTTGGCTGTTATGTTTGCAAAACGTCATAGCAGCAAAGTGTTGTAAAGAGTAGTGGATTTTATTCAGGCTTTGAATACTGGCACTCGGGTGCTTTTCTTCTCTGTTATTGGTGTTTCCTCTGGATCTATTTTGTTTTATTTATGCAACATGGGCGTGTAAGTTATGCAGCATATAAATAAACTAGAGTAAGCATGCTTGCACACAAGCATGGGCATAACTATATCCCCGTGCATGTGCTTGCATGTAAAAATAATACAGGGACAGAGACATAGAGAAAAGAGAGGGCATATACAGAGACATAGATGAACACACACACACACATGCACACACCACACACATACACACACTGATTCATACACGCAGGATCATAGGATGAGGGTAGCGTAGCCTAGGGGTTAAAGCGTTAGCACTGATGATTTGACAGCTTGGGTTTGATCCACTACCCAGACACCCTTTCAAGGTGATCTTAATAATAATAATAATAATAATAATAATAATAATATAATAATAAATGAAATGTGTATAGCGCTATATCTTGCAAAGACAAATCAGAGCGCTTGCATTCAACATATTCTTACAGAGTCATGAAGCCAACAACCATCAAAAGCTTAAAATTTACATCACTTCTGACTCCACTTCCTTGGAAGTCCTTTGGATGAGACTATTAACCAAGATCCCGTGTGCAAACATCCATCCCACCTTTCGGAAAAGTCGGCCATTACAAACTGGTAGGAATGGATGACAAACATTACAAAATCCATTCACGCTGGTCTTGGTTTTTAAACGCTATCCCCAAAGTCAGAATGTAACCACCTAATTGGAGGGCAAAAACAGTCACACACGCATTGGTGAACCTCGGAGCTTTAATCAATGAACAAAACAAAGCCTCCCTTTCCCCCCAAAAAAGAAAGAAAAAAACTACAAAACCACAAAAGCAACAGCAACAAAAAGACCAGGACACACAGGGACAGCTATATAAAGCAGTAAAAAAGAAGAAAAACAGGTGGATGGAAGCATAGTAGTGGAAGCAACTATGTTACAACAATGGCATTACTATTCTCATCTCTCAAAGAAAGAGAAGGAAGGAAAGAGACTGCTGCACAGGAAACGAAGTAAGAAACGACATCAACCGTATTCCATGGCTATCTATGATGTCAGCAGGAAATAAAGCAGGAACCGGAAACGCAAGAACAATCTGACTTCCGGTAATATGGCCAACCATCCTCAGGCTTTGATTGTGATTATGGCTACTGTGACCAGATCTGAATAATTATAGGGGCATCTTTTCCTTTCCGGGTTTTGTTTTGTGGATCGTGGCTGTATCCACATAAAGACTAAGAGTGTACTTGATGATGATGTATTGCAATTGTATTGTATTGTGTTGTGCTGTGTTGTATTGTGTTGTTTTTATTGCATTGTGTTGTGTTGTATTGTATTTGTATTATATATTTTATTGTATTGTACAGGATCATATTATTTTGTATTGTATTTTATTGTGCTGTATTGTGTTGTGTGTATTGTTATTGCATTGTATTGTACTGTATCGCATTATATTGTATTGTATTTTGTGGTGTATTGTAATGTATTATAATGCATTGAATTGCATTATATCATACTTATTGCATTGTAATGTATTGGAGTGCGTTTTTATGATAGAAATCATATCGCATTATATTGTACAGTAATTACAATTTACTATATTGCATCTTTTGCAATATAGCCGTTTAATCCAAATAACTCACGGCAAAGAAAAACAGACAAATGACATGTAACCTTGCTCTATACCCATATGGATTCCGTTAGTTAAAGCTAAGAAAGTAGTTCAACATTATGTACGTGGAATTACTGTTTGACTTGACTTGACTTCACCGCGAGCACAACGTTTTAGCCACTGGGCTATGCCTGCTATTTTATTTTATTTTTTTTATTTTTTTATATATTTTTTTTTAATAAATGAGAGTGTACTGGTACTTGTTTACATATTCACACTCGCTTACAGTCTGTAAATTTGACGGGGTCCATTCTTTTGAATTATTCAGAACTATCACTGACAATACAGGCCATTGTACTGGGTAGTTTAGAAGGATATAATTATGTATTCAGCAGGCTTTGATGTTAGCACTTGACACGCAAGAAACTTGTGTTCGTCTTTTGTTGGAAAACTTTTGTTTAGTTTTGCTTTTTCTGTGTTTTTTGTGTGTTTTGTTTTGGGTTTTTTGACAAGAGACGGGGGGGGGGGGGGGTGTCTGTTTTTCCTCTGTCTAGGCTAACATCTTTGCTCCGTGTTGCTAGTTTCTGGGTTTGTTGTTGGATTTTTTTTTTTGGGGGGGGATAGGGGGTGGGGGTCTTTCTTTGTTTTGTACTTTCCTTCTCATTTCGTTTCGTTGTTTGTTTTCACCGATTTTTGGGGGTCTGTTATGTTTTGTTTTGCAGGCTCTGTCTGTGTCTCTGTCTCTGTCCGCTCTTTCTCTCTCTCTCTCTCTCTCTCTCTCTCTCTCTCTCTCTCTCTCTCTCTCTCTCCCTCTCTCTCTCTCACACACACACACACTACCCCTACTTTTTCTTTGTGGATGTGCTTTTTAACATCACAACTACCACCACTACTACTACTACTTCAATAACAACAAACCTGAAAAGAAGAACAAGAAGAAGAAGAAGAAGAAGAAAGAACAAGAACAAGAACAAGAAGAACAAGAAGAACAAGAAGAGCAAAAACAAGAACAAGAAAAACAAGAACACAAAGAAGACACAGCAAGAGAAAGCAAGAGAGAAAGACTCAAAGTTCAATTCAAAACGGCACAAGAGAACAAATGGGAAGTGCTACTCACCGCAGCAAATCTTCACTCTCTCTTCATAGCCCTCATTTTTTGACATGCTTATTTATATACACAGCAACAAGGAAAAACTGGGTGTGCCTGCGTTTTAAAGCGAACGTTTGTTTATTGTTTAACTCTTCTCTCTCTGTATCTGTCTGCCTGTCTGTCTGCCTGTCTGTCTCTGTCTATGTAAACCCACTGTGTGTGTGTGTGTGTGTGTGTGTGTGTGAGTGTGTGGGGTGTGTCTGTGTGTGCGCGCGCGTGCGCGCATATTAAACATGTTCCGCTTTTTGAAAGAGTAGGTTATTCTGTGCCAGAGGTGTGGGAAGAGATGGCAGACTTTACAAAACTGCATACATACGGGGAATGGATGTAAAATAAACTCGTGCGTTCTTATTCCATTATTCTCGAAATAAAAGAATACAAAAAATAAATAAATAAATCACCCCCCAGACCCACCCACTTCACCCACATTCAGCCAGGCATGTACCCACCCACTCATCCTTCATTAGTCCATCTATCCATCTGTCCATCCACCAATCAACTCATTTGCTCACGCATCCATCCATCCATCAACACATCCATCCATCCACCCACCCATCCATTCATCGTTCATCCGCCCGCCCCCCACCCATCCATCCATCCACCCATCCATCCACCCAAACCCATCCATCCACCCACCACCATCCATCCATCCACCGCCATCACCATCCACCCATCTATCCAATCCACCCATCCATCCACCCATCTATCCATCCACCCATCCCACCCATCCATCCACTCATCCATCCACCCATCGCCCATCCACCCACCCATCCATCCACCCACACCCACCCACCCACCCACCCACCACACCATCCACCCCATCCATCCATCCACCACCCTTCACCCATCCATCCACCATCCTTCCATCCATCCACCCACCATCCATCCATCCATCCTCCACCCATCCACACCATCCACCATACCCATTCCACCCATCCACCCATCCATCCGCCCATCCACCCCACCCATCCACCCATCCACCCTTCCACCCATCCACCCATCCATCCCCCATCCACCCACACCCACATCCATCCATCTCCATCCATCACCCATCCTCCACTCCATTCACCCATCACCATCATCCATCATCCATCTCCAACCATCCATGGCCATCCACCCAAACAACCCATCCACCATCCACCCACCACCACCATCCATCCACCATCACGCCCATCCACCCAAACACCATCCACCACCACTCCATCCATCCATCTACACGTCTATCCTCCATGCCCCAATTGCCACCACGCTCCAGCACTTCTATCCATCCCATCTCTCAACACAACCACTGCATAACGCCAACACACACACACACACACACACACACACACACACAACACACACACACACACGCACACATACACACACACACAGCACACACACACACACACACACTCCACTCACACACTTACACACACACACTCATACACACACATACACACACACATCACTACCCATCACCATCCATCATCCACATACACACACACGCACTACACACGCACACACAACTTACACACACACACACCACACATCATCACACATCATCACACCACCATCACACACACACACTCAACACACACACACACACTCACACATACACACACACCCACACACCTTACACCTACACACCCAACACAAACTAACCACACGGAGGACTCAGCACACTTTGTGGCGGAATTCGCCACTTTCTCCTGATCTCATCACAGCGTCTGAGGGAATCACATGAAACACATTCATCATTTTGTTCCGAAGGGAGACGCAGTTGTGTGATTGATGTGCTCTGTGTTGTGTGCGTGGTGCGTGGTGCGTGCCTGTGTGTGTGTGTGTGTGTGGTCTGTGTTGTGTGTGTGTGTGTGTGTGTTGTGTGTGTGTGTGTGTGTGTGTGTGTGTGTGTGTGTGTGTGTGTGTGTGTATTGTGGTGTGTTTTGTGCGTGCGTGTGTGTGTGTGTCTCTGTGTGTGCGTGTTTGTGTGTGTGTCTGTGTATTTTGGGAGAGAGAGAGAGGGGGGGGGGGGGGTTGACAGATAGACAGAGAGACAGAGAGACAGACATTCAGAAAGGCAAAGAAAGAGAGACGCTTAGAGGGATGAAGACACACACACACAGAGAAATGTGTGTGTCTGTGTGTGTGTGTGTGTGTGTGCGCGCGAGCGCGTGCCGCGCGCGTGTGTGCGTGCGTGTTTGTGTGTGTGTGTGTTTATATGCGTGTGTTGATTTATGTATTTACTTATTTTTTTAGTTAGTTATTCTTTCGCATCGAGGATAATGGAATAAGCTCTCGTGTGCTTTTTTTTAACATCCAGTCCCCGTGTGTATGCGGTTTTGTAAATGTTGTCGTCTGTTCCCACCGGCACACAATGGCCTACTCTTTCGAAAAGCGGAACAGGATTTAATGTGTGCGCAAGATGTTCTGCGTGCGTTCGCACACGGAGCCTCGGTTTATAGTCTCATCTGAATGTGTGTGTGTGTGTGTATGTCTGCGTGCGTGCGTGTGTGTGTTTGCATAAGTTAACTAAGGGGGAAGTATGTGTGTGCTTATTATTTTAGGTGTGTGTGTGTGTGTATTTGTGCATGTGTGTATCTCTGTGCGTGCGTGCGCGCGTGTTTGTGTGTCTGTGTGTGTGTGTGTGGATGTGTGGATGTGTGTCGTATGTGTACGCATATTATTTTATGTGTGTGTGTATATTTGTCCATATGTGTGTATCTCTTTGCGTGTGTGTGTATGTGTGTGTGTCTGTGTGCGTTTGTGTGTGTCTGTGTGTATCTCTGTGTGTCTGTGTGTGTGAGTGTGTGCATGCATTCACTAATTACGGAGAAAGGACAGTTTCAGGCTAAAGGACTGGAGTGAAGGCATCCATCATCAGTACTTGCAGAGGGAAGGCTTGGATGGGGAGGAGGCAATAGGTCTTGGGGAGTTCAGATTGGTGTGTGGTGAATGTATATTCTGTGGTGCAATGTGCGCGTGGAATGGCTTGTGTATGTGGACTGGTTGGTTAGTGTGTACGTTACAGTGTTAGGAACGGATAGGGAAAGCGTGAGAAACAGATATGGACAGTTACAGACACAGACATGCACTCATGTATACAGACGCATAGCCACAGAGATAGACAGGAAGACGTGCTCTCACATACACATACACACGTCTGTCTATCTATCTATCTATGTATATATCTATCTATCTATCTATCTATCTCTTTATTTTGTTTACACACACACACACACATACACACACACACACACATATATATATATATATATATATATATATATATATATATAGAGAGAGAGAGAGAGAGAGAGAGAGAGAGAGAGAGAGAGACAGAGAGACAGAGAGACAGAGAGAGAGAGACAGAGAGACAGAGAGACAGAGAGAGAGAGATGCATACACTCTTGGAATTCCACACCAGCACACACACACACGCACACGTATATGCACGTCAGCATATGCATACTCTCGCAGTGACAGAGAGACAGGCACAGAAACAAACAGACCGACAGACAAACAGACAGACAGAGACACACGACAGACAGACAGACAAACAGATAGACAGAGCTAGAGAAACGTAACAGACAAACAAAAATCAAAGCAACTTATAGCCGAATGGACGACAATAAAACCATCAGTTCATGGACATATATATATATATATATATATATATATATATATATATATATATATATATATATATATATATATATATATATATTATATATATATACCTTGAACATATCTCCACAAAACAGCACCCTCCTACCTCTGTGAATGTCTTAACCTGTACACTCCTTCTCGTTCCCTCCGCTCTGCTGCAGATACCTTGTGCTTACGAATACCTAGATTCAACAAATCCACTGTTGGCCGTCGCTCTTTCTCTATTTCTTGTCCATCAATCTGGAATGACCTCCCTCTCTCCCTTCGTGAAAAGCCTACTTACGACAGCTTTAAATCCAGCCTCAAAACATACCTATTTCAAACCTAAGATTTTTCCCTCTTTTTTCATCTCATGTCTGTCCCTGCCTTTGGAAGCCAAAATTCCATCACCCTGCTGAAATGTACAACCTGTGTGTGTGTGTGTGTGTGTGTGTGTGTGTGTGTGTGTGTGTGTGTGTGTGTGTTGTGTGTGTGTGTACATTTGAATTTGTTAGAATATTGTTAATCATTGTTGGTTGTTTGTGTGGGAGCGGATTGAATGGAAGCGCTCTGATTTGTAATTGCAAGATATAGCGCTCTATAAATTCCATATATTATTATTATTATTATTATTATTATTATTATTGCAGAACGGTTCCAAATCCGCCTGGCAGACAAACAAGTCAGTGTGCCCCAGTATCATTATAACTTTGCAGAATGAATGAACCCGGGTATAATGCTATTGTTGTTGGGAGAGGGCTAGGGCAAGGTAAAAAAAACCCTGGGTGGATGCATTTTACATCAGCTTGCCAACATGCAACCGCAAGATGCAAGCATGCAATTCCTCTTCAGCTCGGTGGAAAGTCAGCTTCAAAATAGATGACAAGAAAATTCCTGCGAGCCTTGTCTTCTCTTGAATTGCATTGTGTGTGTGTGTGTGTGTGTGTGTGTGTGTGTGTGTGTGTGTGTGTGTGTGTGTGTGTGTGTGTGTGTGTGTGTGTGTGTGTGTGTGTGTTGTGCGCGCGCGCGTGTGTGTGTGTGTATGTGTGTGTAGCATTGTTTGTACATGAGTTTCTTTTCATGTTTTGTACACTGGTTTTTTTAGTTTTTGTTTTTGTTAATTGTTTTTGGTGAAAGCTGGCTTAACCTAAAGATTTTTTTTTCTTTCTTTTTTTTGGGGGGGGGAATTTATTTATTTATTTATTTATTTATTTATACCACTTTAAGTCACGAGATTTCTCTGCGTGAAATTCGGGCTGCTCTCCCCGGGGAGAGCACGTCGCCACAAGAGCAGCGCCACCCCTTTTTTTTTTTTTTTTTTTTTTTTTGGTCTGCAACTGTATTTCTTTCCCTATCAGAGTGGCTTTTTTCTAAGAATTTTGCCAGGGACAACTCTCTTGTTGCCGTGGGTTCTTTTTCGTGCGCTGCATAATTTTCTGTAACACACGGGACCTCGGTTTATCGTCTCATCCGAAAGACTAGCGCCCAGACCACCACTCATGGTCTAATGGATGGGGGAAAAGTTTCGGGCCCAGACGGGGTACGAACCCGGACTTTTCGCTTTCTAGACAGGCGCGTTACCTCTAGACCACCGATCCAGAATGGTGGTGGTGGTGGGTGGAAAGTATCAGAATACAACGTAGGACAAAGCAATACTACAATAGATGTATGATATGTATTCATGTGCCTTCAGTATACGCTCGAGAGAGAAGAGAGAGAGAGAGAGAGAGAGAGAGAGAGAGAGAGAGAGAGAGAGAGAGACAGAGAGACAGAGACAGAGACAGAGACAGAGAAAGAGATAGAGACACGGACAGAGACACAGACAGAGACACAGACAGAGACACAGACAGAGACACAGACACAGAGACACAGACAAAGACAGAGACAGAGAGACTCAGCGAGACAGAGACAGAGAGTGAGAGAGCGAAAGATACGCAGAGCGATAGAGAGAGTGTGAGAACTCGGAAAGAGAGAGAGAGAGAGAGAGAGAGAGAGAGAGAGAGAGAGAGAGAGAGAGAGAGAGAGAGAGAGAGAGAGAGAGTCTAAACAAAAAGAACAAGAATTAATCCCCAAGTTCGGAATTCGGTTATCTTAATGATAAGCCACAAACGGCAGCATAACGCAACAATGTCTTCATTGGTGAATCTTGGAGCTCTACCCCAGGATCAATAACAAAAGACAAACCCAAAGAAGAAAATTATATTATTAACAACAATAATGATCTTTCTCATCGCAACAGTACAAGCACACCACACACACACACACACACACACACACACACATACACACACACACGCACGCACGCATGCGCACACAAACACACACACACACACACTGGGATAGTCTAGTGGTTATAGAACATTGCACTCGCAATCTGACAACCCGGGTTCGATTCTCGTTCAAGGGGATATTTTCTCCTAGAGTAAACATCAGTGCAGACTCCACTGTCTCCAAAAGTTGTTCGGATGAGACTATAAACCGAGGTCCGGTTGAGAATGCACGCAGAATTTCTTGCGCACACATTAAAATATGTTCCGCTTTTCGGAAGAGTAGGCCATTATTTGCCGGTGGAAAGGGATGACAAAATTTACTAAACAGCATACACACGGGAACTGGATGTAAAAAGGAACGTGAATGCTTATTCCATTATCGTCGAAATAAAAGAATTAACAAATAAACTAGGAACTCTAGCCCAGGAACAATATAAAAACAAAAACAAAAGAAGAAAGTTCCATTATTAACAACAATGACCATTCTCCTGACAAAAAATCAAATAGATGCACACAAAGCAGACTAAGTGCACAGTAAATGAAGCAGGAAATGAAACTCCAACATCAGAATAATCACCATCCTCACGATCCTACCCAAAAAGACAATCACACGCACACACACACGACACACACACATACACACGCAAGCACGTACGCTTGTACGCACGCACACACATACACACACACCACACATACACACACACCACACATAACACACACACACAATCGCACACACACGACACACCACACACAAACATACATCACAATATACAAATACAAACACATACACACACATAATGAGGAAAGGAAACCATGCATCAAGAGGAAGAACAGAGGACCATCTTTGTAATCCAGCCTGGAAGGGGGAAGAGAGAGGGGGGATGGGGGGGGGATGAAGAGAATGGGTGGGGGGAGAGAGAGGGGGGGCAGAAGGAGAGACAGAGAGAGGCGGGGGAGAGACACAGAGAGAGAACACATACACACACATGCAAACACACACACATAGACACACACATCACAACACACACACGCACACACACACACACACACACACACCACACACACACACGCGCACACACACACACACACACACACACACACACACACACACACACACACACACACACACACACACACACACACTCTCACTGAAAAAAGGAGGAAGCTACAGAAAAGAATCATCAAACATTCAGCCTGTTCCCGCATTGACCATTGGTCAGTTAGAAAGGTAAAGTAAATGGTGAAGGTGTCCCCATAACCTCTGTGGTCGTAGGGGAGCAAGACGTCAGAGACCTCAGCTTTTCCTTATTTATTTATTTATTATTCTTTCTTTTATATCGAGGACAATAGAATAAGCACTCGTGTGCTTTTTTACATCCAGTCCCCGTGTATATGCGGTTTTGTAAATTTTGTCATCTGGTTCCACGGCACATAATGGCCTACTCTTCCGAAAAAGCGGAAGAGGATTTAACGTGTGCACAAGATGTTCTGCATGCATTCGCATACGGGGTCTCGGTTTATAGTCTCATCCGAAGGACTTCGACATTCAGTTCGACTTTTTTGTCAAACTGGGAAGAAAGGGCGAAGCTGGGAATCGAACCCAGAACCTCACGGTTGACTTGTTGGCAGGCGAACGTCTTAACCATCCTGCCACCTTCCTTCTGTTGTGCGTTAGAAAGGATGAAACATGAAAGAAAATATAATTATTCCTAGATTTTAATATTTAATTCCCTGGCGGGGGTTGGGGGTTGTAGGAGGGAAGATGGGTCGGTGGTTAGAGCGATACCCTTGTGATCTGACGGTTGGGAATCGAACCACCACCAAGGCATACCCATTCAAAGGGATTTCTTATTCCTTTGGAGTTAACATCAGTACTGACTTCACTCGTGGAGTGTATACTTAAAATGTGGGTGCCAAAACCAGCATGTGTCTGTGTACGTATGGATGCATGAAAGAAATACAGAGACAGAAAAAGGACACACACACACACACACACACACACACACACACACACACACCAACAATTTCATCCCATAAATGACATCAATGATCTGTATCATCACAAAAGCGGAGGCACACACAACAGACCCATGCATGGTTTATTAATGAGGAAAGGAAACCATGCATCAAAGGACGAACAGGGACCATCTTCGTAATCCAACCTGGAAGGGGGATAGAGGGGGGAGAAAGAGGGGGGGTGGGGAGAGAAAGGGGGAGATAGATGGAGTGGTGGGGACAAAGAGAGAGAGAGAGAGAGAGAGATGAGAGGAGAGAGAGAGAGAGAGAGAGAGAGAGAGAGAGAGGAGAGAGAGGGAGAGAGAGAGAGAGAGAGAAAGAATGAAGGAAGAGGGCAGTAGATCAAGTGGAGGGAGAGGAAGAAACAGAGAGCGAGAGAAGGAGGAGGAGAAGAGAGGAGAGAGAGAGAGAGAGAGAGAGAGAGAGAGAGAGAGAGAGAGATACAGACTGACAGACTAACAGACAAACAGAGACAGACAGACATAGAGACAGACAGAAAGAGACAGAGACAGAGAGAGAGACACACACACATACACAGATAGACAGAGAAGGAGAGTGAGAGAGAGAGTGAGAGTGAAAGTGACAGACAGACAGACAGACAGTCCGCAGACATACAGAAAGATAGAAAGACAGGCAGAGGCACAGACAGACAGAAAGACAGACAGACAGACAAAGGACAGTCAGAGAACACAATAATCAGAGAGAAGAGAGACAGAGACAGAGACAGAGATACAGAGACAGAGGCAGACTGACAGGCAAGCATACTGACAGACAGACAGAGGACAGTTAATTAAGGAAAACAATATATCCTAGCCTAGATTATTCCTGTTTCTCTAGTGACCATTGGTTTGTTAAAACAATCCATGAAAGAAATAATAGTCTTTATTTTTGTTTTCCCAGTCCGAATGATTACCACTACCCATTTCTTGCAAACCATTTTCATGATGATGTACATGTATATATAGACCAGAGGTAGATCCAGGCGACGCTGGAGTGATTCCGTGACAGAAACACTGAAAGTCCATGGATTGTCCCACAGACAGTTATATCTCCCCGCGACGCCACAGAAAAAGTAAAGTAAAGTAAGATAGATAGGAAAACATTATCATGTAAACGTATTCGTGGAACATGTCACTCACAGATGTGACGGGCGGGGGATGGGGATGGCCTAGTGGTTAGAGCGCTGCGCTAGTGATCTGACGGCCCGGGATCGAGCCACCACTGAGGCACCGGTTTGAAGGAGATTCTGTTTTGATGTTACATCAGTACCAACTCCGCTCCCCCGAATGTGTTTTGGAATAGAATATTAATCCGAAGTCCTGTGTGCCAACGCACGTAGAGCTCCTTGCGCATAAGTTAAAAAAAACCCGTTCCGCCATTCTGAAGAGTAGGGTTGCTATGTGTCGGTAGGAACGGATGATAAAATAGAAAACAAACCCTGCACACTGGTAGTGTAGGGTGTTCCATTAAAATACAATAAAATGAAATAAAATAGGGTAAACAAAAAAGAACACTGAAATAAGATGAAATAAAACAAAGCAAAAAAGATTTTAAAAGTAAAATAGAATAACGTAGATTAGAATAAAACGAAGTTTTACAAAATAAAAACATAAACTGAAGTAAAAAAAAGAAAAAAGGGTGAAAAGTATCACCAGAAGCAGTATATTGGTTGCAAAGGATGCTCTTCCAAACTATTGGCGTTGGCAGGCAGGGAAACAACCCAGTGGGGTCCTAAGACCGGAAATGAGTTCCTTGTTCGCGCAATGGCGCGTGAATTAAAAGCGAGATTGTGTGTGGGAACGTGCGAGTGAAACAATGACCTGACGTCTCCAAATGGGCTTTTGTTCCCTGCATGATTTAGTGGCTTCGGTTTAATTTTAGTTCCTGTAAAGAAGAAGAAGAAGAAGTAGAAGGAGGAGGAGGAGGAGGAGGGGGGGGGGGAGGAGGAGGAGGAGGAGGAGAAGAAGAAGAGAAGAAGAAGAAGAAGAAAGAAGAAGAAGAAGAAGAAGAAGAAGAAGAAGACGACGAAGAAGAAGAAGAAGAAGAAGAAGAAGAAGAGAAGAAGAAGAAGAAAGAAGAAGAAGACGAAGAAGAAGAAGAAGAAGAAGAAGAAGAAGAAGAAGAAGAAGAAGAAGAAGAAGAAGAACAACAACAACAACAACAACAACAACAACAAGAAAAAGAAGAAGAAGAAAAAGAAGAAGAAGAAGAAGAAGAAGAAGAAGAAGAAGAAGAAGAAGAAGAAAGAAAGAAGACGAAAAGAAGAAGAAGAAGAAGAAGAAGAAGATGAAGAAGATGAAGAACAAGAACAAGAAGAAAAAGAAAAAGAAGAAATACTTTAAAGAAGAAGGTTGGAGAGGGAGAAGGAGGTGGGGGAGGAAGAGAAGGAGGAGGAGGAGTAGGAAGAAGATGGTGGTGACAATAAACTAGTGCTACCAGCAGCCGTAGCTCGGTGTTTAGTAAGTTGGGGGTTTTGGTTGGACCCACCGGAGGTAGTATGTTCGATTCCAATAATGACCATGGGATTGTGTTGTTTTTGTTTGTTTGTTTTTTCGCTCGTTTGTTTCTTTGTTTGTTTGTTGTTTTACTCCAACAAGTCAAATATGGTTTGCCGTGGGATCAAGGGAAAGCTGAGACCACACAATCGATACATATCTCAGTTATGTTCCATCCCGTAGGTCCATGAAGTCGTGCGTTCAAATCCCAGCGTTGTCTGGTGAATAAAGGGTGTCGATTTTTACGATCTCCCGAGTCAGCTTCAAACGCAGACCTGTCAGTACCTTAATTCTCTTAGTGTGTATATACACATACATAAGATCAAATACGCATATTAAAAGATCCCGTAATTTATGTCAGCGTTAGGCGAGTTACGGAAACGCAAGCATATCCAGCATGCATCCCCGAAGTCGGAATGCACCTACCTTCATGGTGGGCCAAAATAATGTCGCATACGCAAAATCTCACCATTGGTAAACCTCGAAGCTCTAGCCGAGGCATGACAAAATAGGGGGGATAACCATTATAGGGACCATGACGTGGTAGTTCCTACCCAAGCTACGCTGTCTCATTCAGTTTGGCTCCATGACTGATAGTTTTGCAGTCAGTAAGGGTCTACACAAGAAGTGTTCCTTGTATGCCGGATCAGAACAGCAATATCTAGATGAACGCCATTGAAGAGACCCATTGCGCGGTGCAGAGCTTCTCTGTTCGGTGGCCTTAAGGCGACAAATGATTGATGAACTACCTGCGAACTTCTGGCTCTCATGATAGGGAGCATTGCGGGTGTCTGTGGGCGTAAAATTGTGATGGACTGGCTGGAAACAACAGGTAAGTCATCGAACATAAGGCAGCTAGAAAATAAATAACAAAGATTTGGTTCAACTCTTGCTAACGGTGGATCGGTGGTCTAGAGGTAACGCGCCTGTCTAGAATGCGAAAAGTCCGGGTCGGGTGTGTGCGTGGTTCGTACCCCGTTTGGGCCCGAAATTTTTCCCCATCCATTAGACCATGAGTGGTGGTCTGGGCGCTAGTCTTTCGGATGAGACGATAAACCGAGGTCCCGTGTGTTACACAAAATTTTCAGCGCACGTAAAAGAACCCACGGCAACAAGGGAGTTGTCCCTGGCAAAATTCTTAGAAAAAAGCCACTCTGATAGGAAAACAAATACAGTTGCAGACCAAAAACAAAAAAACAAAAAAAGGGTGGCGCTGCTCTTGTGGCGACGCGCTCTCCCCGGGGAGAGCAGCCCGAATTTCAAGCAGAGAAATCTCGTGACTTAAAGTGGTATAAAATAAAAAATAAAAAAAATAAATAACAGATATATAGTCGCTGAATCCACCATCTTTATTATTTTTTTATTTCTTTTATATCGAGGATCGAAGATCGTGTGTACGTGTTGCGTGTGTGCGTGTTAAAAAATAAGTTTTTATAATTATCTTTCTAGTCAACATTGCAATAAGTATTCTTCTCTGATACTTCTTGTGTGAATTTCGTGTTAAATTGAAAACAACAAGAATAAAGAACAAAACGATACAATACAATACATGACACAAAATGTGCACTTCAACCATCAACATTTATTGTAGGTTTGTTCTTCTTTTTTTCTGGTCAGTCCTCAACAGACTTTTATAGTTTAGTTGTGGTTTTCTTTCCATTTATGTGTAGGGCACAAAATTTTATTCGCACTGTTTTGCCAAACAGGGAATATATGCATATTTATGTTATCAAGAGACGTCTGTTATGTAAATCTGTTATTTACTTTTTTTTTGAGTGGGTGGGGGGAGGGGGGGGGGATGGAGGTCGTTTCTTATTTTTCTCCCACCTGTCCTTTCTTTCTAAATTGTTTTTAAAAATTCTTTTAGATTTGGGATTTTTTTTATTTCTTTATCTTTTTTCTCTTGATTTTTTTCCTTTTTTTTGGTCTGTCTCGTTTCGTTAACATATGTCTTTGTAATGAGTTTTGTTTCTACTATTTATTTTTTTTATTTCATATGTCCTTTCTCACTCAGTTTTTCTTTTCCTTTGTTGCTTTCATTCTTATTTCTTCTTTCTTTCATTTTGTCCTTCCTTCGTGTTTTTTCTTTTTCTTTTCTTTTTTTCTTTCTTTCCTTCCTTTTTTCTTTCTTTCCCTCCTTCCTTCTTTCTTCCTGTCTTTCTTTCTTTCCTTCCTTCCTTCCTTCTTTCTTTCTTTCTTTCCTTCCTTCTTTCTTTCTTTCCTTCCTTCCTTCTTTCTTCCTGTCTTTCAATCTTGTTTTCCTTCCTTCCATCTATCTTTCTCTCTTTTCCTTCCTCCCTTCCATCCTTCCTTCCTACCTTCCTTCCTTCTTCCTTCCTTCTTTCTATCTATCTTTCTTTCCTTCCTTCCTTCCTTCTTTCTTTCCCTCCTTCTTTCTTTCTTTCATTTTTTCCTTCCTTTCACTTTGTTTCTCTCTTTCCTTCCTTCCTTCCTCAAAAGAAAAGTGGGGAGAGAAAGAAAACTGGAGAACTGCAACGTACGATGTCAATTACGTTAGACTTGGATAAGTGATCAGCTCGCTAGAGCCTGCAAGGGGCGATCATTCAGATCGTAAATTACCCCGCCTGTCCTGAGAAAAAAAAAGGTAGCTGGGAAATCACAATGTTCGTTCGGCAAACGAAATTGCCACCTACAAGAAGAGCGGCTGAAAATCGATACAGCAGGATGGACAGAGTGGAGCAGAATAAAGAAAGAAAGAAAGAAAGAAAGAGGAATAAAAAATTTTAAAAATGAAATAAGTCAACGAGGAGGAAGAAGCTGAGATAAATTTTCAAGAAGGAGTCAATAGACAATAACGAAAGATGGAGAGAAGATGGGGGGGGGGGGGGGGGGGGGGTGAGCGGGTTGCGGGGAGAGAGAGGGAGTGGAGAGAGAGATGGAGAGAGAGGGGGAGAGGAGGGGGGGGAGAGAGGGAGGGAGAGGGGAGAAAGAGGGAGATAAAAAGGGAGGGAAGGAGGGGGCGGGAGAGAGACAGAGAGAGAGAGGGAGGGGAGAGAGAGAGGGAGGGAGGAACAGAGAGAGACAGAGAGAAAGAGATGATTGGGGGAAAGGAGAAGAAAATGAGAGACCAAGTGGAAAACAGAATGTGATATCGATCTTGTCGAAAACAACAACAGGCGATAATGAATCAAAGAAGGAAAGGCGGGGAAAAAAACAATGAATAAAAATAAAATAAAGCAACAGGGGAGAAAGAATTAAGAATACAAGAAAAAGAAACTTTTTTTTTAAAAAGAAAGTAAAGAAGAATACTAGAAGACAAAAGCTGCCTGGATCGAAGATGTCAAAGAGCGTTGCTCAGTCCTGTGGTCTGTAAAATGTCTGACTTGATTTTCTGTCTCTGTGGACGACCACCTCCCCCACCCCCATCAAGAAAAAACAACAAAAACCAACCCCCAAAACCCCATAACAAAACAAATTCAAAGCGGAGATGACCCCAACCCCAAAAACAACAACAAAACAACTATACAACAACAAAAGCAAATGTAGTTCCGTCCAGTCATCTATACGTTTTACAGTCTGCCGACACAAGGCTCTAGAAGAGGTATTAAAATAGTGATAGTAAAGCTCTGATCAGGCTATCTTACAGAGACTATATACCAGAAAATAGTGCAGTGTCCTCGTTTCATCGTAGCTTACCTAGGAAAAACTAATAGTTACCGTTGTGGTAAGACTACAATGGTAAAAGCAAAGTGTCTCCCATAGCATATGCGGTCGTTGGGGAGCGAGGTGTCAGAACCTCAGCTTCGCTTCTCTGGGCCAGCATATCAGAGCAGCGTCCATCTCCTCTCCCTCTCCCTCGCTGCTTTGAAGCAGCAAGGGAGAGGAGATGGGCGCCGCCTTCAATATGCTGGCCCTCTAGAAGAAGCTGAGGCCTCTGACATCTCGCTCCCCAACGACCGCATAGGTTATGGGAAACAGTTTTATAATTTACATGAGAAGGAAGGCGGCACATACATAGGCTGGCACATACACACACAGATACGGGAATAGACAGGCATAGAAAAAAACGGAACAGCAGACAGGAAGAGCTATACTGATGGATAAGCGAACAGTTGAAGTGGATAGCACCAGACAAAATAACATGGACAGGTAGACCGTCGGTTAGACAACCATGAATAACTACAAACCCTATTTATACTACTACTATCTCCAGTTGTTGAAATACATGACAATGATTGGAGCAGTTAGATCGTTATTCAAACATGAAATTTTAGTCGGTCAGTCGGTCGGTCGGTTGGTCGGTCAGCCCGTCAGCCAGTCAGTCAGTCAGTCAGCCAGTTAGCCAGCCAGCCAATCAGTCAGTCAGCCAGTTAGCCAGCCAGCCAGTCAGCCAGTCAGTCAGCAGCCAGTCAGTCAGCCAGCCAACAAGCCAACCAATCAGCCAACCAGTGAGTCAGTCAGTCAGTCAGTCAAATCGGTCAGTTATTCTATATCAGTCACACTCCTTGACAACACTCATCCCCTCAGCTCAGATAACGGTGAAGAAAGAAAAAACAAAAAACAAAGCGGAATCAGGGATTTAAGCGAAGAAACGCCTAACCGTGTGTGCGAGGCATCTTTCAGAAGGCTAAGCCCACTTTATTCCTGTAAGCTGATTTGCTGGCTCCTATTCCGCAATGCCTCGTTTTTCAGTTAGAGCAACAAAATAAAGCAAAGAAAAAGTCGTCAAATTACACAGCCACGCACACACGCACATGCACACACACACACTCACGAGTGCGCGCGCGTGAACACACACACACACACATGCATGCACGCACGCACATACACAAACATGCATGTATGCATATAAGCACGCAAGAACGTGCACATACACACACAAACACACACAAACAAATACACACATATATACACACGCGCACGCACGCACGCACGCACACATGCGCGCATCTTTATTCATTTATCTATTCATCTGTTTATTTATTTACTCATTTTCCTTTGTTCGTCTTATTGTTGAGGTATTGTTGAGGTTTGGTTTTGCTTGGTTTGGATTGTTTGCTTGTTTTCATGTTTTCTCTACTGTTACTTTCTTTCCCCTTTGTAAGTTTTGAAGGAACAATTTGGTCTCTCTTCATTGTTGTCTTGTCTGGTTGTTTGTTTGTAGTGATGTCTTTATATATATATATATATATATATATATATATATTGATGTGTAGTTGTTGATTATTGTTGTATATGTTTTTTATAATATGACTATATAAATTGTGTTTGTAAGAACATAAACAAAGACATAATGCATAGAGAGAGAGATAGGGATGGAAGAAGAAAGAAGATAATAGATAAATGGATAGATAATATAATACATATAGATAGATAGATAGATAGATAGATAGATAGATAGATAGATAGATAGATAGATAGATAGATAGATAGATAGATAGATAGATGATGGATGGATTGGATTGGATGGATGGATTCGAATTCGGATTCGGATGTTTATTCATGTAAAGGCCATTGTCCCAATGAGGGCATACAAAGTAATAGTAATGAACACCATAAATAATGAAATTACTAACAACCATACTACTAACAAACTGTTAATTCAGACGCCTTATTGTAGACTTATGATATTCGATACATTTCGGTACATAATTGTTACAAAAGAAATCAGAACGTAAACTCGGACGAAATCGGCAAGGGACTTGAAATTACTTATAATTTCAATGGAACGAGAGAGAGAGAGAGAAGAGAGAGGAGAGAGAGAGAGAGAGAGAGAGGAGAGAGAGAGAGAGACAGAGACAGAGACAGAGACAGAGAGAGAATTTTTTGTAACCACACGAGCGAAGAATGAAGCAGTTCAGACGTACGCTCACCTGCTAACAAGTTAACCGAGAGGGCCTGGGTTCAGTTCCTATAACCTTACCCTTTCTTCCCAGTTTGAAGGAAAACTCTTAAATTAATGACTAGCAAATCTTTGGGAGAAGACTCTTAAACAAGTCGAACCCCGGGTGCGCACGGACTTGCGCACGACAAAAGAACCCACGACGGTTTGAAAATTATATTAAAAAAAAAAAGCAGGGAGGTACCTCCCGACTGTCCTGGCAAAAAGTAGATTCAATTTCCAGCTGTATGCCCGAAGTCGGAGTACGGCTACCTTAATCATGGGGTTTGGGTGGGGGTTGGGGAAGGGGGGAGGGGTGGCTAATACGCAAAAATATCACCACTGGTAAACCTCGGAGCTCTAGCAGTGGAACAAAAACCATGGAAGGAAAATTACACAACTTGCACACAGCAGGGGTGAAGCTGGTTTAGAAGGAAACCTAATGGCTTGCGTGCAGATACTTCGTAAGTGAGGAGTCTGGTGGCTAGATGGGTTGGCTAATACTGTAATAAAAAAAAAAAGAATATGACAGTGAATATAAGGGCGACGAAGTTCACTCCTGCTTATTTTTTGTGTGAAAGTCTTCTTGAGTATGTTTTCACACAAAAAGAGGTTTCATCGTTGATTGATCGAATGCTTTATTTGATGAGTGATTTCTATCTATATATATTTACATATTTTCATACTTGTGTGTTCATTAGTTCATTCATTTTTTTATTTAGACATGCATTTATTTATTCCTTTGTTTACTTATTTATTTAGTCATTCACTTTCATTCATCCATTCCTTTCTTCACTCGTTCGTTCATTCATGCATGGCATCTCTACTCCTCTCTCTTCTTACTCTCTCTCTCTCTCATCTCTCTCTCTCTCTCTCTCTTCTATCTCATCTCTCTTGATTCTGCTTGTTGTTTTATTGTTTGGCTCATTTTTCATTTTTTTACGTTCTACTTCTTTGTGCATTTTGAGGATATTTCTTGATTGCCCTTTCATCATGTTCGTGTATTGGTCTATGGATTTCTGTTTTCGCATTTTATTTACCTCCATTTTTAACATAAGAGAGAAACTGAACAACTAAGGACAGAGCAGAAGCAAAAACTGGTTCAAAATAGAAACCTAAGGGATCGCATGTAGATACCTAATAAGTGAAGAAACTGGTAGTTTGAAAAATGTAAGAGCGAGACAGACAGACAGAAAGACAGACAGACAAACAAGCTTTTCCTCAGGCTGTTTTTCTTAACTTCTAATCCCTTTAACATAAACTGGAACTTGAATAAGCTAAACTGATTCAGAAAGGACCTAATGGCTGGCGTGTGGATAGCCTATAAGTGAGGAGACTGGTCGTTAGAAAGCTTGCTGCTATCAGACAGGCAGACTTTTGTCTTGCAGGCTGCTGTGACACAGTAGAAGAAGAGAAGGGGGAGGAGGAGGAGGAGGAGGATGAGAAGAAGGAGGAGGAGGAGGAGAAGGAGGAGGAGAGATGGTCTGTCTCTCCACTGATCAATGAAACTAACTACTGATCTCTGCCAGTTCTGCTGAGACCAGCATCTTCTGAGTCTTTGGCACCAAAGTTTCTTGCTTACTTTTCTGCCAGACTACATTGAACTTTTATTTTTTGGTTGTTTGAAGCAGTTTTCAGGACTGGAAATGAATGTCATAGCTTTGGTACTTATTGTGTCCTGTTGAATAATAAGCAAAATAACATTGTTGCTTCTAGAATCTATGCCTGCCTTTTTCTGTCTGTCTTTCAGTTTCTGTCCTTTTTGTGCTTTTTTTATATTTATTTTGCGTTTTTACGTCTGCAGAGGGGTTTTGTTTTACTATTTGGGGTTTGTTTCGTTTTGTTTTTGCTGTTTTGTTGTTTTTGTTGTTGTGGTTGTGTTGTTGTTGTTGTTGTTTTTTTTGGGGGGATCATTGATTTTCGTTGTTGTTTTTCATTTGGTTTTATTTTCTTTGGTTTTGATTGTTAAATATATTTATTACTTTATGTTTTGTAGTTTTTGCTGTAACTGATCTCTGTTTTGTTTCTGTTTATTTCTGCTTGATTTTTTAAATTTTCTTTTTTAACACAGAATGGAAATTGAAAACGACTAGGACACAGTAGAGGCTAAATTGATTCAAACAAAAATCTAAAAGATTGCGTGTGGATACCTTATAAGCGAGGAGTCTGGTAGTTTGAAAGCTTATTAGTACAAGACAGACAGACAGACAGACAGACGGACGGATGGACGGACGGACGGACGGACGGATGGATACATACATACATACATACATACATACATACATACATACATACATACATACATACATACATACATACATACATACATACAGATACACGGCCTTTCCTCAGAATGTTTTCCTTTATTTCTAATCTTCTTTTTAACATAAGATGGAAATGGAACTATGAGGACACAGAAGAAGCTAAAGTAGTCCAAACAGAAACCTTAATGGATTGCGTGTAGATACCTTTATAAATGATATAAATGATACATGATATATAATTTCTTGATTGCTCTTTCATCTCTCTTTCTTTTTCGCATTTTATCTAACTCCATTTTGTAACATAAGAGAGAAATTGAACAACTAAGGACAGAGCAGAAGCAAAACTGGTTCAAAATAGAAACCTAAGGGATCACATGTAGCTACCTTATAAGTGAAGAAACTGGTAGTTAGAACATTGTTAGAGCGAGACATACAAACAGAAAGACAGACAGAAAGACAGACAGAAAGACAGACAAACAAGCTTTTCCCCAGGCTGTTTTTCTTTACTTCTAATCCCTTTGACATAAACTGGAACTTGAATAAGCTAAACTGATTCAGAAAGACCCTAATAGCTGGCGTGTGGATAGCCTATAAGTGAGGAGACTGGTCGTTAGAAAGCTTGCTGCTATCAGACAGGCAGACTTTTGTCTTGCAGGCTGCTGTGACACAGTAGAAGAAGAGAAGGGGGAGGAGGAGGAGGAGGAGGAGGAGGAGGAGGAGGAGGAGATGGTCTGTCTCTCCACTGATCAATGAAACTAACTACTGATCTCTGCCAGTTCTGCTGAGACCAGCATCTTCTGATTCTTTGGCACCAAAGTTTCTTGCTTACTTTCTGCCAGACTACATTGAACTTTTATTTTTTGGTTGTTTGAAGCAGTTTTCAGGACTGGAAATGAATGTCAGCTTTGGTACTTATTGTGTCCTGTTGAATAATAAGCAAAATAACGTTGTTGCTTCTAGAATCTATGCCTGCCTTTTCTGTCTGTCTTTCATTTTGTCCTTTTTGTGCTTTTTTATATTTATTTTGCGTTTTTATCTGCAAGGGTTTTGTTTTACTTTATGTTAGGGTTTGTTTTGTTTTGTTTTGCTTTTTGTGGGGTGTTTGTTTTTGGTTGTTGTTGTTTTTTAGTTTTTTTTCTTGTTTTCGTTGTTGTTTTATTTGTTTTATTTTTTTGGTGTTTGATTGTGTAACTGATACTTTATTTTTGTTTTGTTTTTTGCTGTAAAAGATTCTTTTTATCATGTTTAAATTCTAACCTTCGATATTGTTTCAACAATTCTTAACAAGACGGTAAATTAAACGCTAGGACTGTAGAGCTAAAATTGTTAAACAAACAACTAAAGACGTGTAGATACGATAGACAGGAGTCGTAGTTGAAAGTTATAGTAGATAGACAGACAGACAGACAGACAGACAGACAGAAGATAGATACAAGATAGACAGACAGACAGACAGACAGACAGACAGACAGAAGATAGATCAGAAGATAGATAGATAGATAGATAGATAGATAGATAGATAGATGATCGATGATCGATGATCGATCGATCGATCGATGGATGGATGATGGATGGATGATGATGATGGATGGACGGATGGACGGACGGACGGACGGACGGACGGACGGACGGACGGACGGACGGATGGATGGATGGATGGATGGATAGATGGATGGATGGATACATACATACATACATACATACATACATACATACATACAGATAAACGGCCTTTCCTCAGAATGTTTTCCTTTACTTCTAATCTTTTCATTTAACATAAGAGGGAAATGGAACAATGAGGACACAGAAGAAGCTAAAGTAGTCCTAACAGAAACCTTAATGGATCGCGTGCAGATACCTTTATAAATGAAAAGCCTGGTGCTTAGAATTCTTGTTTTATTCAAAGACAGACAAACAAGCAGACAGATAAACAACAGATTTCGTGTATTACTTCTAATATACTTTTCTTCTTAAATAAGACTGAACTTGAACAACTAGGACCCAGCAGAAGCTTCAACTGATTCAGAAAGAAGCCTAATGGCTGGCGTGTACATAGCCTATAAGTGAGGAGACTGGTCGTTAGAAAGCTTGCTGCTATCAGACAGGCAGACTTTTTTTTCATCTTGCAGGCTGTTGAGATTTAGAGCAGTGACAGGCAGACACAATGGAAAGAGGAGGAGGAGGCGGAGAAGATGGTCTGTCTTTCCCTTGTTCAATGAAACTAACTACTAATTTCTTCCAGTTCTGCTGAGACCAGCATCTTCTGAGTCTTTGGCACCAAGGTTTCTTGCTTACTTTTCTGCCAGATCACATTGAATTTTTTTGTCTGAGTGAATTTTGGGGATTGGAAATATGGAGATTAACTTTATAGCTCTTTACTTATTTCATGTTCTTGAAGCATAGAAAAGGATATTCTTGCTTCAAAACTTCATTCCTGCCTTTCTGTCTGTTTGTTGTTCTGTCTGTTTGTATTGGTTGTCTTTTGTACTGTTTTTTTTTCCTTTTTAGTTTCTTTCTGCATCTTTTTCGTTGTTACTGCTTTGGGGGGGGTGACTTTTTGGAGGTGGTGTTGTTATTAATTTTTGTTATTATTTTTCTTTTCGTTTATTTTCTTGGTTTGTTTGTTAGATATATTTACTGGGGTTTTTTCTCTTGTTTTTGCTGTAACTGATCTCTGTTTATCCTTTTTGTTTGTTTCTGCTGGATTTTGTTCGTTACATGTATTTTTCTTCAAGATAGCATGTTTTTTCTGAAGCAGGTTTCAGCGTTGGAATAATCAATTCTATATTTATTTCGTTTTGTGAAATCATGCAAACTAACATTGTTGTTTTGAGAATTTATGCATGCCTTTTCTTTCTGTCTGTCTTCCTTTTTTTTTAGGGGGGATGTTTTTGCTTTTTTCGCTTTTGCGTTTCTTTTTGTAGCTTTTTTTGTTTTAACTGTTTTTGCTTTTATTTTGTTTTGCTTTCTCTGGTTTTGTCCTGGATTTTCATTACTGATTTTGTTCAGGTTTTATTTCCTTTGGTTTAGTTGTTAAACATATTTATTACTTTAGCTTGTTAAGCTTTTGCTGTAACTGATCTCTGTTCGTTTTTGTTTATTTCAACTTGATATTTTTTCTAATTTTTTTTCTTTAACATAGAACAGAAATTGAAAACGACTAAAACACAGTATACTGGCTAAACTGGGTCAAACAAAAACCTAAGAGATTGCATGTAGATACCTTATAAATGAACATCCTGGCGGTCAGAAAGCTTTGATCAAAGGACAGACAGACAGACAGAACAGACAAACAGGCTTTTCTTCAGGGTGTTTTTCCCTTTACTTCTAATCTTTTTTTTTGTTTGTTCCTTAAGTAATAGAGAACTTGAACAACTAGGACACAGCAGAAGCCTAAACTGATTCAGAAAGAAACCTAATGGCCGGCGTGTAGATAGCCTGTATGTGAGGAGACTGGTCGTTAGAAAGCTTGCTGCTATCAGACAGGCAGACTTTTTTTTTCTTTTGCAGGCTGTTGAGATTTAGAGCAGTGACAGGCAGACACAGTGGAAGAGGAGGAGGAGGAGGAGGAGGAGAAGATGGTCTGTCTCTGCACTGTTCAATGAAACCAACTACTACAGTTTTGCTGAGACCAGCATCTTCTGAGTTTTCTTGCACTGAGATTTTCTTTTTCTTTTTTTTTAATCTACTTTTGCTGCCAGACCAAATTTAGACCGAACTTTTGAGATGTTGAGCTTTTTTTTTTATAAAAAAAAGTACTGCACAGAAATGTACTAAAAGTACTAAGCACAAGGTAGCAACACACACAATGGTGGCAAATTTTTTCACTTGAGTTTTTTTTGTTACTGGACTTTGCCAGAAAGTGTTGCCTTGGTATTGAAATGGGCAAAAAAAAAAGCTCTGAAAACTTGTTGGAAATAGGTCAAGGCTATGCTCTGCAGTGGCGGACTGAAATAACTAGTACATAGTAGAAGCCTAAACTGATTCAGAAAGAAGCCTAATGGCAGCTCTGTGTTAAAATCAGAGGATAAATTCCGCATACTTGCTTATCTGGAATCATGCACACAGGCTGCAGTAATGTCTTTCGTGGTTCAAATTAAGATTTGAAATATTGTTTGTTATGGAAACTGTCAACAATTGGTTATATTGTTAGTTTATAACAGTTCATTTTTTTCTCGAAAAAACCAATATAGAAGACAGTTTAAACATTTGGCCATAAGACATCTTTACCAGTCATCAGCTATAGACTAAACTAACAAACAAACAATCAAGCAACACACAAACAAACGGACTAGCCGAAACAAAAATAATCCCAACACGATTATTAAACATTTTCTTGCAAAGCTTTCTTTTGTGAAAAAAATTCCCTATTTCTGTGCAAGGTGTAGTTCTAGGCTATGATAATCAACATTGTCATCATCTCTTTTTAGTGTTTGTGTGTGTATGTGTGTTTGTGGTGTGCATGCGTGTGAACGAGTGCGTGTGTAGTGTGGGTGGGGGTGGGGGCGTGCGTGCTGTGTGTTTTGTGTATGTGTGTGTGTGTGTCTTCTGTCTGTCTGCCTGTCTGTCTGTTATCTGTCTGTCTGTTTATCTGTCTGTCTGTAAATCGTTGTGTGGGTTTTTGCGTGTATTGTGCCTGTGTATGTGTCTGCGTATCTGTGCTTGGCGTGCGTGTGTATGTGCGTGCGTGTATGTGGGTGTGTCTGTGTCTCTGTGTGTGTCAGTGTGTCTATCTGTGTGTGTGTCTGCCTTTCTGTCTGTCTGCCTGTCTGCCTGTATGTCTATCTGTCTGTCTGTGTATAAACCGAACAACTATGAGCTGATTGTTAAAAGTAGCTTTACTGCTTCATGTCCCTAACAGGACACGACAACCAGTGACGGACTGACGGAATCCCAAGACATACTCCGGACACATGGCATAAAAAAAACCAACAACTCCAATCTACTCCAGGCCTTCTGCCTTTACCACAGATCTCTAACGTTATGTCCCCACGATGCATCCTACACCATAGAAATGACAGAAGACGGTACAGTCTGAAGAAGACTGCATCACTCCCCCCGTCTTTATCCATCCTTGCTTCTGCTTCAGAGTAAACTTTTTTTTCAGCTGTCCGTCCTCAAGGCATTAAGCTGGGGAAGGTCCCAAAACAACGAAAATAATAGCAATTCTTTCAGTTTTTACAAAGTCATTTGAAGTCTGTTTTCCATCAGGTTACTCTCACGCTTGAGGCAGGGGTGGGGGGGAGGGAGGGGGTAGGGTAAGAGGCGTGGAGGGGTGAGGGGTGGCAGGAAAGCTTATTGGTTAGAGCAAGATTTGACCGTCAGGGATCGATCGAAGATTCGAACTTCACCAAAACGGTATTCATGAGATTTGTTTTCTCCCTAGAGTTTAACACAGTACTGACTTGACTTCCCCTACAAAATCCTTCAGATGAGATTATAAACCGAGGCCCTGGTTTCAAACAGTTAGAACATAATTATTGAGCACACGTTAAAATTCGTCTGTCTTTCAAAAGTGTAAACCATTTCAAGCCAGTACAAAATGAATAACACAAAAAGAATGTTTAAAAACAACACAAACTTCACTGCATACAAGTCAAGTCAAGTCAAGTCAAATTTGTATTTCCAGATGGTACATTGAATAAGCAATGCATTTGCTTTTTTGTTCATCAAGCCATCTATCTCAGAACAAATTAAGAAAAAAATACACACTGTACTAGTGTTATGTTAAGACACAAGCCTTGACAAAAATTTCCCAATTAGTGAACCCTCAGACCTCTAGCCAATAAACAAACAAAACAAACAAAAGCAACAAACAAACAAACAAACAAAAAACCACCCAACCCCGAAGCCTAAACACCCACGCTGTGTAGCTAAAGACAAAGACAGAGACAACACCACACACCACACCACACAAAAAGGCAGATGCTAGAGGAAAACACACACAAAACAGGCGGCTGTGTGATGGAAAGAGAGGCCACGGGGCCATAGGAGAATGACAGACATGACAAGCAAGGAGAGAGAGAGAGAGAGAGAGAGAGAGAGAGAGAGAGAGAGAGAGAGAGAGAGAGAGAGAGAGAGAGAGAGAGAGAGAGAGAGTGTAATCCCTCCCATCAATTCTGCCCCCCTCCCCTCCGGGACACATTTTGTTTTATATTATTATTGTTCACGTCACTTTTGGGTGTGTGTGTGGGTGGTGGTGGTGGGGGGGGGGTGCGGAAGGTGTGTGTGTGTGTGAGTGTGCGTGTGTGTGTGTGTTGAGATTTATGGTTTTTTTTCTTTATGTTATACTTTCATTTCAAGGATTTTACTTCGATATGTGTATGTGTGTTCGTGCATGCGTGCGTGCGTGCGTGTGTGCATGTGTGTGTGTGATGTATGTGCGTGTGTATACGCGCGCACTCATCCATTCATGCGTGTAGAGAGTATAAGTGTACGTGCGTTGTGTGTGTGTGTGTGTGTGCACGCGCGTGTGTTGTGCTCTCACACATGCGTGCATCCATGTACGTATGCATCCACGTCTGCGTGCAAGTATACCTGCTTGCTTGCTATTGTACCATAAGTACGTTCGTGTGTAGCGACCCTTTCCAGTCTGCGGGGCAGCAGGAAGATTTACAGTCATTACATTGATTGATATACAAAATAAAAGTCCGTAAGAGTGCATCGCTTAACTTGTCATGGTTTACAGCTTCTTCTTATTCTGCTGCTGCTGCTGCTGCTGCATTGCAGACGAGTTGCATCAGCAGCAGTAGCAGCAGCAGTTGCGTCAGCAGTGGCGTCAGCAGTAGCAACAGCAGTAACAGCAGCAACAACAGCAGCAGCAGCAGCAGCAGCAGCAGCAAGCATTTGACTTGAAAACTGTGACGGAGGTACTGTCCTGAAATTCTACATCATTGATTCTTGAGACATGCTAAACCTTACGAATCGGTGGATTGATGAATCTAGATGTGATAACTCGACCATTTGGAAAGTCAGATATTGCTGTTTCCTTCTTACTCGTCGTCTTCTTTGTCGTGAAACGCTCAGACAGCATTTATTGTTGTCTGTCATATGAGTGAAAATGCGTTATGCTGCCGTTAATCACCTGTCAAGTCAGGCCCAGCGCAACCGACTGCGGCGTGGGGGGGGAATTGTTATCTTTTAAAGTCTTTCTGGGAACAAAAATGGTAGGAGAATGGACCATGTGCACGCGCGCGCGCGTGTGTGTGTGAGTATGTGAGTGCGCGCGCGTCATCATCATCATTGTCTTCTTCTTCTTCTTCTTTTTGTGTTGTCGCCTATATCGTCATCACCACCACCACCACCACCAACGCCACCACCATCCTCATCTCTCCAACAACCAACACCCACAGATTGACGTCCATGTGTGGGCATGCAAGCCGTGTTAAGTGTCGTGCGAGTTGGCATCAATAGCAACAGCAACAGCAGCAGCAGCAGCATCAACGGCAACAGCAGCAGCAGCAGCAGCAGCAGCAGCAGCATCAGAGCTGACGGTGTTGTCATGTCCTTAGATGAGAAAAGTGCCATGTTTGTCTGTGTAACAAGAGAGGTTAACAAGGACAATATTATGACAGCCATAGCAGAGGCACGTTGCTCTGACCGTGACAGACAGTGGAGTTTTGTTGTTGTTGCTTTGTTTAGTTTTATAGGGAGGACAATCTCATCGCACACGCAATGCTTCAGCTCGCGCGAAACACACATGCAACATCACGATCGCGGGTAAAGGTAAAGGTTTGTTTAGTATAATTATAAGAAAAAAGTGTCTCACAACAATACACAAGCATAACCTTGACAGCACAACAAGTAAGCTTGTGGTAGTCCTTTCATAATTTGCATACACATAATAATATACACACATAACGGTTTGATGTGTTCGTGGTATCTTTTCAAACACACTATAACAGCAAAAATGTGTTCGGGGTGAGGGGTGGGGAGAGAGTGGGGGTGGGGGGTGTTAGCCTGGTTGGTTAGAGCGATGCTCATCTTGTGCGCACATGAACATCTTTTTGGAACAGTAAGCCAATGTGTGCTTATGGAATGACAAAATTTACAAAACGGCATACACACGGGGACTGGATGTAAAGAAGCAACATAAGTGCTTATTCCATTATCCCCGAAGTAAAACAATAAATATAACAATGAAATAAAGAAAAAATATTTGACAAAGAAGTATTTATGCGGTGTTTTTTTTCTTTCACATAATCCAAGCAGGTTAAGCCTGCTAGAGGAAAACATACAATCTTCCCCCCATCATGACTGTGTTTCAGTCGCAAGTGCAGCTGCGAGGAGGGGGTTTTTCAACTGCAAAATGCCTCTGTTAGACTGTGTAAAAATGAAACATTTTATATGTACAACAACTCCTGAATAAAAGCGTGATTTCTCTTAAATGAAACAACAAAAACAAATAAAAACTAAACAAAAAACTTGAACTAAACCTGTGGTATCTTGCCAATCAGAGCAAAAAAGATGAATTAGCGGGATCTAAAAAAAAACACCAAAAAAAAACATGCGTTGCCTCTGCCAGTGACACAAACCGTCGTTATGTTTCCTGTAAGCAACGAGCCTCTGGCTTTTAAGACAAGCAACAGCCCACTTAACTAGAACTGTTGCTCCTTTCTGTCTCTATTGATTGTCTTTCGCTTTCAACAGCTCTCTCTCTCCCTCTCGCTCTCTCTGTCTCTCTCTCTCTCTCTCTCTCTCTCTCTCTCTCCTTCTCTCTCTCCTCTTCTCTCTCCTCTCCTCTCTCTCTCTCCTCTCTCTCTCTCTCTCTCTCCTCTCTCTTCTCAGGGAAGGCAGAGAAGTGATGCGTTTGCGTTCTGTGTCAGGGTGACAGTGCACTTGAGGCGTGATGCTTTTTCTCTTTTGTATTGTCTGTTCTGTTGGTGAAACGTTATTTATAATATTGTATTGTATTGTTTCCTTGGTTGAATATGTATTTTGTTTCTTCTTTGTTGGTTTTTGGTTTTTTGTTCTTGTCGTTGGATTTTGTTTGTTAGATGATTTTGTCAGTCTCTGGTTGTTGTTGTTGTTGTTTGTTTTTTCTTCTTTCGTTGTAAGTATTCAAATTATTGTTATCAGGTTGGGGTTTTCTTTTGTTTTGTTTTTTGTTTTGTCTGTCTGTCTCTGTATTTCGTTCTGTCATTCTTTCTTTCTTTCTTTCCTTCTCTTTGTTTTCTTTTTTTTTCTTTCATTCATTCATTCTTTCTTTCTTTCTCTTTTTGTTTCTTTCTTCACGGATTCCTTGCTTTTCTCTTCTTTAATTCTTTCTCGTCTTCTTTCTTTCTTTCTTGTTTTATTTCTCTGTCTGTTTATTCCTTACTGTCAGTGTGCAAGGAGTCATTCCTCTATAATTTTATTGACCAGCATCGATCGCGAGCATTCATCTTTCTGTGGCTATGTCTCTCTGTCTGTCTCTCTGTCTGTCTGTCTCTCTGACTCTCTCTCTCTCTCTCTCTCTCTCTCTCTCTCTCTCTCTCTCTTCCTCTCTCTCTCGCACGCCCGTTTGCACATTTAAAATCCCTTCAGCTCTGTGCAGAGCAAAACAACAATAATGATGGCAATGATATTGAGAAGAAGAAGAAGAGTTAGTGCAAAGAAGAAGAACAACATCAAGAACAAGAATTGCGAAGATGAATTGCGAAGAAGAAGAAGAAGAAAGAAGAAGAAGAAGAAGAAGAAGAAGAAGAAGAAGAAGAAGAAAAGAAGAAGAAGAAGAAAAAGAAGAAGAACAATTAGAAAGAAGAAGCAGAAGAAGAAGAAGAAGAAGAAGAAGAAAAAGAAGAAGAAGAAGAAAAAGAAGAAGAAGAAAACAACAACAACAGCAACAACAACAACAACAACAACAACAAGCACACTCGTTATACATAGTTCAAAACAACAGCATTCAATTGCAAAATCGAACCAGCATCTCTCTTCTAAACACCGGTCAGATACTCGGAGAACTGGACAGGGCAGATTCTCATAGCTGGCATAGCTGAAGATCGAGAGGTCAGTGGCTGGTAGTTGTGTGTGTGTGTGTGTGGGGGGGGGGGGGGTTGTTGTAAACGGCCAGCTAGCCAGCCCCTCTATCTCTTTGCTGACCAGCTATAAACCGGCCCCCAATGACCACTAGCAATGACCATTACCCCCCGAGTCTTCACCAGTTACTCTGTGCCGGCACGAGGTCACTCACAGTCACTGTCTTACTTTTATAGAAAAAAGTCCATTGACCTTCCAGATGAGACTTGTCTATAAACCCAGGCCCCGTGTGTCTGAACGCAATCAGAGCGTCTCGCGCACACGATAAAAACCTGTTCCAGGAAGTATAGGCCATCATGTGCTGGTGGGAACAGATAACAGATAATTACAAAAACCCGTATGTACACACAAGAAGTGGATGTAACTTTTTAAAATCCCACCAAAACCACAAAAATTACCTGAGTGCTTATTACATTGTCCCCGACATAAACGAATTCATGATTGAAGTTAATACCAGCAGAACATCTTGCGCACGCGTTAAAACTTGTTCCACTTTTTTGAAGAGTAGGCCATGTGTTCTTGTAGGGAACAGGTGACAACATTAACCCAAATGCGTACACACAGGGACTAGATGGGTTTGTTTTTTTAAAGCACATGAGTGCTTATTCCATTATCTTCGAAATTTAAAAAAATCATAAATAAAGATAAAGCAAATCACGGTGGTCGTTCCGCACAGTGTCCCTTGCTGTAAAGTGTCCCCTGGGTGTAAAAATGTCCCTCGTCTGTTAAGTCTCCCCCTGTGTGTAAAAGTGTCCCTCGTCTGTTTAGTGTCCCCCTGGTGTGCAAAAGTGTCCCTTGTCTGTTAAGCGTCACCCTGTGTGTAAAACAATGTCCCTTGTCTGTTAAGTGTCCCCTGTGTGTAAAAAAAAAAGTCCCTTGTCTGTTAAGTGTCCCCTGTGTGTAAAAAAAAAAAAGTCCCTTGTCTGTTAAGCGTCCCCCAGTGTGTAAAAATGTCCCTTGTCTGTTAAGTGTCCCCCAGTGTGTAAAAATGTCCCTTGTCTGTTAAGTGTCCCCCTGTGTGTAAAAATGTCCCTTGTCTGTTAAGTCTCCCCCTGGGTGTAAAAAATGTCCTTGTCTGTTAAGTGTCCCCTCTGTGTGTAAAAGTGTCCCTTGTCTGTTACGTGTCCCCCTGTGTGTAAAAAATTGTCCCTTGTCTGTTAAGTGTCCCCCGGTGTGCAAAAGTGGCCCTTGTCTGTTAAGTGTCCCCCCTGTGTGTAAAAATGTCCCTTGTCTGTTCAGTGTCCTCTCTATGTGTAAAAGTGTCCTTTGTTTGTTAAGTGTCCCCGGTGTGTAAAAATGTCCCTTGTCTGTTAAGTGTCCCCCTGTATGTAAAAAAAAAAGTCCCTTGTCTGTTAAGTGTCCCCCTGTGTGTAAAAATGTCCCTTGTCTGTTAAGTGTCCCCTGTGTGTAAAAGTGTCCCTTGTCTGTTAAGTGTCCCCCTGTGTGTAAAAGTGTCCCTTGTCTGTTAAGTGTCCCCGTGTGTGTAAAAATGTACCTTGTCTGTTAAGTGTCCCCCTGTGTGTAAAAGTGTCCCTTTTCTGTTAAGTGTCCCCGGTGTGTAAAAATGTACCTTGTCTGTTAAGTGTCCCTCTGTGTGTAAAAGTGTCCCTTGTCAGTGAAGTGTCCCCCGGTGTGTAAAAGTGTCCCTTGTCTGTTAAGTGTCCCCTGTGTGTAAAAAAAGTGTCCCTTGTCTGTTAAGTGTCCCCCTGTGTGTAAAAGTGTCCCTTGTCTGTAAGTGTCCCCCTGTGTGTAAAATTCCCTTGTCTGTTAATGTCCCCGTGTGTAAAAATAGTCCCTTGTCTGTTAAGTGTCCCCTGTGTGTAAGTCCCTTGTCTTTAAGTGTCCCCCTGTGTGTAAATGTTCCTTGTCTGTTAGGTGTCCCCCTGTGTGTAAAAATGTCCCTTGTCTGTTAAGTGCCCCCTGTGTGTAAAAAGTGTCCCTTGTCTGTTAAGTGTCCCCCTGTGTGTAAAAGTGTCCCTTGTCTGTTAAGTGTCCCCCTGTGTGTAAAAAGTGTCCCTTGTCTGTTAAGTGTCCCCCTGTGTGTAAAAATGTCCCTTGTCTGTTAAGTGTCCCCGTGTGTAAAAAGTGTCCCTTGTCTGTTAAGTGTCCCCCTGTTGTAAAATGTCTTTGTCTGTTAAGTGTCCCCTGTGTGTAAAAATGTCCTTGTCTGTTAAGTGCCCCCTGTGTGTAAAATGTCCCTTTCTGTTAAGTGTCCCCCAAGTGTTAATTTAAAGTGCCTTGTCTGTTAGTGTCCTGTTTTGTAAATGTCCTCTGTCTGCTTAAGTCTGTCTGTCTCTGTTGTATGTCCCTGTCTGTTATTGTGTCTGTGTCTTTGTAATCGTTCCCGTCTGTCTATCGTGTTCTCTCTGTCCATATGTTGCATGTGAATGTGTTTAATGTGTGTGTGTGTGTTTTTAAAAAAATGTTTCATTCGAAATAGTTTCCCTTTACGTGGTATGAGACTTATTAATGTGTGTGTGTGTGTATTTGTGTGTGTTTAGTCTGTGTGTCTGTGTCAGCGTATGTGTCTGTGTAAATGTGTTACGTGCATGTATACATGTTCCTTTGCTCACTTTCAGCGCGCATATGATATCTCCCATACACATATTATGATAGTACAATCTATACACACACACACATACCCCCAAAATCCAGTAAAATAAACACCACAACCAATCTTAGCATTCTCACTTAAAGACATGCCATCCTCTACCTACCATGTTCCATCAATCCCTAAACCTGTCCCGCAACTCCTACAAATGCACCCCCATACTAAAACTATCCCCCAATACCAAAGACACCCTACCACACAGAAACCCTCCTCTCTTCTCCCCTCTCCACTCTCCCCTACCACCACCACCCCCCACCGCCCCACCCCCACCCCCCTATCCCCCCAAACATCCCACGAACCCTGCAACTTCCAATAACTCGCATGACAAAGATTTACGGACCTGAGATGTTTCCACCTAACTGAACTTTACCGGATCATTCTCACGATGCTGCTGATGCTGCTGCTGCTGATGATGATGATGATGGAAAGCTGCCGTAGCGACTCCGAAAGGTAAATCAAGTCACAGAGAATGGCCTTGGTAGGATGACACGCACTTTGGGAGCTGGGAGGGAAAAGGGGGTAGGGTGATGCTGGTTTGGCATCGCGGGGTTAGAGGTCACTCTTGGACTTCCAGCGTCCTTGGTCGCTGTACTGGCCATGAAACTAATTTTCAGGGGCCGGCATCTTCTCACTTGACAACCCCATCTTCATCATAGTTAATAGCTACGAGCTCGTTGAGGAGAAGGGAACGGCATCTTCAGTAGCAGCAGCAGTAGCAACAGCAGCAGTATCATTAAGAAGATGTAGCAAATGAAGGAGAAGGCTTGGAGATGGTCAGAACATGCACATTGTGTCCAGCAAAGCTAGGTTGATGACTGTCTTTATTAAGGTTGGGGGCAGAGAGAGAGAGAGAGAGAGAGAGAGAGAGAGAGAGAGACAGACAGACAGTCAGACAGACAGACAGACAGATAGCCAGACAGCCAGAGAGACAGACAGATAGACAGAGACAG
>CM054147.1:48036229-48048729 GCA_028751875.1 Rapana venosa
TACCTGGGGGGTGGTGGTATCAGTATAACTAGCATTCCTCCCCCTAGCTTCTGAAAGATCTGTGCAGGGAGTTTTCTTTTCTCTTTTCTGTCCCTCTCTCTCTTTGTTTTTACCTTCTTAGTTTAGTTTCTTCCTATTGTGTACCTGGAGGGTGTGGGGGGGGGAGGGGTCTATCAGTATAACTAGCATTCCCCCTCCCTCTAGCTTATGAAAGATCTGTACTAGGATTTTTTTTTCTTTCTCTTTTCTGTCCCTCTCTCTTTTTGTTTTTACCTTGCTCCTTTAGTTTACTTCGTATTTCTTGTCTACCTGGCGGGGGGCCGGGGTGGGGGGGAGGGGGGGTATAGTTAAATAGCATTCCCCCTCCCCCCCCTTCTTTGAAAAATCTGTGCGGGAAATTTTTCTTTCTCTTTTCACCCCATCTTGTGTTACCTTTTTCTCATTTTTTCTTCCCTTTACCCCTTTTTTTTGGTCGTTTTTCCTGCCTTTCGGGGGGTTCTTTTTTTCCTTTTTTCCCCAAAAAATTGAAAAGATCACATATCTCCCCACCTGAAGTTAGATGCCGGGGCCTATGATTCGCGGGCGCTTAACGGCAGCGCAAAACGCATTTTTGTGTTATAAAAGAAAAATAGACACTCCCGGGTTCAATGAAAAAAAGAAAAAGATCTTCAAAGATATCTTCTTTCTGTCTTATCGATTAAAGGACAGTTGATTGGAAAGTTTATGCGGGGTTTGATTTTGGGGTTGGGGGAGTTTTGGGTTTTACTACAAAAATTTCGTGCAATCCAGCAAAACTCAGAAAGGGTCTAGAGAGCCAATGCTAAAATTTTGTTTGATTTTTTTCTCTTTTTTGCTTTAATCGTTTTTTTTTCTTTGTTCATTTTTGAAAATGAATTTTGGGGTGGATTTTGTTTACACACTCAACTTTCACCAAGTTTAGGTCTTTTTCTTTTTTTTGAAAAAAAAATGTGATGCCTGCCCAATGGGGAAATACGTTTTCCGATAATACTAAATAATTTTGGGCCCATTTTTAAGACTAAAAATTAAAACGAAAAGATATTTACTTTTTTATCAAACATTTTTTACCTCTTTTTAAAAAGAACCCCTTTCCTCAATGAATTTCAGGGGTTAAAAATTTGTCAAACGAAGAATGTTTCCTTTATTTGAAACAAAAAAAATGTTAAAAATTATTGTCTTCAAGACAAATTTTGAAAAAAGGTAGAAAAATATGAAACTGGGAAGGGGGTATAAATGTTTTTTTTTTTTTGCGTCTTTTAAACAAAGTAGAGGGTTGCTTTTTTTTTCTCAAAAATTTTGAATTTAAGATACAGGATGTAAGTGGGGGACCAAAGGGTAACTTCTATAAAAAAATTTAAAACAATGGATAAAGATTTCCTTTAGTTAATGTATATGGTCCAAATAGAGACAACCCACAGTTTTATTTCACCTTAAAAGAGACTTTAAAGTCGTATAAAAAAAATAAAAATTTCCCGTCGGGGATGGGAAAACGCAATTGCCCCCAAATCTAGACTGAATAATTTCACAAATTAACAACCCCAGATAGAAAAAGCACCCTTGAATTTTTTTCAGAAAAAATGGTCATTGTATATGAGGAGTTAATTCCAGGTATAGGAGTATAAAAAAAAACCCCCCCCCCCCCCCCCCCCCCCCCCCCCCCCCCCCCCTTTCCCCCCCCCACCCCCCCCCCCCCCATTTTTTTCCCCCCCCCTTTCCCCCCCCCCCCCCCCCCCCCCCCCCCCCCCCCCCCCCCGGGGGGGTAACCTTCCTCTTTTTAGGTGTCACTAGTAGAAGAAATAAACACAAAAATTTCGAATGTGATCAAAGAGAGCAGCCAAAAAAAATATACAAATCAGAAATAGATGAAATTTCCCCCAAGCTGAAATACACATCGTCCCAGTAAAATTTTTTTTTTAGACTTTTCTGCTATGAAAATTAAGCTAAAAAATAGGATATGCAAAAATGAAGAAGAAAAAAAAAACAAGGAAATGAAAATAAATTTAATAAACACATTGAAAAACTGAAACTAGAACAAAAAAAAAGAAAAATGTTTTTAAAAACAACTTAAAGAAAAAAATTAAAGAATTTGGGAAAAAATTTTACGTAAAAAAAGGAATGGAGGGTGTTGCTGGGAGATCCAAAGACGATGGATGTAAAATGGTGAAAAATTTTCCAAAATTTTTGTAATCAGAAAAAAGAAATTTTCATCAGTAAACGCAGTAAAGCTAAACGGAGAAAAAACAGACGAAATCAAAAAAAATTGAAAAAGGCCCGCTTTTGAGAGCCCCCCCGGGAAAAAAACATTGCCGGGGGGCCCCGGGTTTTTCAAACTCCCCCTCGGGCCCTTGGTGTTTTTGAAACGGTTCTTTTGTCCCCCCCCCCCCCCGGCGCCTTTACGGAGAATTTTTTCAATTTTTTTTGGAAAGAAAAAGGGTCATTCATAGAAAACCCTTTAATGAAAGTTACCAAGGGGAAATTTATCGGTACAAGAGGAAAGGGTCAAATTATCTGTCCCCAAAAAGGGGGACAAACCTAGAGTCTTTAAAAAAACTGGCGTCCAAAAACCCTTCTTAATTATTTTAAATTGGGTTCTGCATTATTGAAAAACCGTTTTAAAAGAGTTCTGCCACACTTATCCGAAGATCATCGGGTTTTATGCAAATAGAACATTGGGAATAATATTTTATTAATAATGACCTATTAACTACCTGGATAAAAATAAAAACACCGGGGTTTTTTACTTAGTGTTGCTTTAAAAACAATCGACTCTTTAAACTGGATTTTTGTTCAAAAACATGGCAGGAGCAGGTCTTCTGGTCCAAAAAATTCTATACAAATAAAAAAAAAATCCTTAAATGGTAACAGTTCAAAATGGTTTTTAAAAGAAAGAGGGTGCAGGCCGGGGGATCCAAAATCGCCCCACTTATTTTTTTTGTGCCGAGTTTTGGAAAAATGATTAAAGAAGATCACAATTAAAGGAAACGCAAATTTGGGGAAACAAACAAAAATTTTCCCCAAAATGCAGATGACACTCATTTTAAACAAAAAGGGGAAAAAACTATCATTTGAACATTTATACATTCAAAGAAATTTGGAAAAAAAAATCGGTTTATCATGAAAGGACAAAAGTCAATTTTATGGCTTTTAATAAAAAAGAAACAAGTTGGTTCTGTCCCCACCTAAAAATTTGGTGAAATCCCCCCCCAATTCAAAAATTTTAGGAATCTGGTTTTTCCCCAAATCTAAAAATGTGAAAATAGAACTATAGTGTACATTTTTCTGAATTTAAAACCTTTAAAAGTTTGGGGTTTCAAAAAGGGTTATACTCCACTTGGGGAAAATTCCCTTTAAAGTCTCTTTTTCTTTTCCCAAAAATATTCACCTGGGTGTTATTTCCAGATCCACCAAAACCCTTTCTAAAAAGTCACAAAAACTATTTTTCCTTTGTTTGGAACAAAAGCAAATAGAAAAAGGAAAGACGGGTTTAAAAAACCCTTACTCAAGGGGGGGGGCCCTGATAAAGAAAAAAATATTTTTTGCGCTGAAACTTAAGGATAAAAAAAATTAGAAATGTAAATCACAAATGGATAAGTTTTGCAAAAAAAAATTTCCACTTATCATAACTTAGAAGCTTTTATCATTTTTTAAAAAGCCCATTTTCAAAAATCAAAAACCTTTTGGACCTACGTTTAAGAAAAGATTTTTTTTCTCGTTGCATTTGTCCCTCAAATGCACGAGAAAAGCTCTCTAACCAGTTTTTACAATGAAAAAAAACATAGGGAAAAAGAATCAAAACCTATTTTTTTTTAAAAGAAGGAATATTATTTTTAAACACTTTCTCAATGAAAAAGGTAATTTATTAATTACAAATTTCATTCAAGCTTTTTAGGCCTATTGCTTTCTTACTTTCTTATGGGTTTCCTCCAAAGAAAAAGTACTAAGAAAGCTGGCATACAAATAAGTACAAAAAGTAAAATTCAAGAGACACCCCTACTGGAATCTTGAATGTAAAAAAAAGGGGAAAAAAAAAGTATTATGAAATCTGGTACAACAAACAACTTCCAAACTGTTCACAAATGGACAAAAAAAAAACATGAACATTTCCATTGGAAAATACTTTGGGAAAAAACAAAATTAAAAATGTAAAACTAAAATGGCTGCAATGAAATAAAATTTACCCCTCATTTCTAAAAAACTGGTTGTGCGGGGTTTTTAAACACAACATTTTACTTTGGGAATGAACCAAGATCATAAAAAAACTTTTTGGGGTTGTAAATTTTAAACTTTTTGGGCAATTTTTGAAAATGTTTTAAAAACGAGCACAATGTCTGTAAAAAAAATTTTCTGAATTTAGTCATTTTTTTGGGGTAACCAACACATTAAAACAAAAACCTTTTATTTGATAATGTTCTTTCAAAGTTAACACTCAGATGAAAATTGCGACAAGGACCAACACTTTTGTTTTTTAGGGACACTACACAAGTGATTTAAAAAACCGACATATAAGCAAAAATTGCAAAAAACCCTTTTGAAATTCGAAAGAATGGAATAACTACAAAAACATTGTTTTTTGTCACATAAAGGATGAATAAAACATCAGAAGACACACAGCTTTGGACAAAAAACCCCAACAAACATCCCATCAAGCCCTCCTGTAATGGGGGAGGGAGGAATGGCAATTGAAAAACTGTGTAATATTCTTCAGATGGCATGGCATATGAATTGTGTACTGTATAAAATGCCGTTGTGTATATATGTATGTATATATGTATGTATGTATGTTTGTATGTGTATATGTATGTAATTATGCAGGAATGCTGTATAAACGTTATTTCTTTGTTATGTCTAGTTAACGTTTATTGATATTGATAATGCGTGTCATGCATATATGTATTTGTAACAACAAAAGGAATTTAAAAAAAATATTAAAAAAAAAAAAAAAGAATTAGCAAGGACCCCCTGCTTTTTTTCAAGTCCAAATGTGGTCAGTTCCTGCTATAATCAGCACCATCTGGGATGTGCTGAGCTAGGATGGGATGGCGTGGGATGGGATGGGATGGGATGGGATGGTATAGGTATGGATAGCAGCTGTGTGTAGCTGAAAATGTGCTGCTACTAGTTTTTGTTTTTGTAAATTTAAAAATGCCGGTGCCGTTTTATCTTGTAGTTTTTGCTTAACATCTTGCGCACACGTTAAAATCCGTTCCGCTTTTTGGAAGAGTAGGCCATTGTGTGCCGGTGGGAACGGATGACAAAACTGACAAAATACACACGGGGACTAGATGTAAACAATCACCAGTGCTTACTCCATTATCCTCGAAATAAAAAATATTAAATCCGATTTTGTCAGGGAAAAAAAACCACCTATGCAAGATTCTGCTAGTGATAGGTGTGGTAGAAGCAGAAAAAGAAGAAGAAGAACAACAACAACAACACCAACAACAAGAAAGAGAGAGAGAGAGAGAGAGAGAGAGAGAGAGAGAGAGAGAGAGAGAGAGAGAGAGAGAGAGAGAGAGAGAGAGAGAGAGAGAGAGAGAGAGAGAGAATGGCATGGAGGTCAGTATAGATATAGAAGGACTATGAAAGACAGACAGAGACGAAAATTACAGAGACAGAGGTAGAAAACTAAGAGACAGGCTTACTGAGTAATGCAAAAAGAAAGAGGGAGAAATAAAGCGCAAATAAAACGGATAAAGATGAAGAGACAGCAAACGAGAGAGAGAGAGAGGGAGGGGGAGGAAGGGAGGGAGAGAGAGAGAGAGAGAGAGAGAGAAGAGAGAGAGAGAGAGAGAGAGAGAGAGAGAGAGAGAGAGAGAACACTGAACACCGAACACCGAACACCGAACACTGAAAGTAATTTATTGCCATTAACAAGACAGTCTGTGTTCAGAGAGAGAGAGAAAGAGAGAGAGAGAGAGAGAGAGAGAGAGAGAGAGAGAGAGAGAGAGAGAGATAGAGAGAGAGAGAGAGGCAGAGGCAGAGGCATAGAGAGAGACAGAAATTTTAAAGAGAAAGAGAGACAGAGAGACAAACAGACAGACAAACAGACAGAAGACAGATATACAGACATAGAGAGACACAAGAAAGACAGACAGACACACACACAGAGACAGAGAAATAGACAGGGAGACAGAGAGAGAGACAGAGAGAGAGAGAGAGAACAACAAATACACAAATACGGGAGAGACTTGAAAACAGGTCTAGAAAAAAACAGAAGCTTACAGAGATGGACAGACACACACACACACACGCACACACACACACACACGCACACGCACACACACGCGCGCGCACGCACGCCACACACACACACACACATGCGCGCGCACGCACACACACGCACGCAATAAAAATGTGTCCGCTTTAATGAAAATCTAGTAGACTAAGAGTTGTCTTTCAACCCTCTGTCTACACGCAAAAAACAAGCTGCTTCTAACATGACAAAAAGCCATTATTCACCCACCCACCCACTCACCCACACACTCACCCACACACACACACACGCACGCACGAACGCATGCTCGCACGCACACACACACAACCACCACCACCACCACCAACAACAACAACAATCCCCCATACACACATACGCATACACATACACACACAAATTCATACACACACACACCCACACACAATCACTCACACACACACACACACACACACACACACACACACACACACACACACACACCACACACACACACACACACACACGTGTATGAGTGTTTTGAAAAAAGAGAAAGGAGAAATGGAATGCAACATGTTTTTAGTGTACATCACTTTTAGCCAAAATAGATAATAATTATCACTGATGTTTTTGTTGCGTCAAATAAGTCTACATTACTTAAATGGCAATACAATATTCTGAATCTAAATCTGAATCTGAATCACACTCTCACACACTGACACACTATATCTCTGTCTCCATCTCCCTCTCTCTCTCTCTCTCTCTCTCTCTCTCTCTCTCTCTCTCTCTCTCTCTCTCTCTCTCTCCTTCTCTATCTCACACACACACACACACACACACACACACAACACCACCACCACCCCCCACCCACACACACATACACCACACCACACACACACACATACACACCACCACCACCACTACCACAACCACCACCACCCAACCACCCCTCCTACCCCCCCCCTCCCCCCCCTCCCGACACACACACACCAAACTGTTTCTTATAATGGTCATTCTCGCTTGTATAGACAAGTCTCTCTCTCTCTCTCTCTCTCTCTCTCTCTCTCTCTCCCTCTCTCTCTCTCTCTCTCTCCCCTCTCTCTCTCTCACTCTCTCTCTCTCCCTCTCTCTCTCTCTCCCTCTCCCCCTCTCTCTCTCTCTCCCCTCTCTCTCTCCCTCTCCCCCTCTCTCTCTCTCTCCTCTCCCTCTCCCCCCCCCTCTCTCTCTCTCTCGCCTGCTCCTCTCTATGTCAATGTCAGCCTGACCCTTAGGCCCTACCCTCCCCACACAGGACACACAGCACAGCACATGGGCAGTTCAGAGATGATTTCTCTGTGGATTGCCTCTGATCATCTCTACCTTCTGTGGCTATCGATTGAAGGACAGGGGTGGTTTTTTTGATAGTCAAGAGAGTGGAGTGCGTGGTTTGGGGGTTATTTTCATTGTACAGTGCCACAGATCTTTCATTTTCCTAAACCACAGGTTTTTGATTTTCCAAAACCAGAGTCATTCATTTTCCAAAACCAGGAATCATTGATTGTCTGAATCACTGCTTTTTAGTTGTCTAGGTCACATATAGGTCACTGTTCCACATTACTGATCAACTATAGTTTAAACCACAGATCATTCATTGTCCAAACCCCAGATCAATCATTGTCCAAACCCCAGATTATTCATTGTCCAAATCACAGATCATTCCTTGTCTAAAATCACAGATGGAGTATTTTCCAAACCCCAGATCATCCGTTGTCCAGATCACCGATCAACTATTGTCCAAATCACATTCATTCACTGTCCAAAACCACATATCATTCATTCTCCAAAACCACAAATCAATCATTGTCCAAACCACAGATCATTCGTTGCCGAAAATCACAGATCACAGATGTGTGTAAAATCACAGATTGACTATTGTCCAAACCACAGATTATCCATTGTCCAGATCACAGATTAACTATAGTCCAAATCACAGATCATTCATTGTCCAAACCACAGATCAATCATTGTCCAAACCACAGATCATTCATTGCCGAAAATCACAGATCACAGATTTGTGTAAAATCACAGATTGACTATTCTCCAAACCACAGATCATCCATGGATTACGGATCATTCTTTTCCCAAAAACTAAAAAATCATTCCTTGCCCAAACCACAGATATTCTTGCCAAAACCCCAAAAAATCATTCCTTGCCCCCAAACTCACAAATTTTCCCTTGTCCAAACCACAGATCAAATTAAAACAGAAAAACCCCCGAATCGGAAATTTAGCGGACTTACTAAATGGCGAGGCAATAAAGTTGATGGGTTTAAAAAAAAAATTCTCCCAATGGTAAACCTCGGAGCTCTAGCTGGAAAAAAAACGAAACCCCAGATTTTCAATTTTTTTTTGCCCCTACTTTTGTCGCCTTGGTGAAACCTTGGCCCTCTAGCCAAGGAGTGAGAAAAAGAAAAAAACCACTCCCCAAAAACAAAAAAAATAAAAAAAAAAACAGACAGCCCTAAAATAAAAAAAAAAAAACCTCCAGCACAGATTTCTAAACTCTTCTCTCTCCGCTTTATTTTCCCTGTAAAATAAACTGATGAAAACCGTCAGTGTTCCCTTTTTTCACTCTAGGTTGATCCACCTACTTATCTCTGGGTTACAGACCCGAGATAGCAAAGGTCGGGGGTTTAAAAAAAGGAAATTGTGAGCCATCTCGCAACAAAAGCCTGGCCCCAAAAAAAGGGAAAATAAAAAAAATTTTTTACGGTCGAAACTGTTCGATAAAGAGCGGACTGGTGGGGGAAAATGTGATACTGTAACGATAAATACAGTAGGATGAAGAGTGAAAAGTAAGACAGAAAAACGACAGACAGACAGACAGAGCTACAGAGAGAGGCATGGGGAGGCGGGGGGAGGAGAGAAAGAGATAGACAGACCAAGACGACGAGACAGAGAGAGACAGAAACGTAGGAACGACAACGAGTGAATGGGGGCGGGGAAGGCAAGGGGGGGAAATAATTAAGAAAGAAAGAAGAAAGAAAAGAAAAGAAAAGAAAAAAAGAGAAGAAAGAGAAAAGAAAAAGAAAAGAAAAAGAAAAAAGAAAGGGGAGGAAAAAAAAAAAAAAAGAAGAAAAGAAAAAAAAAAGGAAAAAAAAAAAAAAAAAGAAAGAAAGACACGAAGAAACAAAGAAAAAAGACCGAAAAAAACCAAAGGAAAAATCCATACGAAAAGAAAAAGAGAAAGACAAAAGAGAGAAAGAAAAAAAGCCCAGGCAAAAAAAGAAGGCAAAAAAAAAAAGAAAGAAACAAAACGAAAAGTAGGGGGAGAAAAAGGGAAAACGAGCAATTTGGGGAAACGGAGAAGAAACAGAGGGGAAAAACCCTCCCATAAGGGAAATGCATTCCCATGATGTCAGTCATATTTGCTGTAGTCTCAGTGCTGCCCTTTCCCCCTATGACAATTGGTTTTTATACCCAGCTATTTTCTGTTTGTTTTCTTTTTCTTTTTTTATATAATTTGAAACTGTGTATTTTCTTGTTCTTTTGTTCTTGTTTTTCTTTTGTTCTTTTTCTTCTTTTGTTTTTGTTTTTTCTTGTTCTTCTTTGTTTTTCTTTTTTTTGTTTCTTCTTTTTGTTGTTGTTGTTCTTCTTCTCTCTCCCCCTTCTTTTTCGCAATTTTTTCTCTGCTATCTTTTACGAACGACAAGTCTTTTTAAATGTAAGAGTCACTCTCTCTAAAAACCCCAATCCTTCTCACTTTTTTTCGGAATTTTTTTGCAATTCTTCTTCTTTTTCTTCTTTTTCTTCTTCTTCTTTTTTCTTCTTCTTTCTTCTTCTTCTTTTCTTCTTTTCTTCTTCTTCTTTTCTTTGTGGGTCGTTTCGTCGAACGCTCAAACGCAATGCAGAAAACGCGTTATGCTGCGTTAAGCGCCTGACAAGCCCGGGCCCCGCGCATTGCGCTTCAGCATAGGAGTAATTGTTTCTTTTTAAATCTTTCTGTGTTGTTGTTTTTTAAAACAGAAAAATGGCTATTTAAGCAAAAAAATTTTAAGAAGGAGGTAAAGGGTGAAAAAAAAATAAGCAGAAATAAAAAAAAAAGGTAGAAAGAAGGAAAATTTCCCTTTACGGAATTCCCAGAAGTGGGGATGTTTTTGGTTTGACAAACCCCCCTGTCTTGATACGGATGAATCTTAAAAAAGTTTCCCCTCAAAAAGAGCAAAATAAGACAAAAAGGTGTGTTTTTCAATGTGACCCTTTTCAGGAGAAATCCAAATTTTTTAGGAAAATCTTTTTCTTCGATCATTTTAAATCCCATTGGAATTGGCCCATAGATGGTTATTTAAGTGGAATATCGAAAGGGGGAATTGCTATGCAAATTTTTTAAAGGGTCTTTTATCTCTGAAAGGGAGACAAAAAAATGATTTTAAAACACACTATGCAGTGGGAGGGGGGGGGTTTCCACGTTAGCATGGGTTTTTAAAGATTTAAATTTTTCTTTGACAATTTTTTTTGTATATTACAAGTTTTATTGTTTCTATATTACCCCTTTTTTTTTTTGTCTTTTTTTTTGGTACCGTTTTTTTGTATGGAGAGGGGGGAAAAAAAAAAAGAGAGAGACAGAGGGGAGCAAAACAAGCACGCATGCACAGAAACACACGCCGCACGACCAGACACCACCCACGCACAGACACACAAAACACAACCCCAACAGAAGAGAGAGATAGAGAGGGCGAGAGAGAGAGAGAGAGAGGGGGAAGAGGGGGAGAGAGAAGGAGGGGAAGGAGGAGAGAGAGAGAGAGAGGGAGGGGAGAGGAGAGGGGAGAGGAGAGAGGGGAAAGACACACGACCACCCACGCCACACACACACAGAAGAGAGGAGAAACGGTTTTGGTGTACATGAGTGCACGTGCGGGGGGTGCATGATCCGTGCATGCGCGCATTCCTGTGCGTGCGTGCCCGTGCCTGTGTGTGTGTGGGGGAGTATACGTCACGTGCGAGCGGTTTCTAGTATGAGCGGTATGCCTATGTGTGCGTGAGCGTATGCTGCAGCTTGCTTTAGGCTGCGTGCGTGGGGTTGCGTGGGGGTAGGCGGGGTGAGGGCGACAGATTGGCCCGATTGGGGGCAGGGTGGCTAGGGGGGTGGGTGTGCAGTGAACTTGGCTTGGCTCTGGGTTTCCTTGTCTCTAGGCCCGCCCTTCCTCTTTCTTGCTGGGGAACCAAAAAGAAATTTTCCCCACGACTCCTCCCCTCTGTCTCTGCTCTCTGTCTGTCTGCCTTGACTGTAGTGGGTGTGTGGGTGTGATTAAGGTGTGTGTGTGGTTGGGTGTGGCTGTTAGTGTGTGTGTGTGTGTCTGTTTGTCTCTGTGTCTCTGTATGTTTTTTATTTTATTTATTTATTTATTTATTTATTTATTCTTTTGTATCGAGGATAATGGAATAAGCACTTATGTGCTTTTTTTACCTCCAGTCTCCGAGTGTATGCGGTTTTGTAAATTGTCATCTGTTCCCACCGGCACACAATGGCCTACTCTTACGAAAAGCGGAACAGGATTTAACGTGTTCGCAAGATGCGCAGATTGTGTGTATGTGTGTGTGTTGTCTCTCTCTCTGGTCTGCCTGTCACACACGTGCCCCAATATCCTTACTTCCACTCACATTCGTAGAAAAAAACACATTTGGAACTAAAACAACAGACCTCTACCCTACCCTTTTACTACCACCACCACCACCACCACCCCTATTCGTCAAATACTCCACTCCCCCCACCCCCCATCCCCGCCCCCACCCTCTTCCCCTTCCTCGCTACATTCTTAGCATCTGCCGGATACACCAGGCTTAGCATGTTTAATCGCTTTCGATTGGTTGCTGTCAAAGGCTAGTGTTGTTTGTTTGTTTGAGAATTTTTGTCTTGATTTCCTCTCTGCTCTGAGAAACACGTCAGAACAGAGGGCTATTGACCCATAGATTGTGTAGGATGGAGATTTTTGTGTGACGTGTGTTATCAGTTTGAAGGATGAAAAGAAAAGACCAGCGTGATGGTGTTGGTGTTGGTGGGTTTTTTTCCTGAGACTGGTGTGTGTGTGTGTGTGTTTTCGTGCGTGTGTGTGTGTGTGTGCGTGATGTGTGTGTGTGTGTGTGTGTGTGTGTGTGTGTGTGTGTGTGTGTGTGTGTGCGTTCGTGTGTGTGTATGTATGTGTGTGTATGTGTGTGTGTGTGATGGATGGAGGACTAATGATGCGAGTGATAAAACACACAGTATACAAGCGGTGTTTTGGTTTTGGGGTCTCTTTTAAGGATATATTGGGTT
>CM054147.1:48053729-48061229 GCA_028751875.1 Rapana venosa
GTAGTGGTGGTGGTGGTAGTGGTGGTGGTGGTAGTGGTGGGTTTTTTGTGTTTGTTATTTGGGTTTGGAGGAGGGGTTGTTTTGTTAATGGTAGGTTATTTGTATGATTATTGTGTTACTGGGGGCGGGGGGTTGCATTATTTTTTGTTTGTTTTGATAAGCTCAGTTTTGTTTCGTTGATAGTTTTCTTTCGGGTTGTTTTCTTGTTGTTGTTTTTGCCTTTTCTCTTTATGAGGTGGTGTTTTTGTGATACTTCTTTTTTAAGCGTTCAATGTGATTTCTGTGTGTGTGTGTTTTATCTTTACATGCCACTGGGTTCGTTTACTTACGATATATGCCTGTCAAAAAAATGGCACCTCTATTTATCGTCTCATCTGAAAGACTGGCACCCTGGCCACACTACTCGTGCTTTAGTGGACGGGGAAATAATAGTGGGATGAAGGGGGATCTAGCTTCACGCAAGATGGGACCAAAAAATAAACGATTGCTTGCTGGGTGGTGTTTTTCTTCCACAGCGTGGTCATTAGTGACTTGTGGGTGGGTTTCTAACTATTGATTGAATAAATCCTTTTCTAAAAACCCAACAAGATCAAACTCACGATCTCTCGTGGTAATACCAGAGGTATGTCAGAACAAAATTTTAGCGTTCACACCTTCTGGAATTTCTGTGCTAGGAATTCCCTCTTTTCAATCTCTCTCTTTCTTTGTTCTTGCCTTGTTCTTTTGTTTTTTCTTCCTGCCAACTTCCTCTTATCTCTTTACTTCCTTCTTGGTCACACCCTCTGCCTTGTTGTTTTCTCCCACAGAAAGACTTAAAAGATAGCCATTCTCTCTCCTTCGCTGAGGTCGGATGGGCTGGGCCTGTCTTGTCAGGCGCTTAACGGCAGCGCAATACATTTTTTGGCTTATATGACGAACAACAATAGTGGTTGTCGGAGCATTTTTTAGAAGAAGAAGAAGAAGATAAGCAGAAATTTTGTTTTCTATTGTTTGTAGATTTTTGTCTTAACACTGAACTATTTTGTGGCTGTTACAGTGTGTTTGCGTAAAGCTAGATGGATCTGTACTATCATCAACTACGTGTTCTAAAAGCTATCTTTTTCATTATATCTGATCCTCCTAAAGTGATTTTTTACAGCTAACACACACACACACATACACACACTCACACATTCACACACACATACCTTATCACCCCCGTTCACACGCGCGCGCGCGCGCGCACACACACAAGCACATCTTGCGCACACGTTAAATCATATTCCGCTTTTTGTAAGAGTAGGTCATTGTGTGCCGGTAGGAACAGATGACAGTAGTCACAAATCCACATACACACGAGGACTGGATGTAAAAAAAAGCACATATGTGCTTATTCCATTATCCTCGATATAAAAGAATAAATAAAAATAAATAAAAAAGCACACACGCACGCAAGCACACACACACATACATTCTCTCTCACTCACACACACACATTCTCTCTCACTCACACACACACATACACACACGCACATCCACCACCACCACCACCCACCCCACACACATCCATCCCCAGCCCCACCCGACCCCCCCCCCCCCACACACACACACACTTCTATCCCACCCCCACCCCCACCCCCCCACACAAACTCACATCCACTACCATCATTACCCCTCTACACACACACACACACACACATCCACCACCACCACGATCACCACCACAACTCCTTCCCACCACCACCCACAACCCCCTACCCACCCCACCCCTCCCTCACACACAACACACACACACACACACACACACACACACACACACACTAACACACACACACACACACACACACACACACACACTAACACATCAAGCATTAAGCCACAGAGTTCAGATCAGCGATCCCATAAGAGATACGTTCTTTTTTTTTCGGAGGAATTTTGACGTTTTTTCCCGTTCTTTTTTCCTCCACCACCCATCATAACTGGCGCCTTTAGGGGCTATCAACTCGCTGATCGTGCTTGATGATCGCTGGCTTTTGTTGCCTTAATCGATTTGGAAGGCACAAAAAAAGAGAGAGAGGATGAGAGAGACAGACAGACAAGCAGACAGACAGACAGACAGACCGACCGACAGACGGACTGACTGACAGACAGACTGAGGAAGAGAGAGAGAGGGAGATATACACACAAGAAAGAGACAAAGACAGACCGACAGAGAAAAAGTGAGACACGTACAGAAAAAGAAATATAGAGAAAGAGAGGCACAGACAGACAAGACAAACATGCAGACGGATAGAGAGAGAGAAAGGCAGAGGTGAGGAAAAGAGAGAGAGAGGAGAGAGAGAGAGAGAGAGAGAGAGAGAGAGAGAGAGGTTCTTTTATATCGAGGCTACTAGGATAAGCACTCATGTGCTTTTTTACTTCCAGTCCCAGTGTGTATGCGATTTAGTAAATTTTGTCATCTGTTCCCACCGACACACAATGGCCTACTCTTAAGAAAAGCGGAACAGGATTTAACGTGTGTGCATGATGTTCTGCGTGCGTTCGCACACGATGCTTGGTTTATAGTCTCATCCCAAGGACTTCCGGGGAGAGTGGAATCTGCACTGATATTAACTCCAGGGGGGAAAAAAATCCCTCTTAAACGGGAATCGAACCCGGGTCGTCAAATTGCGAGCGCAATGTTCTAACCACTAGGCTATCCCGTCCCCGTCCTCCCGTCGAGAGAGAGCGTCAGAGAGAGACAGAGAGAGAGAGAGCGAGAGAGAGAGAGAGAGAGAGAGAGAGAGAGAGAGAGAGAGAGAGAGAGAGAGAGAGAGAGACAGAAAGACAGACAGACAGACAGAGGGAGCGCGAGATACCGAGACAGAGACAGATACTGAAATAGAGGTAGAGTAATAAAGATAGAAAATCAGAGAGAGAGAGAGAGAGAGAGAGAGGGGGGGTGGGGGTGGGGATGTGTGTGTGTGTGTGTGTGTGTGTGTGTGTGTGTGTGTGTGTGTGTGTGTGTGTGTGTGTGGTGTGGGTGGGTGTGTGTGCGTGTGTGTTTGCTCATTCTCGCGCGCGTTTGTGTATGTGTTTGTGCGCGCGTGAGTGTGTTTGTTTGTATATATATATATATATCTATATATACAAAAAAACACACTCGTAAGAGTAGGCCGTTGTGTGCCGGTGGGAACAGATGACAGTAGTCATCTCTCTCCCTCTTCCTCACACACACACACACACACACACACACACATATATATATGTACGCGCAAACGCGCGTGTTATCGTGTGTTCGTTGTGTATGTTTGTGTGTTTGCAGCCGGAGCTACAGTGTGGAGCGTGGCACGATCGTCCTGATTGCGGGGCAGTAACATTAGCAGTGATCCGCTATCATGTCCTCCCGCCAAAAGCCGCCATGTTGCTGATAGTTCCTCCTGGTTTGGGTATTAGTTGTTTGGTTGTTGCTGTTGTTGTTGTTTTCATCTTTCTCCAGTTGGTCTTCTCGTTTTTTCTTTATTGTAAGCCAGATTGTTTTGATGGTGTGACAGTCTGTATGTAGTGTCAGTTTTGTTTAGATGTTGATTTCGTTTTACTTTTCTGTATTAATTGGTTATTTCTTTGTTGTTACTTTTTTCTGTCTGTTGATCTGTCTTCTGTCTATCTGACTGGCTGTGTGTGTGTGTGTGTGTGTGTGTGTGTGTGTGTGTGTGTGTGTGGTGTGTGTGTGTGTGTGTGTGTGTGTGTGTGTGTGTGTGTGTGTGTCTCAATCTCTCTCTCTCACTCTCTCACTCTCTGTCCCTGTGGGTATGTGTGTGTGTGGTGGGGGGGGGGGGGGACATGTGTGTGTATGTATGTGTGTGTAAGAGTGTGTAAGTGAAAGAAAGAGAGACAGTCATACAGAAACAGAGACAGAAGGAGAGATAATAGTAGTGATTTTTAATTGATACTAACAATGATAATGAAGATGACGACGACGACGATAATGATGATGATGACGACGACGATATGATGATGATGATAATGGTGATGCTGCTGCTGCTGCTGATGATGATAATGACGATGACGACGACGATGATGATGATGATCATGATGATGATGATGATGATGATAATGACGACGACGATTATGATGATGATATGATAGTATAAAACTTTTAGTACACATTATATATAGGCATTTTTACAACGGCAAATAAAACAAAACTCAACCAAGAAAAAAAAAACATATGCGTTTATCCTTACAAACTTCAACTTTGTTCTGCAAAGCACCCACCGTATTTCTGAGCAACAGTTAACCAACGAGCCTCTTTCTTTCTTTTTTTATTGACATAGACCAGCAGCTACGCTGTCAAACCACCCAGACACTTTGCCCAGTCCCCAGATGCCATCGTGGATTAACTTCCACTTGCCAGTAATGCCCCTAGTCAGCAGATCTCCAGGAGCCGACACGTTTTGGGCTCTTCTAGCTCCCTTGGGAGAACTCTCGTGTGTGGGGGAGGCGTGCTTAGTCGCAGGAAGTTGTCATCGTCGGTTAGTTTTCTGTCCTCAAAGATGTTGCTGTGCCGGTTTGTTCTTTTTAGAAAAAGAGTAGTAGGAGGAAAGAGATTTTTAGAATTTTGCTTGTTAGAATGTTGTGGTGTGGTTAAATTTGGTGTGTGAATATTGTAAGCTGTGTATGTTTTTGTTTTTATGGTGTGACTGTGACATAACAGAATACAGAAGAAAGTTGTAACTCATTCGTTTATATATGAGCTTTGGTATTTTGTAAACATCTGAGAATGCAAGAGTAGGTCAGTTTTGCTTGTATCTTTTATGTTTGTTTGTTTGTTCGATTGTTTGTGGGAGGTATTGAAGCATCTGTTATAATTTGGTGAAAAATTGATTATGACGATGATGGCAATGACAATGATGATAATGATGATTATGATGGTGGCAACAATGCTGCTGCTTTTACTTCTGCTGCTGTTGCTGCTACTGATGATGATGATGGTGGTGGTGGTGGTGGTGGTGGTGGTGGTGGTGATGATGATGATGATGATGATGATGATGATGATGATGATGATGATGATGATGATGATGATGATGATGATGACGACGATGATGATGATGATAGTGGCAACAGCAATGACACCGACGATGATGATGATTCTGGAAGCGAATATCACAACAATAACATATGTGTAAATATTCTTATTAAAAAACACACACACCAAAAATGGAAAAGTTGTATCCGCATCTCCACAGACTGAACATTCACTGAAATAACTCACACTGCCCCACCCCCACCCACCTCCCACCCCACCCGCTAGAAAAATGCCTGCCCTTCCCCCATTGCCAGCACCACAGCTTGGGTCTCTCCCACCACAAAAAACATAACAAAACAAACAAAACAAAACTGTGGCAATGGACCAAGAATAGCACACATCAGCCCTGATAACTCTTCTCTTCTCCACCCAAAAAACCTTTTGCCCCGCCAGTGTCTCTCCCATCACTCATCCACCACCACCCCCACTGTCCTCCTCCTCCTCCTGCCCCCCCCCCCACCCTTCCCCTTGTATGTCCACCACGCCCACATGCAAGTCCCTGTACTGGCATCTTGATGGCCAGGTTTCAGTCTGCCTCTGTCTGCATCTGTGGGACCAGTGCACTCCTGATGGCATTACCTCTCTCTCTCTCCCTTATAGCTAGCTACCCTTCTTCTTCTCTTCACTCTCGGGGTTGGTGTCTGTCTATCTGTCTGCTTGTCTGTCTGCCTGTCTGTCTGCATATCTGTCTGTCTGTCTGTCTATCTCTATCTCTGTCTCTCTCTGTCTCTCTCTCTCTCTCTCTCTCTCTCTCTCTCTCTCTCTCTCTATCTATCTATCCCTCGCTTGCTCGCTCGCTCACTCGCTCGCTCTCGCTTAGATGGAAATTGTGACAATTTTTTTTTTTTTCATTTCGTTTCCTTCACTTGCCAATTTTCCTTGCTCACTGTATTATTGTTGCCAAATTTATGTTACATTAAACCTGTTCAGAGTTCAGAGTTTAGAGTTCTCTCCATCCCAGCACTCTCTCTCTCTCTCTATCTCTCTCGCTCGCTCTCGCTCTTCAGTGGTTAAAAAAAGGAAGTCAATGCACATTGTTACTAGAAACAATTATTCATCATCATCATCATCATCATCATCATCACTTCTGTATTTCTGTCTCTCTGAAGTCAACTCTCTCTCTCTCTCTCTCTCTCTCTCTCTCTCTCTCTCTCTCTCTCTCTCTCTCTTTTATCTATCTATCTATCTATCTATTCTTCTTCTTCCCCTTATCCTTCTTTTTCTTTACCCTTCCCCCAACCCCTTTCTCTCTTTCTTTCTTTCTTTCTTTCTTTCTACATCCCCTTTCCTGAGCTAAGCATTGCACAAAACCAATACCCCCCCCCCCCCCCAAATCTTCCTCATTCCCCCAACGTTTAGTCCCTGTGCTTTCCTTGGGTAAGAAATATTTATGGACAATAGTGTCAATTTTCTGATTGCCACACGGCAGTCACTTCTTGCTTGCCAACAGTCCAACAGTCATGACTACAAAACAGCAACCCCACGTTAGAAGCAGGATCTTCAGAACTACAGGGACACTAACCATATGGCTGAGATACATCCTTCCCCTTTGAATGGACCAATTTCAGAGCGTTGTACCAGCCAGGGCACCATTCCCACCCAAAGCACGTCTCTGACTGGCGGGTGAGGGAAAGGCTATAACAGATGGGAGTTAGCCTGCAGACCAGCAGTGGACCAAAAATGGTCGTGCGTCTATGAGGGTGGAATAATATAACGAGGCTTTCTTATGCCTGTGGACGGTTTTTTTTTAGTGTCCCAGGACAAAATGTCAATATGGCGATGTATGTCCCTAGCACTGCAAGGGGAAAAAATCTGCTCAGTTGGACATACCCAGGGAATATACTAGCTTGAGGTACGTGGTAAAGTGGCAAACTAGTCATAGTCTTGGAAGGCTGATTCATACCAATAGCTAGTAACTACTCTAAGACCAGTATGTTCTCAAGCTTGATTCAAGTGGCAGTGATGATAGAGGAATTCACCGGAGAAATGGCCTACAATAAATCCCCTAAATATGATAATTCCAGACAGAAAATTATGCCAGATTTAGTTATGGGATATTTATTTCTTATAGTGGCAAATTAGTGCAAAATGTCTGGGAAGGTTAATCCATACCACAAGCTACTAAACTACAGTACCTAGACCAAAACGTTCTGAAGGTTCATTCTCGTGGCAGTGATCCTCGTGTGATGGCGGATTTAGTTATGAAATATTTTGATGGTGGCAAACTAGTGCAAAAAGGTCTGTGATGGTTAATCCATACCACAGGCTAGTAACTACAGTAGGACCAGTACTCACTCTTTGTTCAAGCCGCAGTGATGCACTTGTAGTGATGGACGCATTCACCGGAGAAACACCCTGCAATGCCCTCATAGAGGAGGAGGATAGATTTTGCCGGTAGTTGGTAGGTTATGGACATGGCAACTGCAGGTTATGGACATAGAAATGTCTGGGGG
>CM054147.1:48083729-48086229 GCA_028751875.1 Rapana venosa
GTGCTTCTGTGTGTTGTGTGTGTGTGTGTGTGTCTGTCTGTTCTCTTCTCTCTCTCTCTTCTCTCTCTCTCTCTCTCTCTCTGATTTACTCCAAACCCCCATTTTTTTTTGGTATTGTGGCTTAAGTCCGGTGCACATTATTTGGTCTGTGTTTGGTGTTCTTTCTATCTCTCTGCCCCTGTTTCTCTGTCTGTCTGTCTGTCTGTCAGTCAGTCTTGTCTGCCTGTCTGCCTGTCTTTCTCTTTCTCTCTTCTTCTTTCTCTGTCTGTCTCTCTCACTCTCCCTCTCTCTCTCTCTCTCTCTCTCTCCTCTCTCTCTCTCTCTCTCTTCTCTCTCTCTCTCCTCTCTCTCTCTCTCTCTCTCCACCGTGTGTGTGTGTGTGTGTGTTTGTTTGTTTGTGTGTGTGACAGAGCAGGACATAGAGAGGCAGATATATATATATATATATTATATATATATATATATATATATATATATATATATATATATATATATATATATATATATATATAAAGACAGAGAGAAAGAGAGAGTCCGTTTTTGCAAAAGGTAAAAAAAATCTTGGACTCGTTTTTAGCGTGTCCAGTCAAAAGTTGACAGTCCTGAATAATTCACGATTTGAAGAAAAAAAATTGTTTTTTACCTGACAAGGAAGTTTGTGATTTTTTAAAAATAGCCCTGAAAGAGACAACGGAAGAACAAAAGGGACGAAGAGAGAGAGGGGGGGGGGGAATAAGAGATAAAGGGGGAGGGAGGGAGAGAGAGAGGAAGAAAGAGAGAGGGAAAGGGTGAGGAGAGAGAGAGAGCGGAAAGAGAGCGGGAGAGAGAGGGGGGAAGAGAGAGACGGAGAGAGAGAGGGGGTGAGAGAGAGATAGAGAGAAAGAGAGAGAGAGAAAGAGAATGAGAGACAGACAGACAAAAAGACAAAAAAGGCAAAAAAGACAGACAGATAAAAAAGACAGAGATATGCAAAGAGAGACAGAGAGAGACAGAGAGAGAGAGGCGGAAAGGCACAAAGAGAGAGAATGAGAGAAGAGATAGAGATAGAGACAGAAAGAGTAGCGACAAGAAAGAGAGGAAGAAGAAAAAATACAGACGAAAGAGTGAATGAGAGAGAGAGGGGGGAGGGAGGGGGAGACGTGTTCACACACGCACACACACACACACACACACACATACACACACACATTCACACAAACACACAACACACACACACACACAAACACATACACACACAAACACACACACACAAACACACACAAACACAATCACACTCGGAGGTTTAAAAAAATCTAGTGCATCAGTGTATGTCTTGACTATAGCATAGTTTTCATGTGTCTGGTTACCCGATTTGGTAACAATTCCATTTTTTCCCCCAGTGAAGAGAGATAAAAATACTCTATTGACCGACAGGGTCGCTATCGCAAGAAAACTGAAAAAAGATAACGGTACGTTTCACTGTTGCTGAGTTTGATAACGGCTGTTGTGCAAGGTGAACATATGCATATGCACACTTTTGCGTGCACTTATGAGCATGCGCATGCACACACGCACATACACACACATACATGTATATGCATAATCACAGCACGTGCACACAAATTCACACACACACACAAACGCACAAATTCACACACATATGCAAGCATGTACGCATGCACACACACGCGTACATACACACGCACACGCACACACACACACACTCACACATATGAGCGCAAGAGGGCATGCACCCACATGCACATAGACACACACAGACACATGAAAATACACACACACATACACACATACACACACCTTACTCACACAAACGTGTACATATAAACCTCTTTCTCACCCTCTCTCTATCTCTCTCTCTCCCCCCCCCTCTCTCTCTCTCTCTCTCACCCTCTCTCTATCTCTCTCTCTCCCCCCCCCCCTCCTCTCTCTCTCTCTCTCTCTCTCAGCGAACCTTTCATGTGTCTGGTTACCCGATTTGGTAACAATTCCATTTTTCCCTCCAGTGAAGAGAGAAAAAAAATACTCTATTGACCGACAGGGTCGCTATCGCAAGAAAACTGAAAAAAGATAACAGTACGTTTCACTGTTGCTGAGTTCGGTCACCACTGTTGTTGTGCAAGGGAAACATACACATACAGCACACTTGCGTGCGCTAATAAGCATGCGCATGCACACACGCACATACACACACACATACATGTATACACATAATCACAGCACGTACACAAATTCACACACATACAGACACATAGACGCACAAATTCACACACATATGCAAGCATGCACGCACACGCACACATACACGCACATACACATACACGCGCATACACACACTAATACACACACACACTAACGTGCATTAACACACACACATATGAGCGAAAGAGGGCATGGACCCACACGCACATAGACACACACACAGACACATGAAAATACACACACACATACACACATACACACACCTTACTCACACAAACGTGTACATATAAACCTCTTTCTC
>CM054147.1:48091229-48103729 GCA_028751875.1 Rapana venosa
CCCTCTCTCTCTCTCTCTCTCTCTCTCTCTCTCTCTCTCTCTCTCTCTCTTTTCTTTCTTTCTTTTTTCTCTCATCGCGCTCTCTCTCTCTCCCTCTTTCTCTCTCTCTCTCTTTCTTTCTCTTCTTCTCTCTCTCTCTCTCCTCTCTCTCTCTCTCTTCTCTCTCTCTCTCTACCCCTCCCTCTCTCTCTCTCCCTCCCTCTCTCTCTCTCTCTTTCCCTCCCTCTCATTCTCTCTCTCTTTCCTTCTTTCTCTCTATCTCTCTCTCTCTCTCTCTCTCTCTCTCTCCTCTCTCTCTCTCCTCCCTTTCTCTCTCTCTCTCCCTCTCTCTCTCCCTCTCTCTCTCTTCTCTCTCTCTCTTCTCTCTCTCTTCTCTCTCCTCCCTCTGTCAGCGCAGATTTCTTCTCGGTGAAGAAGAAGAAGAAACAAAACTCTATTCACTGACCGGGTTGCTAATAAGGCAACACTGAAGAACAGTACAACAGTACGTGACACTGGTGCTTAAGTGTGGTTCTCTCCGAGAGCTAGATGTAAAATATAAAATAATTTTAAAAAATAAAGAAAGGCTTGTGCATGTTCTTTTGCCCTCAGAAAGAAAGAAAAAATCGTTATCGTTATCGTTTTCGATATCGTTATTGTTCTCTCTCTTCTGTCTCTCTCTCTGTCCTCTCCCTCTCTCTCTCTCTCTCCTCCTCTCTCCCCTTCTCTCTCCCCTCTCTCTCTCTCCCCCTCCTCTTTCTTTCTTCTCTCTACCTCTCTCTCCCTCTTTCTTTCTCTCTCTCTTTCTCTCTCTCCCTCTCTCTCTCCCTCTTTCTTTCTCTCTCTCTCTCTCTCTCTCTCTCTCTCTCTCTCTCTCTCTCTCTCTTTCTTTCTTTCTTTTCTTTCTTTCTCTCTATCTCTCTCCCCTCTCACTCTCTACATATCCGTAAGGGAGAGGACTGGAAGTAAAAATGTACATGGGTGCTTATTCATTATCCATGAAATAAAAGAATTTGTCATTGTCATTGTCTCTCTTTCTCTCTCCTCTCTCTCTCTCTCTCTATTCTCTCTCTCTCTCTCTCTCTCTCTCTCTCTCTCTATCTATCTATCTATCTCTCTCTATCTCTCTCTCTCTATCTCTCTCTCTCTTTCTTTCTTTCTTCTCTCTCACTCTCTCTTTATCTTTCTCTCTCCCCTCTCTCTCTATCGCTCTCTCTCTCTTATCTCTCTCTCTCTATTATCTATCTCTTTCTTTCTTTCTTTCTCTCTCTCACTCTCTCTTTATCTTTCTCTCTCACTCTCTCTCTCTCTCTATCTCTCTCTCTCTATCTCTCTCTCTCTTTCTTTCTTTCTTTCTCTCTCTCACTCTCTCTTTATTTTTCTCTCTCACCCTCTCTCTCTCTCTCTCTCTCTCTCTCTCTCTCTCTCTCTCCTCTCTCTCTCTCTCTTTCTTCTTTCTTTCTTTCTCTCACGCGCTCTCTCTCTCTCCCTCTTTCTCTCTCTCTCTCTTTCTTCTTTCTCTTTCTCTCTCTCTCTCCCTCTCTCTCTTCTCTCTCTCTCTACCCCTCCCTCTCTCTCTCTCCCTCCCTCTCTCTCTCTCTCTCTTTCCCTCCCTCTCATTCTCTCCCTCTTTCCTTCTTCTCTCTCTCTCTCTCTCTCTCTCTCTCTCTCTCTCTCTCTCTCTCTCTCTCCTCTCTCTCTCTCTCTCTCTCTCCCTCCCTTTCTCTCTCTCTCTCCCCTCTCTCTCTCTCCTCTCTCTCTCCCCTCTCTCTCCTCTGTCAGCGCAGATTTCTTCTCGGTGAAGAAGAAGAAGAAACAAAACTCTATTCACTGACCAGGTTGCTAATAAGGAAACACTGAACAGTACAACAGTACGTGACACTGGTGCTTAAGTGTGGTTCTCTCCGAGAGCTAGATGTAAAAAAAAAAGAAAAAAAAGGAAGTCTTGTGCATGTTCAATTTCCCTCAGAAAGAAAAATATTCGTTATCGTTATCGTTTTCGATATCATTATCGTTCTCGTCCTCTCTGTCTCTGTCTGTCTGTCTCTGTCTCTGTCTCTCTCTCTCTCTGTCTCTCTCTCTCCCGCTCTCTCTCTCTCTCTCTCTCTCTCTCTCTCTCTCTCTATCTCTCTCTCTCTCTTCTCCTCTCCTCTCCTCTCCTCTCTCCCCCCTCTCTCTCTCTCTCTCATTTCATTACACATACTTTTTACAAAATAGTTTTAAATCAATATTGTTTATGTATACATACAATCATTTTTGATCATTAACTAGAGCTCCCTGGTTTACTAATGGTGAGATTTTTTTTTTACCAATGCGACCCTTTACCCACCAATCAGGTAGCCGCATTTTGACTTCAGAGATGACGTGTAAATACGATACCAGTGATCATGTGTTTTTAAAAAAAAGAGTTTTCACATATCATATCGGCATACAATGGCATTCTCTTACGAAAGGCAAGACAGGCTTTTTAAAATTAACCTGTACGCAAGATGTTCGGCGTACACAAGATTCAAGATTTAATTCCTGTCACCCATTTTGGTGTATGGAGGATTACAAACAAATTGAACGGGAGAATAAATCTAACAGCAATACACCCAAAAATAACATGAATACTAACAGTAACTGAAAAGCAAGAGTTCATCGCATAATGATAAGCAAACAGTATCAATGACTCAATATTATTTTTAAGTATACACATTTCTTTAGAAGACGTATAACGTACACTTGTGAAAGACAATCGAAATTTCCAGAAATACCTGCAAACATCTTATGAATTTTGAGAGCTACAGAAGAACTTTTCGAGATTTGCATTTCATTAGCCTACAAAAAGTATAACTGGACATGGGTTGAAGAAAATGTCGGGGACTAAAATCTTGTCGTAAATGTTTGGAATGGGGACATTCCGTGATAAAATGAAATTCATCCCCTAAAACACACATATTGCATTTTGAACATATACATACACACACACAGGGGAACTCAGTTTCTAGTCTCATCCAAAGAACTTTCAGGGAGTAGGGTCAATACTAATGGTAATTCCATGAGAAAAAAGAAATCTTGAACAAGTAGATGTACCTGTAAATACCTAGATTCAACCAATCCACTGTTGGCCGCCGGTCTTTCTCTATTTCGGGTCCATCGACCTGGAATGAGCTCCCTCTCTCTCTTCGCCAGAAACCTAGTTATGACACTTTTAAATCCAGCCTCAAGACATATTTATTTCAAACCTAAGATTACCCCCCCCCCCCTTCCTCCTGTTTCATATCAGAACTATCCCACCTTCACTAACCCATGTCCAATCACCCTGCTAAAGTGTACGACCTGTGTGAGTGTGTGTGTGTATGTGTGTGTGTGTGTGTGTGTGTGTGTTGTGTGTGTGTGCTTTTGAAAAACATTTGACTATTGAAATTTTCTTTCATAGATTTTGGTCTGCAGCGCACCATGTTTGTAAATATCTGTTTGTTTAAACTATTGATTGTTTGTCATTGATTGTATGACTGTGTAAGATTAGGTTGAATGCATGCGCTTTGATTTGTCTTTTGCAAGATATAGCGCTATATAAGTTCCATTTAGTAGTAGTAGTAGTAGTAGTAGTAGTAGTAGTAGTAGTAGCAAGTACCTCGGTGGTGGCTCAAACCCGGGCTGTTAGATCGTGTGAGCTCAACACTAACCACTAGGCTACCTCGCCCCCTCGTCTGTTACATTACAGTGTATTTCTTTGCGTTCCTAGGCTTAATTAAGCTCTGAGGTTCACCAATGATCAGAGTTTGCGATTGCGAGCAATGTTGCGCTAAAAGCAAGGTAGCCGCATTCCAACTTAGGGGTAGATGTAGTATCACGATTTGTCAATGTCGTGTTTATTGAAATCCCCGTTTAATAGTGGGGTTAGGGTCTTATGGTAAATGAATATTTTGCGAGTCTGTGTACTTGTCTGTGTGTGTGAGTCTGTTTCTGTCTTTGTGTGTCTGTCTGTCTCTGTCTATCTTCACTGTCTCTGTCTCTCTCTTTTTTGCTTGCCTGTCTCTCTATCTGTCTCTCTAACTGTCTCTCTGTCTGTCTCTCTATCTGTCCCTATCTTTGTCTTTCTCTCTGTCTCTCTGTCTGTATTTCTCTGTCTCTCTTATTTTGCTTGCCTGTCTCTCTATCTGTCTCTCTATCTGTTCCTCTCTTTGTCTCTTTCTGTCTCTCTCTCTGTATTTCTCTGTCTCTGTCTCTCTCTCTTATTTTTCTTGCCTGTCTCTCTATCTGTCTCTCTATCTGTCCCTCTCTTTTCCTCTCTCCTCTCTCTTTTCTCTCTCTCTCTTACTCTCTCTGATCTCTCTCTCTCTTACTTTGCTTGCTGTCTCTCTATCTGTCTCTTTATCTCTCCCTCTCTCTCTCTCTTCGCTCTCTTTCTGTATCTCTCTGTCTCTCTCTTTCCCCTCCTCCCCTCCCTCTCTCCCCCTCTCTTGTCGCTCTCTTTCTGTATCTCTCTGTCTTTTTTTCCTCTCCCTCCTTCTCTTCTCTCCTTAGTATTTTTCATGTCTTTTTAGTTTTGTCATTAGTTATCTTTACATTGACTTTTTGATATATATGTTTTTCGAACTTCTCTTATATCCTTGTTAGAAACGTCGACAAACACGTACCTTGGTAACAGGAAATGAAACTTTCAGACGCGTATTGCCAGAAGAAAGCAATTAACTTTAATGACCTCATCTTTAGAAAGATGGATGCGGTAATTGCCTAGTGTATAACAGATAGATACAACATGAATCTGCCACTGACAATTCTGCAGAAATCAAGAGAGAGAGAGAGAGGAGAGAGAGAGAGAGAGAGAGAGAGAGAGAGAGAGAGAGAGAGAGAGAGAGAGAGAGAGAGAGAGATAGAGAGAGAGAGAGAGAGAGAGAGAGACGATAGCGAGAGAGAGAGAGGGTGGGAGAGAGAGAGAGAGACGAGAGGGAGGAGGAGAGAGAGAGCGAGAGAGAGAGAGAGAGGGAGGGAGAGATAGAGAGCGGGAGAGAAAGAGAGCGAGAAAGAGAGGGAGAGAGAGAGATTTTATCTTTATTTTCTACGGGTTACAAAATAAGCATTCACACATACTTTTTTTCCTTCCGTCCGAAAGAGAGACAGACAGACAGACAGACAGACTGGCTGGCAGGCTGGCAGACACACGGACAGATGCAAGGAAACAAAGATACAGAACAAATATAGAGATAGAAAGATAGAGAGAGACAGACAGAGACAAAGACACAGACAAACAGATAAACAGAGAGAGAAAAAGAAGCAAGTGCATGCGCACGCGCGCGCGTGTGTGTGTTTGTGTGTGTGTGTGATATTTCAAGTCAGATTGTGTGTGTGTGCGCGCGTGCGTGCGTGCGTGCGTTTGTGTGTGTGTGTGTGTGTGTGTGGTGTGGTGTGTGTGGTGGTTGTGTGTGTGTGGGTCAAATTTCGAGTCAGATTGTGTATACGTGTGTGTTGTTGTTGTTGTTGTCTTCGATTTTACCTCTGTTCACTCTCAGTGATACTAGACGAATATGTGTGTGTGCGTGCGTGCGTGCGTGTGTGTGTGTATCTGTATGTGTGTCAAATTTAAAGTCAGATTGTGTATGTGTGCGTGCGTGAGAGAGAGAGAGAGTGCGTGTGCGTGTGTTATGTCTGTGTGTGTTTGTGTATCAAATTCAAGTCAAATCTTCATTTCCAGATAAACATTTGACTTGAAATGTGTGTATGTGAGAGAGAGCGCGCGTTTGAGAGACAGACAGACAGACAGACAGACAGACAACCCGAAAGACAGACCGACAGACAGAGACACAGACAAACAGAAGCACAGAGGTAGAGAAGAGAAGAAAGAAAGAAAGAAAGAAAGAAAGAAAGAAAGAAAGAAAGAAAAAAGAAAGAAAATAAAAGAAAGAAATAAAGAAAAGAAAGAAAGAAAGAAAAAAGAAAAAGAAAGAAAGAACATGAATATAGATGATTTATTCAGCGACAGGACAGACCCACGCATTTTGTAGATAGAGCTGTCTACATACATGAATGTTTTCCATCCCCTCCTTCTCCCCCCCCCCTCCAACCCCCCAAAATAGCCAAACAAAACAACAATAACAAAAGTTGTAATCCAGCAATTATAGCCTTGCAACGTCTTTCATTGCAGACACTTTATACAGCTAAATACTCAGATTTTTTTGGACAATACCCGTGTTTATAGTTTATAGCACAAGAACAAACAAGTACACAAGTCTGGATTGCACAGGCACACACACACACACACACCACACACACACACACACACACATATATACACACACACACACATACACATACACACATATGCAGGTGCGTGATCATAAACACACACACATACACACACGGTCACACACACACACACAAACACACACACACACACACACACACACACGAGAGAGAGAGAGAGAGAGAGAACATACACGCATGCGCACGCGCGCACGCACGAACACACACACACACACACACACACACATACAACGACACAACATCATACATACATACACATACATACATACACATACATACATACATACTACATACATACGTATATATGTACGTACATACATACATACAAACATACATACATACATATACATACATATATACATCATGCATGTACCATCACCCATCATAATACATACATACATTATACATACATACAACATACATACCATCATACATCATACCATACATACATACATACATACATACATACATACATACATACATACATACATACATACATACATACACAGACACGCGCGCTCGTGCGCGCGCGCTTTTTATCCGTTTTCTCTCTCTTTTTTCTTCTTTTTGTTCACACAAATATCGTTATTTATTTATTTATGTATTTATTTATTTTTCTGTTTGCTCATTCATTCAATTATCTGTTTTTATCTTTAATGTATGCATTTGATTATTTACTTATCATTAATTTTATGCACATTTTTATTCATGTAATTGTTTATCTATGTCAAATCCTTCAGTCATTCTTTCGTCCATGTATTCATTCATTACATATTCATTTATGAATCTATTCATTCATTCATTTATTCATTCATTCATCCATTCATTCATGCATTTGCTTGTTCGTTAATTCAAGTATTTTATTTAACAAAAATAATACCACTAGTGTGTTGTTATGACGGGGGAAAGGGATAGCCTAGTGGTTAGAACATTGCGCTCGCAATCTGACAACCTGGGTTCGATTCCCGTTCAAGGGGATATTTTCCTCCTGGAGTTAACATCAGTGCTGACTCCACTCTCCCCAAAAGTCCTTCGGATGAGACTATAAACCGAGGCCCCGTGTGCGAACGCACGCAGAACATCTTGCGCACACGTTAAATCCTGTTCCGATTTTTGTAAGAGTAGGCCATTGTGTGCCGGTGGGAACAGATGACAGAATTTACAAAACCGCATACACACGGGGACTGTATGTAAAAACAATCACGTAAGTGCTTATTCCATTATTCTCGATATAAAAGAATAAAATGAGTAAATAAATAAAAATTAAAATTAAAAATAACGATTATGAAATATTCAAAGAACCAAAATGAAGAAAAATACCTCGTTGCTGTATATGTGTTCTTATTTGTTTGTTTGTTTGTTCATGCGTCCATGCCGATGCAGTGCTGTGATGTGGACGTGATCTATTTTTCCAATGTTGACTTCACTTGCTGTTACACAGAAATTATGGTCAACTTTGTATTAAGCCAGTAAAGCGATGCATCAAAAAAGAAATACAATCATATTAATAACAGCGCGAGAGTGGAAAAGTTTACTAGGTCGAAATCCATTTCAAACTTGCTCTAAATCTAACGGTAAAGAGAGAGAGAGAGAAGAGAGAGAGAGAGAGAGAGAGAGAGAGAGAGAGAGTCAGAGACAGAGACAGAGACAGAGACAGACAGAGACAGACAGAGACAGACAGACACACACATAGACAAATCGGCATATAACTTTATGCAAGCACGAGATATGGAGAGGGAGAGAGCAGGAGGAGAGAGAGAGAGAGAGAGAGAGAGAGAGAGAGAGAGAGTAGAGAGAGAGACAGAGACAGAGAGACAGAGCACAGACAGAGACAGACAGAGACAGACAGACACAGACAGACACACACATAGACAAATCGGCATATAACTTTATGCAAGCACGAGATATGGAAAGGGAGAGAGCAGGAGAGAGAAGACAGACAGACAGACAGTCAGACGACGATGGATGGAGAGAGGGAGGAAGGGAGAGAGAGAAGGAAGGAGAGAAAGACAGACAGACAGACAGACGGATGGATGGAGAGAGAGAGAGGGGGAGGGAGAGAGAGGGAGGGAGGGAAAGAGAGAGAAGGAAAGAGAGACAGAGACAGACAGAGATACAGAGACAGATAGAGAAAGACAGAAACAAGGGTGACAGAGACACAGAGACAAAAAGATGGAAGAGGGGAACATAGATAGACAAACAGACATACAGAGAGACAGACAGACAAATGCACAGAGACAGACGGACAGACAGACAGACAAATGCACAGACAGACAGATAGATAGACAGATAGACAGACAAAGATAGAGAGAGAGAGACAGACAGACAGACAGACAGAGACATAAATAAGAGCTTTCAGAGAAGAAATGACCGAAACATAGTTTTCACTTCATTCTTCACATCTAACCAGTCAGGAAAAGAAAAAAAAAACACGTGAATGCGTCGCAAAGCCTCTCCCTCGGTGATTCAAACTGGGTTTTAAGCTAACAAGAGCCATTCCTATACACAAGAGTGGAAACTTACCTATTAGCATAGATATAACTAAATATGTATTATCTAAATATAAAAAGTCTCGTTCGCGACGTCTATCGATTCAGAAGAGCAAAAACATAACAACCACAACATAGAAACGAACGACAGCAAACGAGAAAAGAAAGAGCTAAATTTATTGAGAACCTAGGTGAAATAGCTGACGACAATATTGAATATGTAACGCGTCGTATGTAGGCATATACATGCATACACACAAATTCACTCATACACACATACATACACGCAGGCACAGGCACACACATACACCCTTTCACGCGCGCGCGCACGCGCACGCACACACACAAACACATGCACGCACACGCATACGCATAATACATACATACATACGTACAACATACATACATACATACATACATACATATATACATACATACATATAACCTACATACACATATCACATAAGAGAAAGACATGCACAAACACACACACAACACAAACACACACGCACGCACGCACACAAACACGCACACATACACGCAAGCACGCACGCACATACACACACACCTACACTCACACACACACACACACACACACACACACACCACGCACGCACGCACGCACGTGTACCCGTCGTGCTTACACACAGATACACTGTGCAGCACAACACACAACAACACATGGACAACACAACGCAACAAAATACAACACAACGCAACACAACGCAACACTGCGAAACGCAACACAGTGAAATACAATGTTACGGAACTCAGTCCAATACAACATAATGTATATCAACACAACACAGCATAACACACATTCAACACAAACACACACACACACAACACAACACATACACACACACAACACACACACACACACACTACCACCACCACACCACACCACCCATCCATACACAACTCCTCACAACCATACCACCACACCACCAACACACACACACACCCCACAACCACTACACCACCCCAACCACCACCCATCCGCCCATCACCCCACCTACACACCCACAAACAAACCCGACTACCCAACACCCCTACACTCACCCACAACCCCAAACCCCACACCACCAACCCCACACCACCCCAACATCCCCCACACCCACACCAACCCCAACCCCAGCCCCAACCCTCACACAACCACAACACACCACACACACATACACACACATACACACACACACCTCAAAAACAAAAAAAAACGTGCGCGACACACACACACCACACACACACACAACAACAATCCCCACTTAACAACACACACACACACACACACACAATCCACAACACAGACAACAATCCCCACTTACAACACACACACACACACACACACACACACACACACAAACAAACTTCAATCCCCACTTAACAAAAACAACAACAACAGCACACACACACACACACACACACACACACAAACACACACACACACACACAACAATCCCCACTTCACAACACACACACACACACACAAAACAACAACACACACCACACCAAACAACAAAAACACCCTCTCACCTGAAGTTAGAGCACGGATGAATCACCCAGTTGCCCACGCTCTTGTGCCGCATCTTCTCCTTCATCAGCGCGTTCTTGTTCCCGAACAGCTTCATCGCCAGCTTGTTGTCCGACGGCTGGAAGAAGGTCAGGATCTGGTCCTTGAGGTAGGACGTCGGCGACGTCTTCTGCTCGCCCTGGGAATGCATGTCTGCAGAGGCGGCTGCTCCGGGCATCAGTTCTTCCTTCGGGGTACCGTACAGGCTGGTCTCGTCGCCTAGGAAGTGCTCCCTGACATTGTTCTGGTAGTTGATCTCGGGACTGAGGTAGTCGCTGTACACAGACTCGCTGTCAGACTCCAGGGTGATGGTGATGGCCGGGTACGAGCTGTTGGTCAGCAAGTAGGGCATAGTGGTGGTGGTGGTGGTGGTAAGGGGACCGGGCCCCTTGCCAGCTCTGACGGAGGCATTGGTGATGTTGGCTGTTGTGGATGTTGTGGATATAGTTGTTGTTGTAGGTGGTGCTGTTGCTGGTGGTGGTGGTGGTGGTGATGATTGTGGAAGTTGAAGAAGTCGATGTGACGATCGCAGTATTGGTTGAGATTTCTTCTGTAGCGTTGGGGTCGCTGTTCCCGTCTTCAGAGGCGAGAGCTGGTGGTAGCTGTGGTAGCTGTGGTGGCTGCTGGGGGTAGGTAGAAGTACCGGCGGCAGGCGGGGTGGATTCCCTGGACTGCTGGCGGAGCTTGGCGACATTGAGACGCTTCAGCTTCAGGCTGGGTACGCGGCGGGACGGGCGGGGCGGGGTGCCTCCACCCGGGAGCATGCTCCCCCCTCCGCTGCCCCCTCCTCCTCCTCCTCCGACCCCGCCGCCCACCGTGACAGCAGCAGCAGCAGCCGAGGGGGGGATGGAGGAGGAGGAGGAGGGGCGGGCGGTGGTGCCATTGGCCGGCCGGCAGTACTTCACCGAGTCGGAGCGCGGCAAGCGCGGGGAGGGCAAGGAGCAGTGGCCTGTAAAGGCCGCTGATGAAGGTAGGGATGCTGGGGATGGTTGGGGTGGGGATGGTAGGGGTGGGGGTGGGGGTGGTGGTAAGGGCTCCACGAGCTGCTGCTCAAGCTACTGCCGCTGTTGGTCAGTCCGGGGGTCACTCCCCCCAACCCTGCTCCTCTTCCCCCCGCTCCACCTCCACCACTACCACCTCCACCAACTCCACCTCCTCCACCTCCTGCACCTCCACCACCACTACTACCCACAGAAGGTCCGAGACTGGAGGTACTGCCCTTCGCGCCGCTAGCGCGCCTGCTAGGGTCTGAGGACGAGGACGAGGAGGCTGAAGAGTGCTGCTTTCTCCGTGTCAGCAGAGGCAGTGAGGACACGGAGGCGGACGAACTCTGGCGACGGAGAGCGCGCTGATGCACGCTCTGATCCGGCACCACCGCCACCACCACTGACGACGACGCCGCTGCTGCTGTCGTCGTAGTCGTCGTAGTCGTCGTCGCCTGCCCTGCTGTAGCGCCTGGTGTTGGTGTTGGTGGTGGTGTTGGTGCTGCTACTGTTGCTGCAGTTGCTGCTGATGTGGATGAAGAGGACCCTGAAACTGACGCCGACGCCGCAGCGCTGCTTCTGCCACCACTGAGGCCAGCTTCTCCTCCTCCTCCTCCTCCTCTTCCTTCTCCCCCTACCCCTCCCCTTCCTCCTCCACCACCACCTCCACCCCTCCTCCTCCTCCTCCACTCCTCCTCGCTTCGCCTTCCCTCTCTCTCCCCACACCACCACCACCACTCCCCGACAACTTCTCCGTCAGGTTACGCGGGTGGCTGCCCCCACCCCCACCCGTCCCCACCCCTCCCCACGCTTCTCCTCGTTCGTTGCCCCCTCCCCCTCCTCCTCCTCCTCCTCCCACCCATCCAGCAGCTCGCGCGCTGGCGATGGCGGCAGTGCCGCCGCCGTTGCTGTTGCTGCTGCTGCTGTAGTCTCCGCGACGGTGGGGAGGGTGGTGGTGGTGGCTGTGGTGGCTGTGGTGGTGGTGGTGGTGGTGATGGTGGTGGTGGTGGTCGTGGCGCTGTGATTTGTTGCTTTTCGCTCCGCTATTATTACTGGTACCGGTAGTACCGGTACCGGTACCGCCCGACTGGCATTTTCACGACGGAGCAGAGGCGAAGACAGGGGCGAGGTTTGGGACGTGGAATCTTCGTCGTCCCCTGTAGAACTCCCTTCATCTTCTGCCATGGACAAGGCCGGGCGGGGTAGGAGGGACAGGTAGGTAGCCCTCTC
>CM054147.1:48111229-48131229 GCA_028751875.1 Rapana venosa
TGATTTCTTTTCGATGTTGTCTCTTTAAAAAAAAAATTACCATTTTTGTTGTATTTTGAGCTGCTAACGTTTGTTAAATCTAATCATCTCTGCGCTTTTGTGCACTTATGTCTTTTGTGTTGTCTAGCTATAGCAGCTGTGTGTGTGTGTGTGTGGCACGCGCGTGTGCGTGTATGTGTGTGTGTGTGTGTGTTTGCTTGTTTACGTTTGTTTGTTTGTTTGTTTGTTTCATTGATTATTTGTTTGTTTGATTTATCTTTTTTTTTACTGAGAAAACCGTTGTTATTGTGATGTTTGCGCTTGTCACTACTTTTTGGAAAGCTTTCTTTGTGAGTAGTACCACTGTCTAGATAGTATCCTGCCTGAACTCAGAGTGCAGCTACTTTAACTGAGGGCAAACGATCGCATACGCAAACGGTCACATATGCAAACGGTCACATACACAAATGGTCGCATACGCAAACGGTCTCATACGCAAACGGTCTCATACACAAACGGTCGCATACGCAAACGGTCTCATACACAAACGGTCGGATACGCAAACGGTTGTATACACAAAAAGTCGCATACACAAAGGATCGCATACGCAAACGGTCGGATACGCAAATGGTCACATACGCAAACGGTCGCATACACAAACGGTCGCATACGCAAAATCTCACCTTTAGTAAACCTTTGAGCTCTAGCTGAAGAACAAACAAAACAAAACAAAAAAAAGAAATATACCTACAGCAATATTCGTACTGGGGATTTTGCCATCTTCTAATGATCATCTTCATGTCAGTTAGTTTAGGCATTTAACAAACCCAATTTAATGTTGGATGTATGTAAGTGAATGTTGCACTTCAGGAAGAGAGCCAGAGAGAGAGAGAGAGACAGACAGACAGACAGACAGAGACAGATACAGATACACACACAGACCAGGCTGAGACAGAGAGGGACAAAAACAGACAGAAATGCAGAGACCAGGCAGAGATAGAAGATTTGCAAAGAAGAAGAAGAATTGCGAAGAAGAAGAATAATTGCGAAGAAGAATTGCGAAGAATTGCGAAGAAGAAGAATTGCGAAGAATTGTGAAGAAGAAGAAGAATTGCGAAGAAGAAGAAGAAGAAGAAGAATTGGGAGGAAGAAGAATTGCAAAGAAGAAGAAGAATTGCGAAGAAGAAGAAGAAGAATTGCGAAGAAGAAGAAGAAGAAGAAGAAGACGAGGAGTAGGAGAAGGAGGAGGAGGAGGAAGAGGAGGAGGAGGAGAAGGAGGAGGAGGAGGAGGAGGAGGAGAAGAAGAAGAAGAAGAAGAAGAAGAAGAAGAAGAAGATCAACAACAACAACAACAATAACAACAACAACAACAGCAGCAGCAAAGAAGAAGTCGGTATAACATGACTTTCTTGACTTTAGTGATATGGGTACCTGTATTCCAGCCCTGAAGGGAATGCTGTATACACTTTAAAACAAAACCAAAAAGACCAGAAACCTAGGACTATACTCTTATCAGTTCTCCTTTATCTGTTCCAGGTATCTGTAAGCCTATAAAGCTATTTGTGTGATTTTTTTCTGATATCATTCTATCCCGTTTACCTTATTTGCATTATATCGAATATTTCTTTCGTATTGTGAATAATGGTGTGTGTATATAACGATTTTCTGATAGAACTACGAGATTAAAAACAGGTAATCAAAAAAGAAAAAAATAGAAAGGAAAGAATGAAAAAGACCAAAGACAAAAAATGCAGGAAATCAGAAAGAAAAATAAATGTATAAAATCGAAAGAAAGAAAGAAAGAAAGAAAGGTCGAAGGAAGGAAGGACGGAAGGAAGGAAGAAAGAAAGAAAGAAAGAAAGAAAGAAAGAAAGAAAAAAAAAGAAAGAAAGAAAGAAAACGACAAACAAATATAGACGCAGGAAAACGAACAAATGAAAGAAAGAAGCAAAGAACAAATTCCAGAACGAAAGAAGGACAGAAAAGGAAGTCAAGCAAACAGACAGACAGACAGAAGGAAAGACAGTGAAAAGAAAAAAGAAAGGATGGATGCAAATGATGAAGAAAGAAAGAAAGAAAAAAATGAAAGAAAGAAGGAAAGAGAGAGAGAAAGAACGAAAGACAGACAGACAGACAGAAAGAAAGAAAGAAAGAAAGAAAGAAAGAAAGAAAGAAAGAAAGAAAGATTAAACGCGTATAAAAGACAAATGAAAAATTCTACCGGTGAATTGAAAATACAAAATCAAAGAGGAAAAGAAAGAAAGAAAGAAAGAAAGAGAGAAACAAACAAACAGACAAATATAAACACAGAAAAAATACATGAAATAAAGATTCAAAGATAAAACCAAAATAGAGAAAGAGAGCAAGAGGGAAAGGGGGAAAGAGAGACAGACAGACAGACAGACAGACAGACAGACAGAAAGAAAGAAAGAAAGAAAGAAAGAAAGAAAGAAGAAAGAAAGAAAGAAATAAAGGACGAAAGTAAAACAGACACAGAGGGACATACAGACAGACAGAAAGTAAGAAAGAAAGAAAGAAAGAAAGAAATCTTTACAGCAATATAACAACAATATGTATTACACTATGCGATGTGTCACGGTATAGGACTTTGCATTTTCAAGCCTAATGCATGTGATTCTTGTAATGACTCTGGTGCGAATGTTTGAGCATCAGTGACTTTTGTGGTGGAATGGATATATGTACCGGTCAAATAGAATTTTAAAAGATATTGAATGAAAGAAAGGAAGGAAGGAAGAAAAAAAAGAAAGAAAGGAAGAAAGAAACAAACAAACAAATAAACAAACAAAGAAACAAAGAAACAAAGAAAACACATGAAATACAAAGAAACAACTAATTCATAGAGAACTGCTTTTTTCAGTCTAAGAAATATCTGTATTAATATCTGCTGCACGTGATAAGATACTGTTAAGTATATAACGCAAAGATTTTAATTATTAACGAAAAACAAATAAAAAAGCCAATAACATGAAAAAGCACAAAAAACAACTAAAAGTAAAAAAAAAAGAGAAAAAAAGAAAACAGTAAAGGAACCATCAAAGAAATAGTTCCACAGACAGAACAAGAATGAATAGAACGAAAGAAAGATAAAAAAGAAAGAAAAAAAAGAAAGAAAGAAAAAAATTAAAAAAAAAAGAAACGAAAGAAAAAAAGAAAGAAAGAAAAAGAAAGAAGACAGAAAGCAAAAGATGAAGAAAGAAAGAAAAGAAAAAAGAAAAAAAAAAGAAGAAAGAAAAAAGAAAAGAAAAGAAAAAGAAAGAAAGAAGGAAGGAAGAAAGACAGACAGACAAGACAGAAGAAAGCTTCAAAAAAAGAAAAGGAGAAAGAAAGAAAGAAAGACAGACAGAAGACAGAACAGACAGAAAGACAGAAAAAAACAGAAAGAAGACAGAAAAGAAAAGAAGAAGACAGAAGAGAAGAAAGAAAAAAACGAAGAAAGAAAAGAAAAATAAAGAAGAAAGAAAGAGAAAGAAAGAAAAAGAAAAGAAGGACAGACAGACACAGACAGAAAGACAGACAGAAAGAAAGAAAGCTTCAAAAAACGAAACAGAGAAAGACAGAAAAAGAAGCAACGAAGATCTCAGCAGGAAATCCAAAGCCTCCCAATCGATGGCTTAACTGCCATGTGAAGGCATTTCTGTCTGCTGTATTCAGATTTACGGGGCTCTCATCATACTGCCATTGTTAATATTCATGCTTTTTTGTGAATGATCTCTTCTCGCTTTGATCTATCCAACCTTCTCCTTCTGATACTCTACAGAGAAACAGGCATACATACTCTTGAACAAAAAAGCATACTCGCACATAATTTATGTGCATCCAAGTACAAACGAACGTGTGTGCTGGTGAGCGTGCGTACCCACGCACAGACACACAGACACAGACACACAAGTACACATACATACATACACACACACAACACACACACACACACAACACACACTCAACGATAGAGAGGGAGAGAGAGAGAGAGAGAGAGAGAGAGAGAGAGAGGGGGGGGGACAGACAGACAGACAGACAGACAGAGACAGACAAAGACAGAGTGACAGACAGACAGAGACCGAGACAGAAAAACAGACAGACAGACAGACGGACAGAGAGATAGACAGACAGACAGTCAGACAGACAGACAGATAGACAGACAGACACATAAATGCGAGCATACGGTCTCTCTCTCACTTTATCTCTGCCTCTGTCTCTCTCTGTCTCTCCCTCACTCTCACTCTCTTTATCTCTGTCTCTCTCTCCCTCTCTCTCTCTCTCTCTCTCTCTCTCTCTCTCTCTCTCTCTCTCTCTCTCTCTCTCTCTCTCTCTTTACCATATCTGATCTTAGATTGCATCAATTTTATCGGAATTATCATACAGATGTGTGTAATTTTATACTCCATTTGCTCAATGGGACGAGAAACGAATCCAAAAATAGCTATCTAACTTTACGAGAAACAGAAGGAAAAAACATATGCAGGCTGTGGCATTGTTGGATCTTTAACGTGTGCAGAAGTATAGCATGAATGAATTTGGGTTCATGTGATTGTATGATTTGTTGTGTATCGTTATGATGATTAGTTCATGAACTTGTGAAGGTTGTATTTCTCTCTCTCTCTCTATCTCTCTCTCTCTCATCTCTCTCTCTCTCTCTCTCTCCTCTCTCTCTCTCTCTCTCTCTCTCTCTCTCTCTCTCTCTCTCTCTCTCTCTCTCTCTCTGCTGCCTGCCTGCCTGCCTGCCTGCCTGTCCTCTACTCCGTCTGTCTGTCTGTCTCTGCCTCTGTCTGTCTGTCTGCATGTCTGTCTGTCTGTCCGAACCCCCCCCCCCCCCCACCTTTCTCTCTCTCTGTCTCTCTCTCTCTGTCTCTCTGTCTGTCTCTGTCTCTCTCTTCTCTCTCTCTCTCTCCTCTCTCTCTCTCTCTCTCTCTCTCTCTCTCTCTCTCTCTCTCTCTCTTCTCTCTCTCTCTCTCAACCCCCCTTCATGTATGGGCCAATGGCCTTTTTGTGAATAAATCTTTCGATTTCGTGTTCGAGTTGAGTTCGAGTTTCTCTCTCTCTCTCTCTCTCTCTCTCTCTCTCTCTCTCTCTCTCTCCTCTCTCTCTCTCTCTCTCTCTCTCTCTCTCTCTCTCTCTGTGTCTTTCTGTCTATCTGTCCGTTAACATCTTTCTTCATTCATCGGTTTGTTTTAGTGTGTTCAATCTTTCCTTGTCGTTTGAGCATGGAGGAGGTTCCATCTATCTCTTTTTCTTTTCCCAGTTTATGATATCTCTTTTGTTTTTAACTCTATCTTTTTCAATGTTTCAACTAGTCAATTATTTTATTCACTGTTTCTGTAAGTTGATCTATCGTTTCTCAATTAAAGTGTTTAATTGGTTAAAACTGTTAATCATTGTTGGCTGCATGTGTAGGAGTGGGTTGAATATAAGCGCTTTGATTTGTTAATTTTTACAAGAAAAAAAAGTAAAAGGTGTTGAGTTATCGTGTGTGTGGTGTGTGTGTGTGTGTGTGTGTGTGTGTGTGTGTGTGTGTGTGTGTGTGTGTGTGTGTGTGTGTGTGTTGAGGGAAGGGGGAGGAGAGAGAGAGAGAGAGAGAGGAGTGTGTGTGTGTGTGTGTTTGTGTGTGCGCGTGTGTGTGTGAGTGTGAGTGTGTGGTGTGATGTGTTTGTGTGTGTGTGTGTGTGTGTGTGTGTGTGTGTGTGTGTGTGTGTGTGTGTGTGTGTGTGTGTGTGTGTGTGTGTGTGTGTGTGTGTGTGATGTGTTTGTGTGTGTGTGTGTGATTGTGTTTGTGTGTTAGTGAGTGCATCAGCGTGTCTGCCATGCACAAGCGAGCATATCTGCATGTGTACAGAAAGGTGTACATAACTCCTTTTTAGTCAGTATCGGTCTTCTTCTTTTTTTTGTTCATTGGCTAACGGTTTGCAAATTCACCTATGCTAAGATTTTGAATATCATCATATTAATAATAATAATAATAATAATAATTATAATTATAATAATAATAATGATAATGACAATAATAATAATAATAATATAATAATAGTAATAATAATAATATATAATATATTATTATTATTATTATTATTTTGAACATGCATCCATCTGCCCACTGATTGCGTCACAATTAAGGTAGCTGTATTCTGACGAACAACACCAGGCGTGCACGCATGTCTGAGATGTGTCGTCCATTCCTACTGGCACGCAATACCATTCTCTTCCGACAAGTGGAACGAATTTCAACGTATATGGAAAATGTTCTCCCTGCGCTTTTACACGGGACCTTGGTCTCATCTGAAAGATTTGTTTTTGGGGGATGGAGTTAGATTTGATCTTAACTTCATGGAAAGCAATGTCCTTGAACGGAGTCTTGGTGGTGGCTCAAACCTATGCTTTTAGAAAGCAAGATCAACAGTCTAACCACTAGGCTATCCCCAGCCCCTCGCCCCCCCTCCCTCCCCTTCTCCCGCCATCTATCAACATAGCACAGTCACTCTAACAAAGTATTTTTGTATGACCTGATTATTCTTCAATTGTTACTGAATACTCAAAGTAAGGTAGTTATAGTATCACAATAAAAGAAGAAAAAAGGGTGGCGCTGCTCTTGTGGCGACGCGATTTCCCCGCGGAGAGCAGCCCGAATTTTCACGAAGAGAAATCTCGTGACTTAAAGTGGTATAAAATTTAAAAAATAATAAAATAAAAAATAGAATTTATGTAGAGCCAGCATTATTAGTATTGCTTTATTACCCACTCACAACCCACTTCTTGCAGCGTTCTGACAGGGTCTGGCACCATGCCAGAGTGTCAGGACTGACAATCACCCGACAGACATTTGCCTTGGAGATACGGGTCAATAGCACCACTACACTTGATGGGATGGATGTCTTTTCTAGTTCCTTCTGCCAGTGCGTCTCTGAACTAGTTTACAGGGCTTTGCTTTTTTGTGTGTGAATATTTCTTGTATGTATTGAATGACACGCTTTTAGTGTGATATGCCCACACTCCCCTCACCATTGTATTCTACCCCTCACCTCCCCACACAAACAAACAAACAAAGAGAGACAGACTGACAGACAGACAGACAGAGAGAGATGGACAGAGATAAAAGTAGCACAAAAACTAGTAGTATGGGCTCTTGTGTGTGTGTGTGTGTGTGTGTGTGTGTGTGTGTGTGTGTGTGTGTGGTGTGTGTGTGTGTGTGTGTGTGTGTGTCTGTGTCTGTGTCTGTGTCTGTGTGTGTGTATGTGTTCACACAGGTGTGTAAGTTTGTGTATCTATTTTCAGCATCACGTGATGGTTAGACTTATCAAGGGGAGAATAGATCATTCACAAAAAAACATGAATATTAACAATGGGAGTATGATGAGAGCCCTGTAAATCTGGATACAGCAGACAGAAATGCCTTCACATGGCAGTTAGCCCATCGATTGGGAGGTTTTGGATTTTCTGCTGAGATCTGCATTGCGTTTTATTTTCTTTCTTATTTATCCTGAATATTCTTGTGCTTTTGATTTCTTCTTCCATGTTATTACGTTTCAAAGCCTTTTAAACTCGATATTCAGGCTTTGCTTAAACTTTAATTTATAGTTCTAAACAGCATGGCATTTCATGATTCAATACAGATACAGTTATTGTTTGTGTGTGTGTTATTATTTTATTTCGAGGATAATGGAATATGCACTCACGTGGGTTTTTTTTCATCCAGTTCCTGTGTGTATGCAGTTTTGTAAATGTTGTTATCCATTCCCACCCGTGCGTTTGTGTGTGTGTATGTGTGTGTGTGTGTGTGTGTGTGTGTGTGTGTGTGGTGTGTGTGTGTGTTGTGTGGTGGTGTGTGTGGTGTACATGCTTGAGTGTATTAACATATCTATCATGTATGGGCGTGTCTTCACCAATACACGGATGCATACACACACACACACACACACACACACACACACACACACACACACACACACACTTTCTCTCTTGATCTGTTCTTATAGCATTATCACTCCGCCAAACACGTATTGTATGGCAATACTGTTTATAATGTGCTATCAACATTAGCATCACCTTATAACCACTCACAAAGAGCTTCTTGCAGCATTCTGACAGGGTCTGGCACCATGCCAGAGTGTCAGGACTGACAGTCACCCGACAGACCTTTGCCTTGGAGATACGGGTCAATAGCGCCACCACACTTGATGGGATGGATGTCTTTTCTAGTTCCTTCTGCCAGTGTGTCTAGGACTAGTTTACAGGGCTTTGCTTTTTTCGTGTGAATATTTCTTGTACATATTGATTGACATGTTATTTCTAGTTATATGTCTACCCTACCCTCCTCCTTGCTTCCTCCCCCTCCCCACACAAACAGATGGAGATGGAGACAGACAGACAGACAGACAGAGACACAGAGAGAGAGACAGACACACAGACAGACAGACATAAACACAGACAGACAGTGTGTGAGTGTATGTGATAGAGAGAAGCAGAGAGAGAGAGAGAGAGAGAGAGAGAGAGAGAGAGAGAGAGAGAGAAGAGAGAGAGAGAGAGAGAGAGGAGAGAGAGAGACATACAGACAGACAGAAACAGAGAGAGAGAGAAACAGAGAGAGAGAAAGAGTGAGAGATGAAGATGGGTAGGGAAAAAGAGAGGGAGACAGAGACAAACAGAGACAGAAAGAGACAAAGAGAGAGGCGGAGAGAAACAGAGTCAGAGGGAGTAGGTAACAGGAAAAATATAGAAATAGCATAAAAACAAATAGTAAGTGAGTATGTGTGTGTGTATGTGTGTGTGTGAATGACTGCATTCAAATATATGTCATGCACGGGCATGTCTTCACCCATACATGGATGCACACACACACACACACACACACACACACACACAACACACACACACACACACACACACACACACACACACACACACACACATTTTCTCTCATAATTTGTTTTTATAACGTTGTCTTTTCCAATAAAACTAGTGTTCCATGTGGTCTGTTAAAGTCTTCATTGCTAGCATTATCAGAATCGCTTTATTACCTGTTCACAAAAACCGCTTCTTGCAGCATTCTGACAGAGTCTGGCACCATGCCAAAGTGTCAGGACTGACAATCACCCGACAGACATTTGCCTTGGAGATACGGGTCAATAGCGCCACTACACTTGATGGGATGGATGTCTTTTCTAGTTCCTTCTGCCAGTGTGTCTCTGAGCTAGTTTACAGGGATTTGCTATTTTTGTGTGAATATTTCTTGTATATATTGAATGACATGCTTTTAGTGTGATATGCCTACACTCCTCTCCCCATTGTATTCTACCCCTCACCTCCCCACACAAATAAACAAACAAAGACAGACAGACTGACAGACAGACAGACAGAGATAAAAGTAGCACAAAAACTATTAGTATGGGCTCTTGTGTGTGTGTGTGTGTGTGTGTGTGTGTGTGTGTGTGTGTGTGTGTGTGTGTGTGTGTGTGTTGTGTCTGTGTCTGTGTCTGTGTGTATGCGTTCACACAGGTGTGTAAGTCTGTGTATCTATTTCCAGCATCACGTGATGGTTAGACTTATCAAGGGGAGAATAGATCATTCACAAAAAACCATGAATATTAACAATGGGAGTATGATGAGAGCCCTGTAAATCTGGATACAGCAGACAGAAATGCCTTCACATGGCAGTTAGCCCATCGATTGGGAAGTTTTGGATTTCCTCCTGAGATCTGCATTGCGTTTTATTTCTGTCTTATCTATGCTGAATATTCTTGTGCTTTTGCTATCTTTTTCAATGTTATTACGTTTAATAGCCTTTTAAACTCCAATATTCAGGCTTTGTTTAACCTTTAATTTATAGTTCTACACAGCATGGCATTTCATGATACAATACAGATACAGTTAGTGTGTTTTGTGTGTGTGTGTGTGTGTGTGTGTGTGTGTGTGTGTGTGTGTGTGTGTGTGTGTGTGGTGTGTGTGTGTGTGTGTGGTGTGTGTGTGTGTGTGTGTGTGTTGTGATTCTTTTATTTCGAGGATAATGGAATATGTACTCATGTTGTTTTTTTCAACCAGTCCCCATGTGTATGCAGTTTTGTGAATTGTGTCATCCATTCCTACCGGTGTGTGTGTGTGTGTGTGTGTGTGTGTGTGTGTGTGTGTAAGTGCGCATGCTTCAGTGTATTAACATATCTACTATGTATGGGCATGTCTCCACCCATACACAGACCCTTCGGATTGAGACTATAAACCAAGGCCCCGTGTGCGAACACACACACATCTTGTGCACATATTAAAACCTGTTCCGTTTTTCGTAAGAGTAGGCCACTGTTAGCCGGTGGGAACGATCACAGAATTATGGATGTAAAAAAGCACATAAGTGTTTATTCCATTATCCTCGATATAAAAGAATAAAATATAAAAATAAAATATAATATAAATGCACACACACACTTTCTCTCTTGATCTGTTCTTATAGCATTATCACTCCACCAAACACGTATTGTATGGCAATACTGTTTATAATGTGCTATCTGCATTAGCATCACTTTATTACCCATTCACAACACGCTTCTTGCAGCGTTCTGACAGAGTCTGGCACCATGCCAGAGTGTCAGGACTGACAATCACCCGACAGACATTTGCCTTGGAGATACGGGTCAATAGCGCCCCCACACTTGATGGGATAGATGTCTTTTCTAGTTCCTTCTGCCAGTGTGTCTCTGAGCTAGTTTACAGGGATTTGCTTTTGTTGTATGAATATTTCTTGTATACATTGAAGGACATATTTTTTTATATCTGCATGCCTACACTCCCTTCCTTATTGCTTCCTCTTCCTCACCTCCCCACACAAAACGCACATAGAGAGAACTCAAACTCGAACTTGAATGTTTTAATGAGGGTAAATGGATAAGCCAAGGGCTTCTTTACACCAGGCCCTCAAGGAAAAAAAGGGCAAACAAACATCAATAAATGTATAATACATACCCAATAAATCTAACAATAAAGTTAATCACTTATAGATGCAATCAACTACTAACATTATCATTCAAATAAACCAACCAATCAATACAAATGGGTTAATTACATATCTATACACATCAAAATTTCCCTCACACATAAATATACATTCACACTACCACCATCCACACTCAGAGATAGAGATAGACAAACAGACAGACAGAGAGGCATACAGATAGACAGAGACAAAGGTAGGCAGAAACAGGAAACAATATTAAAGTACATTAAAACCAAATAGACAGACAGACAGACAGAGATAAAAGTAGCACAAAAACAAGTAGTATGCGCTCGTGTGTGTGTTTGTGTGTGTGTGTGTGTGTGTGTGTGAGTGTGTGTGTGTATGTGTGTGTGTGTGTGTGTGCGCGCACAGGTGTGTAAGTCTGTGCATCAATTTTCAGCATCACGTGATAGTTAGACCTATTAAGGGTAGAATAGATCATTCACAACAGACCATGAATATTAACAATGGCAGTATGATGAGAGCCCCGTAAATCTGGAGACAGCAGACAGAAATGCCTTCACATGGCAGTTAGCCCATCGATTGGGAGGCTTTGGATTTCCTGCTGAAATCTGTGTTATTTCACTTATTTTCAATCCTTTTTATCTCTTTTTTTCCTTATTCTTTTCTCAGTTTTGTGCTCTCTTTATTTTTTGTTTGCTAGTTTTTGGAGGGATTTTGATTTATTCTATGTTTATATTTTAAAGATTGAAACAGCATATCATTTCATAGCCTCAAAATGTCTTTTCTCTCTACAAAATTTTGTTTCTATCCTTTCGTGTGTGTGTGTGTGTGTGTGTGTGTGTGTGTGTGTGTGTGTGTGTGTGTGTGGTGTGTGTGTGTGTGTGTGTGTGTGTGTGTGTGTGTGTGGTGTGTGTGTGTGTGTGTGTGTGTGTGTGAGTGTGTGTGTGTGAGGTGTGGTGGTGTGTGTGTGTTAGTGTGTGTGTGGCGAAGTGTGTGTGTGTGGTATCTGTTTGTCTTTTTCTTTCCCTTTTCTTTTTTTTCCCCTTTTCTCCCTTTCATTCTATTTTGGAGCTCTAGCTGAGGAACGACCAAACAAAATAAAACCAAGCCAAGAACAGGATTTCCCCCATCATTTTGTTGCTCATAGACCATTGCAAACCTGCCATCAACCGTTTCTTTGTACAATGCAGAGTCGTTCTTTAAACAGAATTCATTCAATACTCATACAACATGAGCGAATTGACTAAAAATGCAGTTCGTTTGGTCTGTTGTGGCGACAAAGTGATTCTATGTGCTAATTTACCACCACCCCCACCCCCACCCCCCAATGTAAAGATAAAACATTGACAAACAGAAACGTAGCCGGATTTGTTTTCACAGAGTTAAATTTAGCTATTCACACTTACACATTTTTAAGATGAAGTTTTAAAAAAAACAGTTAATACAACATAGCTTTTATAACATTCCCTGGAGGCTTAATCCAAGAAAAAAATAACACAAGGAAACAAAGCACCCCCCCCCCCCCAAAAAAAAAAAAAAAAACCACCCAACCCAACAACAACAAATAACAGAACAGAAAACGTAAATAAAATGTCAGTTGTCTAAACTTAAGTATGGAAATACACAAAAAATCACAAACAAAATAAACAACGCAAAACTGGAGGGAAAATATTTATTTAAAAAAACAAACGACCGTACAAAACAAAAGGTACAGTTTGAAATGAGAAACAGTGAAAAACAGCTAACAATTATCTTCTTCACTGCACAACCACCAAGTTAATGTTTCTTAAATAGCTTACGTATGCTAGGACAATGGACCATAAACCACAGTTTAATTAACACATATAACCTTAACTTGGACTCCATTCAAGATTGAACATTGCATCAAGATCTGAGCGAATGCAATCCCATTATGTGTAAGGGATTTTTTGTTGTTGTTTGTTGTATTTCTTCTTCTTCTTCTTCTTCTTCTCCTTCTTCTTCTTGGTTTGCATAATCCAACCCACACGTGCGCGCGCCTGTGTGTATGTGTGCGTGCGTGCGTGCGCGTGTGCGTGTGTGTGTGTGTGTGTTGGGGGAGAGAATGTGTGTATGTGTGAATTGGGGGAGATAATGTGTCGCTGATTTTGATGACACACATCCCCTTCCCCTTTTGTTTCAATTCGTACCTTTTTGTCAATGTCGTCACCTCCTCACCTAACCTTATGATTAGGCTCATATGTGTGAGAATTCTTTGCGCTCTATAAACGAACGACACGTTCAAAGATATATTGGTAATTCTAGGCAATGATTGAAGCATTCGTACACGCGCGGGGTGCACACCCCACACACACACACACACACACACACACACACAAACAAGCATCACACACACACACACAAACAGGGGGAAAAGAGGAAGAGAGAGAGAGAGAGAGAAGAGAGGAGAGAGAGAGAGAAGAGAGAGAGAGAGGCAGGCAAACAGACAGAACTCGGAAATCGATCTCCAAAAATCTACACACCAAATACACAACTGTGTTGCTCAGAGCAAAAGAGTTGGTTCGTTTAAGCAAACTGACGCAATCCCTAGAATAATACTCTTGGGGTTTGCTACGCATGCCCATAGATACGGGTCACATTGAACTCACTTGAAATAAAACATCCCCAAACGAACTATAATTTCCCATGTCGATATAGAATTTCACGCGAAAAATCTACAAACAAAATGATATAAATGTTTTTAAAAGCAAATTATCTTCCAACTGAGTAAATGAGATAAGAGTGTACCACAAACAAAACTTTCATTCACAATCAATATGTCAAGGCTGCTATTTAGATGTATGCCAGATACACACATACAGGCGCGCGCGCGCGCACGCACGCACACACACACACACACACACACACACACTCACAAGCCTGATCTAGGGTATAATATATGCAGCATTGCCTAACAAGGTCAACATGATTGTATTTTTCCTATTTTAGTCAGAAAATGTATTTCCGTGTTTTGTTTTGTTTTGATGTGATGTGATTTAAAAGAAAGCAGAAAGAACGAAGCAAAGTTGTTTTTTTAACATTTTTTTAAGATAAAATGTTAGCTTTAGTTCACTGAAAAATCATTTTCTTTTTCATCAATACTAAAAAGAGTGTGTTTACCTTTTGCTTTTATTTGTCTCCGTGTGTGTGTGTGTGTGTGTTTGTTTGCTTGTTTGGTTGGGTTATTTTTGGTTTGTTGTTGTTGTGTTGTTTTGTTTGATTGTTTCTTTCTTTCTTTGTTTTAAAGGGTTGTGGTCATTGCGTCAATGTTAAGAAAGACATGGTCTTCAGAGCATTGTAAGAATGTGTTTAAAACTAGAAGTCTGAGCAATCGACGTAGAAGAAGAAGAAGACTAAAAGTGAGACAAACCAGATTCCACGTTGTACCACAATCATTAACCTTTTTGCTAGGCTATTGCTTGTTGGCTAATCCTCCTCTTGGTTTCTTTTTTGATAGTTTTATTGTTACAATCAAATGCCGAGTCTGAGAGGAGGGGGTGGAGGGTGGTGGGGGGATGGGGGAATAGCCTCAAGTTTACAGCTTTGAAATTGAGATTTGACAGCCTGGATTCGAGCCCCCACTGAGCTTGAGGCATCTGTTTTAGGGTGAGAGAGAGAGAGAGAGATATATATATATACATATATACATATTATATAATATATATATATATAATATATATATATATATATAAAATATATATATATATAGATTATAATATAGGAAAGGAGCAGTAGAAAAGCTTACACACACACACATATATATATAGAGAGAGATCTAGATAGATAGATAGATACATGCATACATAGATACATAGATACATAGATAGATACATAGATACGTAGATAGATATGTGTGTGTGTTTTAAAGAAAATTATCTTCCAACTAAATAAATGATATAAGAGTGCATGGAAAACAAAACTTTTATTCACAATCAATAAATCAAGTCTGCCATATATATGTATATATATATATAGAGAGAGAGAGATAGATAGATAGATAGATAGATAGATAGATAGATAGATAGATAGATAGATAGATAGATAGATAGATAGATAGATAGATAGATAGATAGATAGATAGATAGATAGATAGATGGATGGATGGATGGATAGAAGACAGACGACAGACAGACGGGATAGATAGATAGATAGATAATAGATAGATAGATAGATAGATAGATAGATAGAAGATAGTAGATAGTAGATAGATAGATAGATGTAGATAGATGATAGATGATAGAACTCGAACTCGAACTCGAACTCGAACTCGAAATTTTATTGAGATAAATGGTTTAAGCACAGGGCTTCTTTACACCATGCTCTCAAAAAAAAAAAAAACCCAGGAAAAAAACAATAAAAGAAGGAAAAAGTCAAGAAAACTACATACCCCCCCCCCCCCCCCCCCCCCCCCCCCCCCCCCCCCCACACGACACACATAAATCAAAACACAAAAAACTGAAACTTAAACCTAGCAGCAACAAATAATAAACACACAGCAATGCAAAAAACCCTTCAAGTAAACAAAGTAGGGCAAAACAGTAAGAATCAGCAATTTTAGATACATTCCAATGGAAGATCAAATGGGGAAATCATAATAAAATTTACTATACTATTTTTAGATGAAAATCAAAGAGACAGTGAGAGAGGAAGAAAAGAGGGAGAGGGAGGGAGGAAGAGAGACAACAGACAACAAAACAGGCAGGGGACAGAATAGAGACGGAGTTATAGACAGTACAAAAAATACGATAAAAAAGAGAATATACAAACGCATTTAACACTATGTAGGGGAAATGAACAAGTACAACGTTTTTTTGCACCAGCCCACTCCACTCCCCATTTTCCTAAGGAAATAATTATAGAATAAACCCAACAAGGTTCAATCCAAACCAAAGGAATTTGTGGAAGAATGCATAAACACACACACTCACACACACATAACACCACACACACACACGCGCACACACACACACCACACCACACACACACACACAACCCCACACACTCACACACAAAAAAACAAACAAGCCCCAATTATCAACGAGAAAAACGAAGAAAAAATGAAGAAAAAGACAGCACACCCAAACAAGGTTACAAGTAAATATATCACACTCATACACACATTATATTCACAATCACTAAATAAGATTTATCAATAATGGCATAACAATAATTTCTAGTCTAAGCGGGAGTAGGAGACATGTTTTATGCAGCTTCTTGATTGCCCTGGGCCTTCCTTCAAGTTCTTCCCTGTCCATCTGCCCCCTCAGTCCACGTCTTCTGGATATTCATTTCCTCTCACAAGGACCAAGTGCTAGTTCTTTCAGACCACCTGAAACAAATATCTCTGAAACGATGTTTTGAAGGATGAAAAACTAGGGTTTTGTTTTAAGTGATCAGGGATTTCATTCCAAAGTTTACCTCCTGAATAAATTAAAGAAAACATGAAGAGATCAGTTTTTGGTCGTGGGATAAACAGTATACTTTTGCCTCGAACATTATTTACAATAAACTTGTTGTGAAGATAGGATTTGGGGCCCAAAATTATAAAATAATTTTGTACATGAACACACCTTTGTTAAAAAGACATCTTAAGTGGAAGGAAGAATATTAAGTCCTTGTAATCTGTTACTTCCAAGGGTGTTGATTTAAGAAGCACTAATTTTAAAGAACGTCTATACAAACTTTCTAATCGCTTTAGACAATTTTTACTGGGTAAATCCCAGCATGTGGAAGCATAAACTATGTCAGGCTGTATATAAGCATGAAAAAATAGTTTGCGGGTAGTTGATCAAGCAAAAGTTTTATTCTATTGAGCTGAAAGATTTTCTGGGCAACTTTTAGACAATTTGAAAGATGACTAACCAAGACAAATTGTTATCAATATTTAACCCAAGCAATTTATGAGAATCCACTTCTTCCAAGTGGGTTTGTAAACTTTAAGATCAGGTAACTTCAACTTAAGTTTTGTCGCTTTTGTTCTGGTTGTAATTAGCATAAATTTAGACTTTCCAGGATGGAGAGCCATATGGTTAAGTTCAGACCAATAAACAAGTTTATCAAAATCTTTTTGCAAATTTAAAACAAAGCGAACTTGCATCCTTACCTTTATTTTGGATCGTGGTATCATCAGCAAATAGTTCACATGAGGTGGAAACGTTCAGTGGAAGATCATTTACATAAACTGAAAATAAATGGGACCTAAAAAATGATCCCTGTGGAACTCCATAATTAATAGCATAAAGGGGGAGGTACACAATCTCGGTATACGCTTGTCGTCTATTACCTAGAAAGGACGATATAAGTCCCAAATGATTCATAACATAAGCCCAACATGTCTAGCTTTTTTAAAAGAAGAGATTTTCAATAGTGTCAAATGCCTTATAAAATCTACAAAATGGCTCCTGATAAATATTGTTATTAATGTTTCCATGCCCTTGTTCTATGAGATTTGTGAGAAGAGTATGACGAATGGTTCCTCCTGAATCCACTCTGGGTTTTTGGGGAAATAAATCATACTTGATAAAATAGATTGAAGGTTGCTCTTAAGGTGTTTTTCAAGGGGCTTAGACAACGTAGACAGAATAGAGTTAGGTCTATAATTTGAGGGATCATTTGGGTCGCCAGATTTAAAGGTGGTATTTTTTTGGCATCTTTAAATGCTTGAGGAAGCAGGATTTTTCTACACAGAGATTATAAATATATGTGATATGTTCAAGAATTATGGGAGCAGAGATCTTTAAAATTCTACTGTCAATGTCATCGAAGCCCCGCGATTTTGACTGTTTTAATGAGCACAGTTCTTTGTATAAACCCCAAAGTACACCAATAAACCCAAATTTCAACGTAGTAAGTATTTTTCTTGAATTACAAAAATCTTTTAAGCAAGCAATAGATAGATAGATAGATAGGGTAGATAGATAGATAGATAGATAGATAGATAGATTTGATAATAGATAGATAGATAGATAGATAGATGGATGGATGGATGGATGGATAGACAGACAGGCAGACAGACAGACAGATAGATAGATAGATAGATAGATAGATAGATAGATAGATAGATAGATAGATAGATAGATAGATAGATAGATAGATAGATAGAACCCACTCTTTCTGAAATATAAATCTACTGTCTATTTACGAACAGAACAATCCCACGTTTATCATAAACCTATCGCACAAATGTAATCAAGCCAACGATGCAAGTGGCACAACCTTTTATACTCTATATTACCAATGGATTTGATAGTATGCAGGGATCAAGCATTTGCTCAGAAGGCAAAGTTGACGTGCTTTCCGTTGCATTTCATCCCTCTTAAGTGGTTTCATTGCCCAGTTGGGGATACAAATGTGATAACGTTTTCATGAGTGGATAACTGGGAATACACAAATTCCCTGACTATAAGAAAAAGAATGTCCGTGCTACTAGGGTGGATTTGGTGTGCTATAATTATAAGCTGTATAGACTGAGTTTGTGTTGCATCGTTCTATTTGTAGAAAGGAATTGTATACATACCATTTTCTGTGTATATATATATATATATATATATATATATATATTTATATTTATATATATATATAGAGAGAGAGAGATAGATATACATAGATATATAGATATATGGACATATATGTATGTCTCTATCTATAATACACACACCTATAATATAAAATTTTTATATAAAATATTTATATATAATATTATATATATATATTTATATATAAATATATATTTTTTTGAGTGTGTGTGTGGTGGGGGGTCTGTATCTGTTTGTCTGTGTGTCTGCGTCTATCTTTGTCATGTCTCCATTTGCATGTGCCTGTGTCTTTGTCTTTATCCTGTGTGTTTGTTTTTTGTGTCTATCTGTATGTCTCTCATCATACGTACATGCCCACACCAACACACACACCACACACACACACGCACGCACGCACACACGCACGCAGTATAATCATTAAGAAAGTTGTTCTTAGATAGATGGCTTGATGAAAAAAGCAAATGCATTGCTTATTCAATTTACCATCTGGAAATAAAAATTTGACTTTACTTGACTTCACACACACACACACACACACACACACACACACACTTAACAATGTCTATAATCCCATATATTCTTACATACAAGAGCATGCCGGACAATGGAATATCATCGTACATCTATGACGCTATATGACATCAAATATCTTTCTCATTGCAACAACAACAACAACAACAACAATATCAACAAGATACTAGCTATCACATATTTGCTCAGAGGGCAATCTTGACGCCTGTCCGTTATGTTCCATGTCTCTTGTGTGATTGCATTTTCCCCGTTAGGGGGGCATATCTGTAATATATTATTTTCATGACTTTACAGGCAGGCTATCTGAGAATACAATTTGCCTGATTGCAACATCGTCAGTGGTGCCTCAAGGGTCTGCAAGACCACAGGATAGATGGAGGTGAGGGTGAAGAAAAATAGAATTTGAATGTTCACGCAACTAGTGATGGGTAGGTTTGTTATGATAACTAAATGAAGTTGGGCAGATTTCATTTTGTGTCATTCGTGTTGTGCTGACTGTTGGACATTTGTGTACATGTGTGTGAGTGAGTGAGTGAGTGAGTGAGTGAGTGTGTGTGTGTGTGTGTGTGTGTGTGTGTGTGTGTGTGTGTGTGTGTGTGTGTGTGTGTGCGCAAACTTATTTTTTAATGATGCTTCCTTTCTTTTCTTTTCTTTTGTTTCTTTTTCTTTCCTTCCTTTTCACTTTCTTAATTCTGTCTTTCTTCCTTCATTCCTTTCTCTCTTTTTTTCATTTCTGTCCTTTTTTCTGTCTTTCTTCCTTCATTCTTTTTTTTCTTCCTTCCTTGTTCCATTTCTTCCTTTCTCTTTCTTTTTTTCTTTCTTCATTTTTTTTGGTTTCTTTTGCCTTCCTTCCTTATTTTCTTTCTTTCTCTCTTTCTTTCTTCACTAATTGTTTCCCCTTCCTTTCGTTTTATTTCATTTCTTTCTCACTTTCTTCCATTTTCTTTTCTTTCTGCTTTCCTTTCTTTATTATTTCATCTTTC
>CM054147.1:48143729-48148729 GCA_028751875.1 Rapana venosa
CATCTGTGAGTGAGTGAGTGAGTGAGTGTAGTGAGTAACTGATTAACTTATTATTGGATCATCTGATACTTATAATCGCATCTGGACAAACACAGTCTAAGTACGATTGGAAGGTATGTGTGCAGTACACATCTAATACCCAACAGCGTATCACATCATTTTCCATTTTCTGATGGGTGCCCATCTTCCCATACAAGTGACCCTCATGTCTCTCTGTTTGCGTCCTCTATACAAAGGGAGGGTGGAGGGAAGAGAGGGTTTAAGGAAAAGGGTAGACGCTTGCTCCAAGAAAAGACCATCCATTTATACAGGGCTGTTGTCAGCTGAGAACCTACTTGGCAAACACCCAGGGTAGACTGGGTCACCTGTTTGTTGTAGAGGATAAACAGGGTTCTGTTGAAGAGGTGTCTGCTTGGTTTTTGGGTTGTAGCATGTGACAGTTTGAGCTATTGGTGAGCTGTGTGCTTCTGATTTGTTTGCACAACATTTTAAACAGTCTACGCTGTTATGTTTTGTTCAGCTGAATTATAGACTGGTTGGGTAATTGTTTGCATTATTCTTTTATTTCGAGGATAATGGAATAAGCACTTGTGTGCTTTTTTATATCTTACTTGACAGTCACCTCTTTTGCAATTACCTCATACAACTTTGTAAAATAAGGTGTTGCTATGACTAGCAGGCTTTTGGTGTAGACTTTGATGAAGCTCAAAGAAAAGGACACATCAGAGTGAAATTTCCATGTGTTTATATCTGATTTGTATTTTTTTAATATAACACCCCTTCCCTCTACAACCACCACCCCTAGATTAATGAATTTAGAATTGTTTCAGTTATTATATCAGTATTAAAGTTCATTTTGAGCTCGCCTGTTTGTTTTGCATACTACTGTTTATGCTTTGTTTAAGTGGGAAAAGAGTTATTATGCAAGTGTTCAAGTTAAAACAGGATGGAAAGCGTGAATTTTTTTTGTTCTGTTTTCAGTTTATTTTGCGACTTTTTTTTGTTAGACATGTTTACTAAAAATGTTGCTGGAGAGTTTATTAACCTACAAATAGTAAAAGGTGAATAAAATAAATGGTTTATGAAAGATTAAAAAAATAAATGAATTAAAAAATATATAAATAAGGTATTGCTATTACTCTGGGTATCCATGTCAATAATAGACATCACGTCGCATTAATTGTAATTACCAACACTTGCTATATGGCTTGAACAGTTTAATGGCAGGAAACGTAATTTAGTCATTACTCCTCTTTCTCTCACTCTCACACACACACACATATCATCATAAGTAGGACCCAACTCATGCCCATTTCATCTTAACACAATGGAAAAAGCTTGGTATTCTCTTACTACACTGATGGACTGTCAGACCATTTTCCATTCTGCTAATGGCTACCCATCTCTCCACACAACACACACACACACCCAGATGTATGGCTGTCTGCATCCTCCACTTAAGTGGTGAGGATGGGGAGAGGAGGGTGGAGCATAGTTTCTAGAACAGCCGGGTCATTCATCCACACAGTGCTGATGTCAGCTGATGAACCGACTTGGCAAACAAGCAAGGCAGAGTGGGTCACCTGTTTCATTACATAGCACAAACAGTGTTCTGTTGAATGGGGTTTCTGCTTGTTTATTTGTTAGCGTGATTGGGATAGCCTGGTGGTTAGAGTGATGCATTCGTGATCTTCTGACCCAGGTTCGAATCTCGTTCAAGAGGATTTTTTCCTCTGGAGTTTACATCATTCCCGACTCCACTCTCCCCCAAAAGTCCTTTGGATAAGATTTAAACCAAGGTCCCGTGTGTGAACGCACGCAGAATATATGCACACGTTAAAACTCGTTCCACTTTTTGGAAGAGTAGGCTATTGTGTGCCGGTGGGAATGGATACCAAAATGTACAAAATTGCACACGCACAGGGACTGGATGTAAAAAGTACATGAGTACTTATTCCATTATCCTTGAAATAAAAGAAAACAAAAAATTAAATAGATTGCATCAATGACTGGTGAGCTATGTGTTTCATGTGTGCTTCCCTAAGTATGGAGAAAGTACTCTGTAGTATTTTTGACTGACTGATTGAGCATCTGGTCGATTTATTAAAATGATTGAGTGTATGTGCACAGGTAAATATGCGATTGTATTTGCATGTGTGTGTGTGCGCACGCGTATGTGTGCATGCGCGCACGTCTGTGTGTGTGCATGCATGCACGCGTGCGTGCGCGTGCGTGTGTGTGTGTGTGTCCCCTAGGAAGTGAGAGCATAAAAAAAATTCCACTCCTAGTAATACTGTCGGAAATAATAATGATTGATTTCAGTTGAGTTCATTGAATCTCTCTCTCTCTGTCTCTCTCTCTCTCTGTCTCTCTCTCTCTTTCTCTTAAATCAAAGCGGGGAACATGAAAATGGCGTGTGTGTGTGTGTGTGTGTGTGTTTTGTGTGTGTGTGTGTGTGTGTGTGTGCAAGCTTGTGATAACAATAATTTATTAATGTATGATAACAATTAATGCATTCAGTTGAATATATAGTTATTGAAGATTCCTTCCTCTTTCGGTTTTCATTATGTCCTTGTTGCAAAAAAATATATTGCCTAAATTATTGTGTTCATACTGTTCTCTTTGCCAAAAATAATGTATTGTTAATGATATACATTACTTTCAGTGTTCAGTGCCCTCTCTCTCTCTCTCTCTCTCTCTCTCTCTCTCTCTCTCTCTCTCTCTCTCTCTCTCTCTTTCTCTCTCTCTCTCTGTCTCTCTCTCTGTCTCTCTCTCTCTCTCTCTCTCTCTCTCTCTCTCTCTCTCTCTCTCTTCTCTCTCTCTCTCTCTCTCTCTCTCTCTCTCTTTCTCTCCTAATACTCATTAAAAGTAGCATGAGGGTCCCTCTCCCTCAGGTCTCAGCATGAATGTAAGAGAGATAGGTATACACTGTACATACAGGACACAATGAACTGCTGATGGCTCCCCATCTCTCCACACAACACACACACCCAGATGTCTGGCTGTCGTCTGCTCCCTCCACCTAACTGGTGAGGATGGGGGGAGGAGGATGGACCCTAGTTTCTAGAACAGCCGGCCAGTCATCTATACAGTGCTGATGTCAGCTGATGAACTCACTCGGTAAACAAGTAGGGCAGAATGGGTCACCTGTTTTGTCTGGGAGGACAAACAAGCATTCTGTTGAAGGTGGTGTCTGTTTGGTTATTGGTCAGTGTGTGATTGCATCATTGACTGGTGAGCGATGTGTTTCGAACGTGTTGCCTTAAATATTTAAAACAAAAAATTCTGTGATATTTTATTGACTGATTGATTGATTGATCACCTAGTTGATTTGGTAAATGATTGATGGTATGTGCATACATGAGCATGTTTTGGTATTTGAATATATGTCTTTGTGTGTGTGTTTGTGTGTGAGAGAGAGAGAGAAAGACAGATTCACACAGAGAAAGATATATATAGATATATATATGTATATAGATATAGATATATATCTGTATATATACACACACAGAGTGTGTATGTGCGTGCGTGCGTTTGTGCGTGCGTGCGTGCGTACGTGCGCGCGTGTGCGTTTATAAGTTTGAGTAATTGCACAGATTCAGCCATCTTCTCCTGTGTGTATTATTGCCTCAGACAAGCTAGAGATGACAGCCAGGATCCACAGGTAGAAAAGGTCACACCGGAATGCTGAGAATGAAGTTGCTGTCCTTCATTAACGCTTCGGGTCAATGTGGCCATTGCTCCTTTGATTATATCAAGGCCACAAACAGATACAGATACAAAGATGGACACAGACACGGACAAAGACAAAACTACGCACAAAGACATACAATGGATTCAGACACAGACACAGACAGATGCACACAGTCACAGACACAGACACACAGAGATAAAGTCACAGACAGTCATCGATACAGACTCAGACCCACGCACACAAAGGCAAAGACAGAGATGCAGACATAGACACAAACACACAGACACAAACACACAGGCACAGGAAAATACACACACACGCACACACACACACAGAGGCACACACATAGACAAAGATACACACACGCATGTACACACACGCACACACACACACACCTATGCACGCACGCGCATACACACACGCACGCACTCACACACGCACACATACGCGCATGCACACTCGCAGGCCCACCCCTTACCCCCCACCCCCACATACACACACACGCACACACATGCACACACATACACACACGTCTTATCTCCCCATTCCAGAAAAACACTAGCAAACAAATAACCTCCCAAAATCAAACTATTAAAAGAAAGCAGGCAGACTAACAGTAAAAAAAGCAGAAAATAGAAACGTGCTGTGCACATTGTCTTCCACTGACATTCTGTCGGTCTTGTTTTCTACACATAAAGGGGACAGATGCACTGTGGTTACGTTCGATCTAAACTGTATGTGCCAAGAATGAAGTTTGTAAGCTGTGATTTGCTGAGTTGTGTGAGGAGAAAAGGGGAAAAGAAAGTCAGACACTGACACAGACATACACAGATACAGGTACAGACACCGATACAAACGTAGATACAGAGAGAGATGCACAGAGATACAAATACAGACACAGATATGGAAAAAGGCACACACATATACAGACACAGACATAGACATAGACAGAAACACACGCACACACATGCACACACACGCACGCATGTACGCACACACAATACGCACACACAAACACACACGTACACACACATACACACACATGCACACACACACATCAGTTTTATCTCTCTACTTTACTCAACAACAACAACATCCAAACAACCCCAAAACTCAAACTATTAAAAGAAAGTAGGCAGACTAACAGTAAAAAAAGCAGAAGGAAAAAATCATCCAGTACACATTGTCTTCCATCTACACTCTGTACATCTTGTTCTCTACACATAAAGGGTTAGACAAACTGTGGTTATGTTTGCTCTAAACTGAACGTGCCAAGAATGGGGCTTTTAGCTGTGATTTGCTGAGT
>CM054147.1:48153729-48161229 GCA_028751875.1 Rapana venosa
CAGCATGGTGCTGTAACCTCTAACAATTAAAATGAATCAAACAACAAAACATTTACAGTAAATACTTCACCAAAATTACTTAGCTTCTGGCAACAAACAAGCAGCTTCAGAAAAGACAACAAAATAAACACTGCAAAAAAACTCCAAAACCAGCAATACACAGTTTCCACCAAAAGCGTGGGGCTTTTGTCTTCTTTGCTTCAATTTACAGACCCGAAAGAAACAGAAAATCAATAGAATAAAATCACTTTTAGAGCTACATGTTGTCACAGGGAACTTAAGGGTTAAGTCCTGTTCTGACTAAAAAGTTTGAAAAGGAAAGCCCACAATTTCTATTCAGCTGAAAGTCTTCTGATGTTTTGTCTATGGGTGTGTCTTTTCTTTAGCTGCTTTTTTGTGCCTGACTCTGTGTGTGTGTGTGTGTGTAAGTGTGTGTATGAAAGAGAAAGAGAGAGACAACTCCTCTCTCTCTCTCTCTCTCTCTCTCTCTCTCTCTCTCATAGTTATGAACCTGTTCATGATGATGTGTAACCCCCTTCAGAAAGGGGCCATGGCCTAAAATCTGAATAAACTATTCGCATTCGCATTCGCATTCTCTCTCTCAATGTGTGCGTGTGTGTGTTAGTGTGTGTATGCATGCATATCTGTAAGTATGTATGCACCTCTCTGTCTGTCTGTCACTGTCTCTCTGTCTCTGTCCATCTGTCTGTCTGTTTGTCTGTCTGTCTCTCTCTCTCTCTCTCTCTCTCTCTCTTCTCTGTCTCTGTCTGTCTGTCTGTCTGTCTCTCTCTCTCTCGCTCTCTCTCTGACCTCAATCTACAATCTGTCAAAGGCGGTAGCAGGGTAGTAATCGTGTTGTCTCCAACCTGTGAACCTTTTTCATTGTGTTTTTCACCTATCCGTGTGTGTGTGTGTGTATGTGTGTGTGTGTGTGTGTGTGTAGATACACACACACGCGCAAACACACACGCATTCACACGCTCGAAAGCGAGCACGTACAGACATAGACTGAGTGAGAGAGGGAGAGATAATGACAACACATTGGCTGTTGAAATTTTTGTTTCTTCCTTAAAAAATGATGTCTTTGTGCCCAACTTCACCCCCACCCCCCACCCAACCCCCTTCTACTGTCTCCTTGTGAATGAGTGGAGGAAGCCAGTTGCAAAATTTTCACTGGTGCCTCAATGATCTATTTGACTACGGGATAAGTGATGGTAAAGGTGATAGCAGTATTTTTTTCTTACACAAGACATTGCCACTATTTCGTTAACAGAACCGCAAAAGTGTATGATTACAGAAAGGGGTCGGGATAGCTCTGTGGCCAGAGCTCTCGCTTTCCCCCAAGCTAAAGCTAAGCAGTGTTAAGCGTGGTTACCTCGTGGATCCGTGACCCTTCATGCACCTTGACTTCAGGACAGTTCCCCCAATTCACCCATCCGAAAATGGGTACCTTCCCTCTTTTAGGGTCAGGGAAGGTAAAGCAGCGAAGGAGAGGAGATGGGCGCTTCTTCTTATTCCTTATAGCTCCTAGCGGAGCATAGGGCCTCAACAGCGTCCCTCCACCTTCTCCTGTCTCTGGCAAGGGTCTTGGCCTCTTCCCATGTCAGGCTGGAGTCTCTCAGCTTACTATGCAGGCTTCTCCTCCAGGTCTGTTTGGGGCGCCCTCTCTTCCTTTTCCCCTGCGGGTTCCACTCGGGCGCTTGTCTGGTGATGTTGCAAGGCTCCTTCCGTAGGGTGTGGCCGACCCAACGCCACTTTCGCCGCCTTACTTTCTCTGACTTCCATAGGCTGTTGGTTCGCCCTCATCCACAGGTCGGTACTTGGCACTCTGTCGAACCATCTGAGATGAAGGATCTGCCGGAGACATCCGTTGATGAAGGTCTGGATCTTGGAGGAGCTGGTGTTGATGACCCGCCAAGTTTTTGACCCAAAGAGAAGCACAGACTTCACATTGGAGTTGAAGATCCTGAGCTTGGTGGTTGTGGAGATCGCATTTGTTCTCCATACGGGTTTCAAGATGGCAAATGCTTGGCGTGCTTTCTTTATTCTTGCCTTGATGTCTTCGTCTGTGCCTCCTGTCTGGCTGATCTTACTGCCCAGGTACACAAATTCACTGACATCCTCTATCGCTTTCCCAGAGATGGTGACAGGAGCCTCTTGCTGGTTGTTGGTATGCAGTAGCTTGGTCTTCTCTTGACTGATCCTGAGGCCAACACGTCTAGCTGTGGTATCTAGGGCAGTGACTTTGCTTTGGATGTGCTGCAGGCGGTGGGATAGCAGAGCCAGGTCATCGGTAAAATCAAGATCTTCCAGCTTTGTCATGAGGGTCCATTGGATACCTTTCCCAGAACTTGCGTAGGCCGTCCTTGTCACCCAGTCCAGCACCACAAGGAAGAGGAGTGGAGACAACAAGCAAGCAGCGCTACCGCTATCAATATGCTGGCCCCTAGAAAAGCTAAGGTATCTGACACCTTGCTCCCCAACAACTGCATAATTATGGTTTGGAAACACCTTTACCTTTTCTAAAATTATTCTTAAAGTACCTGAGCTACAGCTCCGATGTTTACATATGGTGAGATTTCGCGTGTGCGACCATTTTTGCCCACCATGAAGGTAGCAGCATTCCGACTTTGGGGATATGTACTGGGTATATGTATGTTCATGTTTCTGCAACCCATCGAACGCTGACATGACTTACACACATATATATATATATATATATATATATATATATATATATATATATATATATATATATAGAGAGAGAGAGAGAGAGAGAGAGAGATAGATAGATAGATAGATAGATAGATAGATAGATAGATATTGTATATTGGTATTTGATGTTTATTTTTTTTATTTATTCTTTTATATCGAGGATAATGGAATAAGCACTTATGTGCTTTATATCGAGGATAATGGAATAAGCACTTATGTGCTTTTTTACATCTTGTCTCCGTGTATATGCAGATTTGTGAATTCTGTCATGTGTTTTAACCGGCACACAATGGCCTACTCTTACGAAAAGCGGAACAGAATTGAACGTGTGCGCAAGATGGTCTGCGTGCGTTCGCACACGGGGCCTCGGGGCATCAGAAGGACTTTGGGGGAAAGTGGAGTCTGTTCTGCATGTGTATATATACACACAGGGAATTAAGACACTGGCAGGTCTGCCTTTCAAGCTGACCTGAAAGATGGTAAAAATTCCCACCCTTAATTCACCAGATGCCGCCTGATTCAAACCCACGACTTCATGGACACATGGATTGAAGTCGAACGGTCTTAACCACTCGGCTATAGTATCGCTCTATTTTTTAAAAATATGATCATATCAATATGTATATTCTGGATGGATCATTACAACATAAAAATGATAATATAGTTGAAGACATTCTATCTCGCTGAGTTGTTGTTGTTGTCATTGCTGCTGTTGTTGATTTTGCAGCCATCTCCATGGCTGCTACTGCTAATGCTGCTACTGCTGCTGCTGCTGCTACTGCTGCTGATACTGCTACTGCTGCTACAGCTGCTACTGTTACTGCTGCTGCTACTGCTACTGCTGTTGATGCTACTGTTCCTGCTACTGCTGCTGCTGCTACTGCTCCTACTGCTGCTTCTACTGCTGCTCTGCTGCTTTTGCTGCCACTACTACTACTGCTGCTGCTGTTGTTACTACTGCTGCTACTGCTGCTACTGTTACTGCTGCTGCTACTGCTACTGCTGTTGATGCTACTGCTGCTGATACTGCTGCTGCTACTGCTGCTACTTCTGCTTCTACTGCTGCTCTGCTGCTTTTGCTGCCACTACTACTGCTGCTGCTGCTGCTGTTACTACTGCTACTGCTACTGCTGCTTCTGCTGCTGCTAATGCTGTTGATGCTACTGTTGCTGCTGCTGCTACTACTGCTGCCTCTACTGCTGCTCTCCTGCTACTGCTGCTGCTACTACTATTGCTACTGCTGCTACTGCTATTGTTAATGCTGCTGCAGCCACTGCTGCTCTTACTGCTCTACTGCTGCTGCTGCTGCTGTTACTACTGCTGCTGCTGCTGCTACTGTTACTGCCACTGCTGCTGCTACTGCTGCTGCTGCAACTACTACTGCTGCTGCTCATGTTGCTACTGCTACTTCTGTTGCTACTGATGCTGCTGCTACTGTTGCTGCTGCTGATGTTATTGTGTTGGAGGTGGATATCATGTGGACGGTGGTGGTGGTGGCGGTGATGCTAGTGGTGGCAATGGTGGTGGTAGTGGTGGTAGTGGTGGTGCTGGTGGTGGCAGTTATAGGGAGGGCAGTGGAGGGCAGTGGTGGTAGTGGTGGTAGTGGTGGCAGTGGTGCTATAAAGAAAAAAAGGGTTAGATAGAGAGCAGAGTATAAAGATCGGCAGGCAGGAGAGAGAGGAAGTGGTAGTCAATAAGGCAAAGGCTGTGGAGGAAATGAGAAGAGAAGGAGAGGAACAAAAGAGAAATAAACAGAGAGAAAAGAGACACTGGGACAGAAATGGCTCAAAGTAGAAAGAATAAAAAAAAGATGGAGAGATGAAAAGAGCCACCGCCACTATTGCAAAAAAGATAGAAGAAAAAGAAGCCAGAGAAATAGAGAGGGGAGGTGGAGGAAGATGGAGAGGGCAGAGTGAGAGAGCGAGAAAGACAGACAGACAGACAGACAGACAGACAGACATAGAGGGAGAGTAAGAGAGAGCCAGAGAGAGCAAACAAAGAGAAAAAGAGAGGGAGAGACAGAGGCAAAGCGATAGAGATTGATTAATTGATAATCTTTATTTTGAAAGTGTGGAGGAAGAGAGAGAAAGAGAGAGACAGACAGACAGACAGACAGACAGAGACAGAGACAGATAGACAGACAAACAGACAGAGACAGATAGAAAGACAAAGACGTAGAGACAAGAGAAGAGGAGAGAGATAAAGAAAAAGTAACAAAGACAGGCAAAGAAACAGAGAGACAAACAGATACATGAATAGAAAGAAGAGAGAGGGACAAAGAGATAGAGACAGAGAGACAGACACAGAGCGAATGAAGCTAGAGGCAAAGTGAGACAGGTAGAAAGAGAGAGATGCACACACACACAGAGACAGAGACAGACAGATACATGAATAGAAAGAAGAGAGAGGGACAGAGAGAGACATAGACAGAGAGACAGAGATAGAGAGAATGAGAGCTAGGGGCAAAGTGAGACAGGTAGAAAGAGAGAGACACACACACAGAGACAGAGACAGACAGAGAGAAAAGCAGTGACAGAGACACAGAGAGAGAGAGAGAACAGGGGACAGAGATGAAACAGACAGAAAGAGATGAACAAACAGACAAAAGAAAGGAAAAACACAGAGAAATAAAGAAAAACAATGTTTGAAGTCTGCAGTTAGCAACCTGAGCCTCTCAGCCAGATTATGGATGATTCCTTTGCTCCTCTTATCTTTGCCATTGGAGCAGTGGATCCTGAGGGCTGAAGAGAGTTAAACCATAGCAGTGCTTTCACACCTAGGAACAGCCCCTACACACAGCACAGATACTTCTTGACCTATCTTTCTATTCCCTCAGTTCTCCTTGTATTGGTCTTAAGTCACCACTGAATGTTGTTCATTACAATTTTTATTTGTTTTTTGTTTTTTTAATTTATGATTTTTTTTTTATCATTCCTCGATTTGAATTTTGAGACAGGTGTTCACCAATGAAGAAATGTTTGAGTATGTGACCTGGGTTTGGTTATTGGGTTGAGGTTTTTTGGTGGGGTTTTTCTTTGCCCCATCCTTAAGGTATTCTGTTTCTCACTTTGTGGATTTTTGTTTTATAATTCAATTCTTGTCAAAAATTAATAGAAAAGCTGGTCTTAATTTGTGAGTAAAGTGTAAAGTGAGGGAAGACAGAGAGGGAGATGGAGAGAAAGAGGGGGAGAGAGAGGTGGGGGGCAAGAGAGAGAGAGCAACAAAGACACAGAGAGAGACAGCTAGAGAAAAAGAGAGACAGAATTAGAAAGAAGAGAGATCAGGTGATAAGAAACAGACAGAGAGACAGACGGTGAGAAAGAAATACAGACAGACACAGAGAAAGAAGAGACACAGTAAAGTAGAGAGAAAGGGATTGAGAATCAGACACGGATTAAACGAAAAAGGAAACGCAGAGAAAAACAAAGTTGCTTGAAGTCTGCAGTTAGCAACCTGAGCCTCTCAGCCAGATTATGGATGATTCCTTTGCTCCTCTTATCTTTGCCATTGGAGCAGTGGATCCTGAGGGCTGAAGAGAGTTAAACCATAGCAGTGCTTTCACACCTAGGTACAGCCCCTACACACAGCACAGATACTTCTTGACCTATCTTTCTATTCCCTCAGTCCTCCTTGTATTGGTCTTAAGTCACCACTGAATGTTGTTTGCTAAAGTCTTTATTTGTAGTAACATAGATTTTGGATGATTTTTTTTTATCATTCCTCGACTTGAATTTTGAGAAGGGTGTTCACCAATGAAGAGATGTTTGAGTATGTGACCTGGGTTTTGTTGTTGGGGGATTTTTGGTGGTTTTTTCTGCCCCATTGTTAGGGTATCCTGTTGTCACTTTGGGGATTTTTTTGTTTTATAATTCAGTTCTTGTCAAAAATTTATAGAGAAGCTGGTCTTAATATCTGAGTAAAGTATAACAGGAAGGAAGACACGGAGGAGAGGGAGAGAGAAAGAGGAGGGAGAGAGAGAGAGAGAAAGAGAGAGAGAGAGAGAATAGAGAAAGAGAGAGAGCAACAAAGACAGACAGAGAGACAGATAGATAAAAATAGAGACAGAATTAGAAAGAAGAGAGATCGGTGATAAGAAACAGACTGACAGACAGATGGTGAGAAATAGATACAGACAGAGACACAGAAAGAAGACACACAGTAAAATAAGAGAGAAATGGATTGAGAAACAGACATGGATTAAACAAAAAAGGAAACACAGAGAAAAACAAAATTGCTTGAAGTCTGCAGTTATCAACATGAGCCTCTCAGCCAGATTATGGATGATTCCTTTGCTTCTCTTATCTTTGTCATTGGAACAGTGGATCCTGAGGGCTGAAGAGAGTTAAACCATAGCAGTGCTTTCTCACCTAGGTACAGCCCCTACACACAGCACATATACCGAACGTATCTATCTACTTTATTAGTGCTCCTTGTATTCGTCTTAAATCGTGACTAAATGTTGTTCCTTAGCGCCTTTAATTGCAATAATATATTTTTAAGGGGTTGTTTTAGTCACTCATCTATAATTCCAGTGTGAGTGTTCACTAATGGTGAGATGTTTGTGTATGCCACCGTTTTTTTTGTTTTGTTTTGTTTTGTTGTTGTTTTTTTGGGGGGAGCTCACCATTAAGATAGCTGAGTTCCGACTTGGGGATTTTTTGTCTTTTATAATTTTGTTCTTGTCAAAATTCACTGGAAAGCTGGTCTTAATTTGTAAGTAAAATATAGGAGGGAGGGAGTGGAGAGAAAGACAGACAGACAGACACACAGAGACAGAGACAAAGA
>CM054147.1:48166229-48171229 GCA_028751875.1 Rapana venosa
ATTTTAGACATTTGTTTATCAAGGACCATGCCATTGGCCTGACCTGACTCGAGTTTCGGCTCCTGGATAAGCCTTCGTCAGAGGTCCTGGTGGTGATTGAAGCTTCTCCCACTGTGGTACCTTACAGCCAGACACATTTCAGAATTCAGATGTGTCATTCGTATTCAAAAGAATATTTGATAATTTATAATGCCTGGGTGGGTTTTTGGGTCAAATATATCCCTCTACCACCTCTTCCCATCATAAAAAAGAAAAGAAAACAAACAAAACAAAAACAAAGACAGAAAGTAAGAATGAAAACAAATATTCATCTTTAGCACTAAGTAGGACTGGATCCTCAAGACCTTGTCCTTCTCTTTATCTCTTTGCCATTTATTTATTTTATTCTTTTATATCGAGGATAATGGAATAAGCACTTATGTGCTTTTTCACATCCAGTCCCCGTGTGTATGCGGTTTTGTAAATTTTGTCATCTGTTCCCACCGGCACACAATGGCCTACTCTTTCGAAAAGCGGAACAGGATTTAACGCGTGCGCAAGATGTTTAACATGCGTTCGCATACGAGGGCCTCGGTTTATAGTCTCATCCGAAGGACTTTGACATTCAGTTCGAGGTTTTTTTTGTCAAACTGGGAAGAAAGGGCGAGGCTGGGAATCGAACCCAGAACCTCACAGTTAACTTGTTGGCAGGCGAACGTCTTAACCATCATGCCGCCTTCCTTCTGCCATAGCCCCACTAGGCCACTGACTCAGCACCAACTTGTTTTTCTGTATTTCTCTGTTGTTGTTGTTGTTGTTTGTTGTTGTTGTTGTTGTTGTTGTTGTTGTTGTTGTTGTTGTTGTTTTTCTTGTTGGTTCCAAAGAACTGTGTATTTGACAGGAGGAAGATGGCAGAATCAATGTTCTGCTCTTTCCCACGCAGCTAGCAGTGACCAGTGCCAGAGAGCAGAGGGTCTTAAGCAGTATCGCTATGTCTGTGTGTGTGCAGTTAATGGGGTAAAGGATACCTGCTACAGCCAGCATTTTGGGGGTTGTTGGTTGTTGGTTGTTGTTTTTTCCTCTAAGGTATCTGTCCTTTCTTCTTGCTGGGCTTGCGTGCGCGAGTGCGAATAAATATATGTACATGAATATGGGTGCACGCGTGTGTGCGCACACTAAAATCACTAAATGTGAATAGACGTTAAACTGAAGATCACACAGAGACAGACACACACACATGCGCACATGCACACATGCAGACGTGACACATTGTATGCATGTGTTTATGTATGTATGTATGTAAGTATGTATGTATGTATGTATGTATGTATGTATGTATGTATGTATGTTTGTTTGTTTGTTTGTTTGTTTGTTTGTTTGTTTGTTTGTTTGTTTGTTTGTTTGTTTGGATGTATGGATGTATGTATGTGTATGTATGTATGTATGTATGTATGTATGTATGTATGTATGTATGTATGTATGTATGTGTATGTATGTATGTATGTATGTATGTATGTATGTATGTATGTATGTATGTATGTATGTATGTATGTATGTATGTGTATGTATGTATGTATGTATGTATGTATGTATGTATGTATGTAGTCAAGTCAAGTCAAGTCAAGTCAAATCATCATGTATGTATTACGTACGTACGTACGTATGCATGTATGTATGTATGTATGTATGTATGTATGTATGTATGTATGTATGTATGCATATATGTATTTATGTATGTATGTATGTATGTATGTATGTATGTATGTATGTATGTAGAGAGAGACAAACACACACACACACACACACACACACACACACACAGAGTGCTTATTCCATTATCCTCGATATTTAAAAAAAAAATTTTAATAAATAATAAATAAATCATGTCACACACACGCACTGCGTGCCAGAGAGAGAGAGAGAGAGAGAGAGAGAGAGAGAGAGAGAGAGAGAGAGAGAGAGAGAGAGAGAGAGAGAGAGAGAGAGAGAGAGAGAGAGAGAGAGAGAGAGAGAGAGAGAGAGAGATCTGTCCATTATCTGACATTTTTATTTCTGATTTCTGTCTATCTATTTTTGTTCTTGATATAAAAATGCAGTCCACCAGCTTTCTGCATTTGCAGCATGATACACATGGATTTTTGTTTATTTGTTGCTTGGCCATTCAGTCTCTTTATCTGTATGTTCGTGTCTGGCTGGCTGGCTGGCTGGCTGGCTGTCTGGCTGGCCGTCTGTCTCTGTCTCTTTCTCTTTTTCTGTCTGTCTGGCTGTCTGGCTCTCTCTCTCTCTCTCTCTCTCTCTCTCTCTCTCTCTCTCTCTCTCTCTCTCTCTCTCCCCATGTGTCCTTATATGTGCCGGCTCTCTGATTGTCTGTGTGTTTGCTTTATCTGTCTGTCTGTTTTTTTCTCTTTGTCTGTCTGTCTCGCTCGCTCTCGCTCTCTCTCTCTCTCCTCTCTCTCTCTCTCTCTCTCTCCTCTCTCTCTCTCTCCTCTCTCTCCTCTCTCTCTCTCTCTCTCACCCCGACACAACCATACACACCTGCATGCACACTCACACTCACAAACACACAGACACACACACACGCGCGCGCGCGCGCACATAACACACACAGACACACACACACACACACAAACACACACTACACACGCATACACTGCTTTGAAAATGAAATCTTATCGACGTTTCGACAATAATGGCTATACTGCATGCGTTTGAATGACAATGTGTTTCCTTTTTGAGTTTGATTTATTGATTCCCACAGGTAGGTGTGTGTGTGTGAGTGTGTGTGTGTGCGCATGCGTGTGTGAGTGCGTTTGTGTGTGTGTGTGTGTATGTGTGTGAGCGGGTGCATGTGTTCCTGGTGTGTGTGTATAAAAAGGACAAAAGAAGACAAAGACAGACGTAGACAGGCATGAGATCAAAGGAGACAGACCGATGGACTTGGAGACAGACAGATAAACGAGGAGACAGACAGACAGACGTGGAAACAGACAGACAGAAAGACGAGGAGACAGACAGACGAGGAGACAGATAGACGAGGATACAGACAGACAGACGAGGAGACAGATAGACGAGGAGACAGACAGACAGACGAGGAGACAGACAGACAGACGAGGATACAGACAGACAGACGAGGAGACAGACAGACAGACGAGGAGACAGACAGACAGACGAGGAGACAGACAGACAGACGAGGATACAGACAGACAGACGAGGAGACAGATAGACGAGGAGACAGACAGACAGACGAGGAGACAGACAGATAGACGAGGAGACAGACAGACAGACGAGGAGACAGACAAATAGACGAGGAGACAGACAGATAGACGTGGAGACAGACAGATAGACGAAACCAAAAATAAAGGTAGAAGAAGAAAAAAGAAGAAAAGAAGAAGAAGAAGAAGAAGAAGAAGAAGAAGAAGAAGAAGAAGAAGAAGAAGAAGAAGAAGAAGAAGAAGAAGAAGAAGAAGAACAAGAACAAGAAGAACAAGAACAAGAAGAACAAGAACAAGAAGAACAAGAAGAAGAAGAAGAAGAAGAAGAAGAAGAAGAACAACAACAACAACAACAAGACCAAGAACAACAACAACAACAACAACAACAACAACAAGAACAACAAGAACAAGAACAACAAGAACAAGAAGAACTACAGCAAAAACAACAACAACAAAAAGAACCACAAAAAACTAGTTAGAACCTGTTCCGCCCTTCAGAAGAGTAGGTCCTTGTGTGTCAATAGAAACGAATGGCAAAATTTACAAAGCGCGTCCACACTGGGACTGAATGTAACACTCACACAACACACACACACACTCACACACACACACGCGCGCGCACACACACACACACACACACACACACACACACACACACACACACACACACACACACACACACACGAGTACACATTTCACTATCCTCGTAATACAAGATTAACATTAATGTAAAATAGACAAACAAACAAACACACAGACACACACACACACACACACACACACACACACACACACACACACACAGAATCCATTTTAATTACATTCTTTAAGACCTACCGTATACCATAACAATAATTGCTTTAAAAATATAACCAAGCAAACAAACATCTCTCCGCCTGGTCTCTGTTTATCTAACAGACAGACATCTGATCGAATTAAGAAACGGATCATTTAAATTATTTGAAACTTTTCCAATTACTGTTTTTTGTTTTTTTTATATCAAGGATAATGGAATACGCACTTATGTGATTTTTTACATCCAGTCCCCGTGTGCATGCGGTTTTGTAAATTCTGTCATCTGTTCCCACCGGCACACAATGGCCTACTCTTACGAAAAGCGGAACAGGATTTAACGTGTACGCAAGATGTTCTGCGTGCGTTCGCACACGGGGCCTCGATTTATAGTCTCATCCGAAGGACTTTTGGGAAGAGTGGATTCTGCACTGATGTTAACTCCAGGGGAAAATATCCCGTCGAACGGGAATTGAACCCGGGTCGTCAGATTGCGAGCGTAATGTTCTAACCACTAGGCTATCCCGCCCCCTCCCCCACCCCCCTCTTTATATAGATATAATATATATATATGTATGTATGTATATAGTACCATATTTGAACAAATTCACCCATTACAACGTATATTTCTAATACGTTTTATCCTAAGATGAACATTTTAAATATCATAAATAAACTAAGACATCCTGTTACAAGGAAACGAAATGACTTCTTAAATTGCTCCATTAATTGCAAACGTAGCGAAGCTGTTAACATGGAAACTGCAAAGCATTACTCGCGTAGATCATGCATTTCCCTCTTCTTTTTGTTGACAAGAAAATGTAGGAGTTCCATAAACTAGTTCGGGTTCGTGTTTTTTCGTGCCTTGGTTAGAGCTCTGAGGGTCACCAACGGGGAGAGTTTACGTACGTGACCGTTTTCAGCCAGCATTAAGGTAGCCACATTCCGACCGTGGGATGGTGTCTAAACACGAATCCTGTATAATGCAATTCTTATCGGGGTTTGTGTTGTTTTTTA
>CM054147.1:48176229-48178729 GCA_028751875.1 Rapana venosa
GCGGAAAACATGGGACATCAGTCTTCAGAGGACAGTGGGGGTAGACAATAGACTGGACAAGAATGGACCCTATCAACATCAGAGAGAAAGGCCCATTGGCTGCGATGAATGGTAGTGTATGATAGCTTTCCTTTGCTGGTCTTAGCGAAAAGTGCAGCTGATTTTTATTTTTCGTTGCTCTCCTAGAGATTTAAGGTCCACCAATAGTACGATTTTTTTTTTTTTTTTTGGGGGGGGGATGGGGGTGTATGTGACCGATTTTTGTTGTTTGCTTAGCGTTAAGGTAGCTGCATTCTGACTTCGGAGGGATTATGTCTAATTATGGTAACAGTCGGTATATTTGTATGAGTTCTAAAAATTGTTTTAGTTTAATGTTGTCATATATTTTCCTACCGCTCGCTATTGCCTACTCTTCCGTCTGTCTTGTCTGTCTGTCTGTCTTTCTGTCTGTGTCTCTCTGTCTGTATGTATGTCTCTCTTCTGTGTGTCTATCTGTCTGTGTGTCTGTTTGCCTGCCTGTTCCTGTATGTCTTGTCTGTTTGCATGTCTATTTGTCTGTTTGTCTGTGTGTCTGTTTGCCTGCCTGTGCCTGTCTGTCTTGTCTGTTTGCATGTCTATTTGTCTGTTTATCTGTCTGTATATAAATATTGCCTAAGTCTTGAATCGGCACGCTTGGTCCTGTTTTACATTAAAACATCGATTGCTTTTTCACTAACTGCAGATAGAAATACCTACCTTTTTCCCCACACATAATAATAATAATAATAATAATAATAATAATAATAATAATAATAATAATAATAATAATAATAATAATGTATGGAGTTTATATAGCGCTGAATCTTGTAATGCAACAAATCAAAGCGCTCAGATTACTTTTTTTTTCATATCGAGGATAATGGAATAAGCACTCGTGTGCTTTTTTTTACATCCAGTCCCCGTGTGTATGCAGTTTTGTACATTTTGTCATCTGTTCCCACCGGCACACAATGGCCTACTTTTTCGAAAAGCGGAACAGGATTTAACGTGTGCGCAAGATGTTCTGCATGCGTTCGCACACGGGGCCTCGGTTTATATATAGTCTCATCCGAAGGACTTCGACATTCAGTTCGACTTTTTTGGTCAAACTGGGAAGAAAGGGCGAGGCTGGGAATCGAACCCAGAACCTCACGGTTTACATGTTGGCAGGCGAACGTCTTAACCATCCTGCCACCTTCCTTCCACACATTCAACCATGACACGTCTCATGTACGTTGTTGAGCTTAAAATGAATGTCACTGAAGCTGTTGAAACTGAATAAGGTGACAGCCCTGAAGTGGGCTTAGTGGTCGGTTGGGGGCGAGGGGGGTAGGGGGGGGGGGGATCTGTAAACAACGTCAAATGACATGAAATGAAATGGTGTGGAAAGTTTCGTGTGACTTAGGCCTAACTGGCAGGGGAAGCGCATAATATTATATAAAAATCAATGGACAATTGCAGACTACTGGGGGTGGGACGACGTTATTGTCTGCATTCCATGGCTTCCTTACAATCCTATGGTGATACTCTTTCTTCTATCTTTTTTGCTTTATTTTTTTCGTTCTTTCTTTTCTATCCTTTTCTTTGTTTTCTTTCCTTCCTTCTTTCTTTCTTTTCTTCTTTCTTTCCTTCCTTCTTTCTTTCTTTTCTTCCTTCCTCTTTCTTTTTTCTTTCTTGGGTTTTCTTGTCTACCTTTCCTTTGTGCTTTTCTTTTCTTTTTTCTTTTTTTTCTTGTTTTTTTTCTTGTTGTTCTTTTCTTGTCTGTCCGTGTATATATGTCGTGTCTGTGCGTACGTAATTTCTTTTAACCTTTTAAAATTCTTACCTCATTGTTTTCTTGTTTCCTTTATTTTCTTATTTTATATCAATAACTTGGTCATTCATTAACTTATTTTTTTTCTTTCTTTCTTTTTTTCTTCCTTTCTTTCATTTTTTTCTGTCATTTTTTTATTCATTCATTTGTTCATCCATTCATCCCCTCCTCTCTCTCTCTCTCTCTCTCTCTCTCTCTCTCTCCTCTCTCTCTCTCGCTCTCTCTCTCTCTCATTCTCTCTCATTCTCTCCTCTTTCTTTATCATTCTTCTTCCCTTTTCTCCCTTTTTATTTTTTTTTTTCTTTTCCTTCTTTCTCCCTTTCGTCTTTTCTTTCTTTCTTTTGTCTGTTTGTCTATTTTCTTTTTTTTTGTTTCTTTCTTGTTTTCTCTTTCTTTATATATTTGTTCTTTCGTTCGTTCGTTTTATGTTTCTTTTTTTTTCTCTCTTTCTTGCATTCTTTCTGTCTTTTTTTTTCTCTCTTTCTTTCTTTCATTCTGTCTCTCTTTCTTCTTTTTATCTTTATTTCTGTCTCTTTTTTTATTTTTTTAACAATATTTCTTTCTTAATATATTTCATTCTTTCTTTCTCTCTTTCCATCTTTCCTGGTTTGTTTCTGCTTATCTCCCTTTCTTTTATCTTTCTTTTTGTCTTTTTTGTATGTATTTTCT
>CM054147.1:48183729-48186229 GCA_028751875.1 Rapana venosa
TGTGAGTTCCTTTTAATAAAAACACTTTTTTTCAAAGTTTTAGAATAATTATGGGCAACAAATGTTTGTTTGTATTTTTAATTATTATTCATTTGTTCTTTCGTAGTTTCGTTGATTCGTACTTTCTTTCTTTTTTTTTTTCTTTTTTTTCTTTCTTTCTTCTTCTTGCTTGCTTCATTTCATTCTTTCTTTCTTTCGTTTTGCTTCCTTTTCTTTTTTTCCTTTCTTTCTTTCTTCTTTCTTCTTCTTTTTACTTCCTTTCTTTCTTTTTTATTCCTTTCTTTCTTCTTTCTTTTTCCTTTCTTCTTTCTTTCTTTCTTTTTTTCTTTCTTTCCTTTCTTTCTTCTTGCTTGTTGATTTCGTTCTATCTTTCTTTCTTTTTTTTATTCTTCTTTTTCTGTGTTTCTTTCTTTATTTTCTCTTCTTTTGTCTTTCATTATTTTATTTAATTTTTTTGTTGCTTGTTTCTTTCTTTCCTCATTCTTCTGTCTGTTCTGTCTCTCGTCCTTAAAATAGTTTCATCTTTTTTTTCTCTCTTTCTTTGTTTTCTTTCTGTTTTTCTTTCATTCCTCTATGCTTCTTACTTCCTTCCTTCTTTTTTCCCATTGTTCTTTCTCTCTTAGTTCTTTCTTTTTTCTGTCTTTCTGTCTTGCTTTCTTCTTTCTCTCCTTGTGTCCCCCCTCCCCTCTCTCTCTCTCTCTCTCTCATCTCTCTCTTCTCTCTCTCTCTCTCTCTCTCTCTCCTCTCTCTCTTCTTCACATTTTGTTCCTTCTTCTGCCTCTCTCTTCCTTGGTTTTCTTTCTCCTTTCTTCTTTCATTCTCCTTTTGTTTTTTTTTATAGTTTTTCTTTCTAAGAAAATGTTTCTCTGTATTAACGCAAAGGTCCAGACACCGCACTCGCAATCTTACACTCTAATTTTCCAGTCACTTCCTGTACTCTTCGTGAGTATTCAATTCAATCAACCTGTCTGAGCAAAAAAAAAGGCCTGTAGAAGGGAGATAAGCACGCCCAATACTCACATGCTGAAGAATGACACAAAGAAAGGATTGCCTCCCATGCATCATCTTTTTTTTTCTTTTTCTTTTTCTCGATGTTTTCCTGTCCTTTTTCCCTGAGTGCGATACTGTTCTCAACAATTTGTCTTTATCTGTTTTGTCTTGTCTTGTCTTGTCTGTTTGTATGGCTGCCTGCCTCTCTTCTTCGTCTTCTTTGCAATTCTTCTTCTTCGCAATTCTTCTTCTTCGCAATTCTTCTTCTTCGCAATTTTTCTTCGCAATTCTTCGCAATTCTTCTTCTTCTTTTCCTTCGCAATTCTTCTTCTTCTTCTTCTTCTTCTTCGAAATTCTTCCCAATTCTTTTTCGATATTCTTCGCAATTCTTCTTCTTCTTCTTCTTCGAAATTCTTCCCAAATCTTTTTCGATATTCTTCGCAATTCTTCTTTGCAATTATTCTTCTTCCTCGAAATTCTTCTTCGCAAATCTTCTTTTTCTTTGCAATTCTTCTTCTTCGCACTTCTTCTTCGCAATTTTTCTTCGCACGTCTTCTTCTTCACAATCCTTCATCGCAATTCTTCTTCTTCGCCATTCTTCTTCTTTGCAATTGTTCTTTGCAATTCTTCTTCTTCACAATTCTTCTTCTTCGCAATTTTTCTTCGCAATTCTTCGCAATTCTTCTTCTTCTTTTCCTTCGCAATTCTTCTTCTTCTTCTTCTTCTTCTCTCTTCTCCTCCTTCTTCTTCTTCTTTTTCTTCTTCTTCTTCTTCTTCTTCTTTCTTCTTCTTCTTCTTCTTCTTCTTTGCAATTCTTCTTCCTCTTCTTCTTTGCAATTCTTCTTCTTCTTTGCAATTCTTCTTCTTCGCAATTTTCTTCGCAATTCTTCGCAATTCTTCTTCGAAATTCTTTGCAATTCTTCTTCGCAATTCTTCTTCTTCTTCGCAATTCTTCTTCGCAATTATTCTTCTTCGCAATTCTTCTTCTTCTTCGCAATTTTTCTCCTTCTTCGCAATTCTTCTTCTTCGCAATTCTTTGCACTTCTTCTTCTTCTTCTTCTGCGCAATTCTTCTTCGCAGTTCTTATTCTCCTTTTTCAAAATTCTTCTACTTCCCAACTCTTCTTTGCACTTCTTCGCAGTTCTTCTTCGATATTCTTCGCAATTCTTCTTCGCAATTCTTCTTCTTTGCAATTCTTCTTCCTCGCAATTCTTCTTCCTCGCAATTCTTCTTTCTCGCAATTCTTCTCTGCAATTCTTCTTCACAATTCTTCTTCGTAATTCTTCTTCTTCGCAATTCTTCTTCGCAATTCTTCTTCGCAATTCCTCTTCTTCACAATTCTTCTTCGCAATTCTTCCTCGCCATTCTTCTTCTCCGCAATTCTTCTTCGTCGTCGTCGTCGTTGTCATCGAACGCTCAGAGAAGCAACTATTGTTGTCTGTCCTATGAGCGAAAATGCGTCGTGCTGCCGTTAAACCCCTGACAAGCCAGGCCCAGCACATCCAACGTT
>CM054147.1:48208729-48218729 GCA_028751875.1 Rapana venosa
AGACAGATTCAGAGACAGAGTCAGAGTCAGAGACAGATTCAGAGGCAGAGTCAGAGACAGATTCAGAGGCAGAGTCAGAGTCAGAGACAGATTCAGAGACAGAGACAGTGAGAGAGACAAAGAGAGAGAGAGACAAAGGCGGAGACAGAGACAGATTTAGGGACAGAGACAGAGTCAGAGACAGATTCAGAGACAGAGATAGATTCAGAGCAAAGACAGAGACAGATTCAGAGACAGATTCAGAGACAGAGATAGTCAGAGACAAAGACAGAGACAGATTCAGAGACAGATTCAGAGACAGAGACAAAGACAGAGTAGAGGCAGAGACAGAGACAAAAACAGAGATAGGTCAAAGACAGAGACAGAGACTGTGACAGTCAGAGACAGAGACAGAGTTCGAAACAGAAACACACAGAGACAGAAACAAAGAGACAGAGATAGAGACCTGCAGACAGACAGACAGACAGACAGGCCGGCAGGTAAACTGAGACATATACATAATGATGACAGAAATAAAATCAAGAGCTAAGAAAAGCAGCAGCAACAACAACCCCCCCCCCCCCCAAAAAAAAAAAAAAGCCCACAAAAACCCAGTCAAGAGATCGATTTTCGTTGCTTTTTTTCAGGTGTATTTTCTTTAACGAGTGATGAAGAAAGAAGCCTAGAGATCGATATTTGTTCCTCTTTTTTTTTCTTTTTTGTTGACAGTGCTGCATGTACTAGATGTTGCAGGCATTGACCTACTGACCTCTTTATGGAATCGAAAGAAAGCATTTACCTGTATAAGGGGGGGGGGGGATGGAAGGACGGTTGTGGGTGGGGGATGGGGGGGAGGATTAAGAAGGAATTGAGAGTAGAGCCACGCGGAGTTTGGGTTGTGAGAGGAAAGGGTGGGGAGTGTGTGTGTGTGTGTGTGTGTGTGTGTGTGTGTGTTTTGTGTGTGTGTGTGTGTGTGTGTGTGTTGTGTGTGTGGTGTGGGTGTGTGGGGGTGGCGGTTGGGGGGGGGAGAGAGAGAGGGCGAGGGGTGTGGGCAAGGAGGTGTGTGAGTGTGGGAGAGGAGTGTGGGAGAGGAGTGTGTGTGTGTGTGTGTGTGTGTGTGTGTGTGTGTGTGTGTGTGTGTGTGTGTGTGTGTGTGTGTGTGCTGTGTTGTTGTGTGCTGTGGGCTGTGTGTGTGTTGGAGGAGGGGCGGGGGGAGGGTGGGGGAAGAAGATTTTGTGAGTGTTTGGAGGGGATGCGTGGGGGGTGGAGGGGTGCGTGTTGTGGGGGGGAGGGGGAGGGGTGGTTGTGTGTATATGTGTGTGTCTGTGTGTATGTGTGTTTGTGCGTGCATTCGTGTGTCTATATACCTATGTCTATATGTTAACGGATATCCATCCACTCACCCATCCACCCATCCACCCATCCATCCACCCACCCGTCCATCCACTCACCCATCCTCCCATCCACCCATCCATCCATCCACCCATTTGGTTTCTTCTTTGATGACTAAAATAGCTAATCAAAATCACTGACTGTAGGCTTTCAGCAAGCAAAACATATAAGCACACAGACAGACAGACAGACTGACAGACAGGCACACAGACAGACAGACAGAAAGACTGACAGACAGGCAGACAGACAGACAAAGAGGCAGACAGACAGACGGACAGACAGACAGATAGACAAACAGACAGGAAAATAGGCAGATATGCAGGCAGACAGACAGGAAGACAAACAGACAGACAGACAGGAAGGCAAACAGACAGATAGACAGACAGACAAATAGACAGGCAGGCAGACAGACAGACAAACAAACAAACAGACAGGAAGGCAAACAGACAGATAGACAGACAAACAGACAAACAGACAGACAGACAGAAGGGCAGACAAACACACAGATATACAAAAAACAGACAGACAGACAGACAGGCAGGCATGCAGTCAGTCAAACAGGAAGACGGACAGACAGACAGACAAGCCAACAGAAAGACAGACAGGCAGGCAGACAGACAGACAGACAGGCAGACAAATACACAGACATACAACAGCAAAAAACAGACAGACAGACAGGCAGGCAAGACAGGCAGGCAGTCAAACAGGAAGACAGACAGACAGATAGATAGACAGACAGACAGACAAACAGGAAGACAGACAGACAGCCAGACAGCCAGACGGACAGACAGACAGATAGGCATTCCTACCAGCGGCGGAACATCAATAGAAACGAACAGAGGGCCACGTGTTTTCTGTTTTCTCTAATGCCAGTGGACATCAAATGGAAAACACTAGGGTCTGAAGCCACCCCCTAGGGGTATTCCTGATGCACACACACACACACACACACACACACGCCCGCGCGCGCACGAACACACACGGCACACGCAGCACGCTCGAACACACACACACACACACCACGCACACGCGCTCACACTACAAACACAATCACACACACACTCGCACGCACACCACACACACAAATACACGCACGCGCAGCACACATACACACACAAATACACGCACGCACGCAGGCGCACACACACATACACACACGCACGAGAGAGAGTGAGAGAAAGAGACAGACAGACAGAGACAGACAGAGACAGAAACACAGAGAGAGAGAGATTAAAATCTTTTATTTGGAGGATAATGGATAAGTATTCGTGTGCGTGCTTTTTACATCCAGTCCCCGGCCCTTATCAGGGATATATCATGACAATAACAATAATGAATATTTAAAAAACCCAAAAAAATCATGTAAAACCAACAACGACAAAACAAAAAAGTAACCCAAACAAACCCAACATCTAAACAATTAAGTACTACTACAACAACAAAACCAAATAGACAGACAGATAATAACATTCACAGCCAACTGCAACAAACAAGGGAAAAGAAAAAAATCCTCCCCGAGAGAGAGAGAGAGAGAGAGAGAAAGAGAGAGAGAGAGAGAGAGAGAGAGAGAGAGAGAGAGAGAGAGAGAGAGAGACAATGACAATGACAATGACAATGACAATGATAAATTCTTTTATTTCGAGGATAATGAATAAGCACTCATGCTGCTTTTTAACATCCAGTCTCCGCCCGTAGGGATATATCTTAATAACTAACCCAATACTCATACTGTCACACAGTAGAAACAAAGGGAAATAACCCTTTTCAACAAAAACCAACAACAACAACAACAACAAACAACAAAAAACAAACAAACAAATAACAGAAAACCCTAAAAACAACAACCCCTCCCCCCCAAAAAAAAAAAGAACAACAACAAGAAAAGAAAAGAAAAAAAACGAGAGAGAGGAGAGAAAGAAAGAGAGCGAGTGCGAGTGCGCGCGCGCGCGCGCGCGAGAGAGAGAGAGAGAGAGAGAGAGAGAGAGAGAGAGAGAGAGGAGAGAGAGAGAGAGAGAGAGAGAAATGACAATGACAATGACAATGACAATGATAAATTCTTTTATTTCGAGGATAATGAATAAGCACTCATGTGCTACATGTCTGCGTGATAATCTTATAACTAACCAATCATACTGCCCAGTAAGGGATAACTTTTCAACATAACCCAATACACATACTGTCACACAATAAGAAAACAAAAAATAAACCCTTTTAAACAACAACACCCCACAAAAACAACAACAACAACAACAAAAAAAAGAAAAAAAACAAAACAGAAAACAAAGAACAAACACCCCCCCCCCAAAAAAGAAAGAGAAGAAAGAAAAGAAAAGAGAAAAAAAAGAGAGAGAGAGGAGAGAAAGAGAAGAGAGAAGAGAGATGGAACCCGCCGCCTGGGAAGGAGGCATGCGGAGAAGACAGATGAGAATTAGAAGCATGCATACTGTGGCAGAGATCGCCAAGCGGAACGACGCTGCAATCGAGAGAGGAAGTGGAAGGAGTGGATATAGGTAGTAGAGTAGTTATTTAGTAGAGATGTAGTGTAGTGTAGTGTAGAGTTAGTGTAGATGTGATGAGTAGGTGAGTGGAATGCGGTAAGGTAGGATTGCTGGATGTAGTGTAGTGATGTGTTAGTGTAGTGTGCGCTGTTTGGTGTGGTGTGTTAGTTGGTAGGGGTGTGTTGATAGTGTAGGTAGTGGTGGGTGTGTTAGTGTGTGGTGTGGTAGTGTAGTGTAGTGTATGTATGATGTGTAGTGTAGTTGTAGTGAGTGAGTGTAGTGTAGTGTGAGTGTAGGTAGGTGTGGTGTAGTGTGAGGTGTGTGGTGGTGTGTGTGTGGTTGTGTTAGTGTGGTGTGTGGTGTGTGGTGGTGTGTGTGTGTGGTGTAGTGTAGTGGGTGATGAGTGTGTGTAGTGTGTGTTTGTAGTGTGGTGTGTAGTGCAGTGCAGTGTAGTGTAGTGTAGCGTTTAGTCGCAGGCAGTGTAGTGTAGTGTAGTTCAGTGTAGTGTAGTGTAGTGTAGTCGTTAGTGTAGTTGCAGTGCAGTGTAGTGTAGTGTAGCGTAGTGTAGTGCAGTGCAGTGTAGTACAGTGTAGTGTAGTGTAGTGCAGTTTAGTGCAGTGTAGTGTAGGCTAGGGCATGGCAGTGTAGTGCAGTGTAGTGCAGTGTAGTGTAGCGTAGTGTAGTGTAGTGTAGCGTAGTGTAGCGTAGTGCAGTGCAGTGTAGTGCATTATAGTGCAGTGGAGTAGAGTGGAGTGGAGTGGAGTGGAGTGTGGTGATTCTATTTGTCTATTTCTTTTTATCTTATTTTATTTTGTGCAGCGTAATGTAACGTACCATAGAGTAGTGTAGTGTAGTGTAGTGTAGTGCAGTGTAGCGTAGTGTAGCGTAGTGTAGTGTAGTGTAGTGTAGCGTAGTGTAGTGTAGTGCAGTGCAGTGTAGTGTAGTGTAGTGTGGTGTGGTGTAGTGTAGTGTAGTGTAGTGCAGTGTATTGCAGTGCAGTGCAGTGCAGTGCAGTGCAGTGCAGTGGAGTGGAGTGGAGTGGAGTGTAGTGTAGTGTAGCGTAGTGCAGTTCAGTGTAGTGTAGTGTAGTGTAGCGTAGTGTAGCGTAGTGCAGTGCAGTGTAGTGCATTATAGTGCAGTGGAGTGGAGTGGAGTGGAGTGGAATGGAGTCGAGTGGAGTGGAGTGGAGTGGAGTGGAGTGGAGTGGAGAGTGGTGATTCTTTTTGTCTATTTCTTTTTATCTTATTTTATTTTGTGCAGCGTAATGTAACGTACCATAGCGTAGTGTATTGTGGTGTAGTGTAGCGTAGTGTAGCGTAGTGTAGTGTAGTGTAGTGTAGTATAGTGTAGTGTAGTGTAGTGTGGTGTAGCGTACCATAGTGCAGTGTAGTGTAGTGTAGCGTGGTGCAGTGTAATATAGTGTAGTGAACGATGCTGTTCTGTATTTTTTTTCTGCATGGCAATGCATTGCACTGCATCGCACTGAATCGCATCACATCGCATTGTATTACATTATATCATATTCTACTGTGTTAAAATGTATCGCATTCCATAACATTTGTATATAATAATCGTTATCCATCATATTGGAAAGTATTTGCATTGCTTTGTATCGTTTAATGTTCAATTGAGTATGCTACGTTGCGTTGCGTTCTGCTACTTTCTATAACAATCCTTTGCATAGTAATACTTTATAAAATACTGCATTACATTGCATTGCATTGCTTTACATCATATTTTTGCACATCATTGCAATATATTGCATTGCATTGCATTACATATTGCTTCATTGCATCGAATTGCATTGCATTGCATTGCATTATACCCCATTGCATTGCATCGCACCCCATTGCATTACATTGCATTACAAACTGCATCGCGTTACACAGCATCACATTCCATTACACCCCATTGTGTTGCATTACACTGTTTTGTATTACACTCCTACTGCATTGCATTACACGCATTCCATTACACCGAATTACATTGCATTACACCGCATTGCATTACACCGCACTGCATTGAATAACACCCCATTCCATTGCATTACACTGAATTGCATTACACCCCATTGCATTACATTACACCGCATTACATAACATTACACCCAATTGCATCGAATGGCTTAGCTCTTACAATCGCCTCTCCACTCCCAACAGATTTTTCACCACCTTGCAATAGACTACATTACATTACACTATACTACATTGCATCACAATACATTGCATTACATTACACTGCATTGCATTAGACTATATTGCTTTACATTACACTGCATTGCATTACACTGCATTGCATTACATCCCATTCCATTGCATTACACCCCACGTCATCACACCCCATTGCATTACATTACACTGCATTACATAACATTACACCCCATTGCATCGCACGGCTTAGCTCTTACAATCGCCTCGCCACTCCCAACAGATTTCTCAGCGTGAAAATTGTATGAAGTGTGGGCAACTTTTGATGCTGGAGGCATAAAGCTGGCTGATGTCATTTTAGCGGCACCAGGGGCGATTTTCCCCTCTAACCAATCATTATAAAGGGACCGCGTACATGGCCCCTTAAAAAGAAACAAAAAATAAATAATAAAAAACTAGCGTCTATTGATCGTTAATGGTAACTTCGCGTTTATTACCTAACACATCTGCCAAACTGTCTTACATCTGACTTTTTAACACCACAGAAAAATGTTTTGAGGTTTTCTTGTCTGTGTGTCTGTCTGGTTGTGTGGCTTTGTGGCTGACTGGCTGACTGGTTTTCTGGTTGTCTATCTGTTTGTCGGTCCGTCTGTCTGTAGTGTAGTGAAGTGTAGTGTAGTGTAGTGTAATGTAGTGTAGTGTAGTGTAGTGTAGTGAGCTGTGCCGTGCTGTGCTGTGCTATGCTATAGTGCATTGCATGGCATTGCATTGCATTGAAGTGTATCGTATCGAATCGTATCACATCACATTGCATTACATTGTATCATATTCTACTGTGTTAAAGTGCATTGCATTACATTTCATCATATACATATATTTTTATGCATTGTACTGAATAGCATTTGCATTGCATTGTGTCATTTATTTTTCATTTTCGAGGCGTTGCCTTGTGTTCTGTTGCATTAGGATCTATCACAATGCTTTGTGTAGTATTGCTTTGCAAAACACGGCATTGCACTGCATTGCATCACATCATATTGCATTGCAGTACACCGCATTGCACTAGACTACGTTGTATTACATTACACCACATTGAAATAGACTACATTGCATTATATTACACTGCATTGCATTACACCCCCATTGTATTGCATAACACCGCATTGCATTAGACAACATTGCATTAAATTACACCCCAATACCATACATAACACCCTCATTGCATTGCACTACACCCCATCCCGTTGCATAACACCCCATTGCATTGTATCACATCTCATTGCTTTGCCTTGCATTGCACCCCATTTCATTGCATTACACCCCACGTCATCACACCCCATTGCATTACATTACACCGCATTACATAACATTACACCCCATTGCATCGCACGGCTTGCCCCTTACATTCCCCTTCCATAACAGATTTTCCCCTAAAATTGATGAATTAAACCTTTTGATGCTACCCAAAAGCTCTATTCATTTCCCGGGGGGGCATTTTCCCCTCTAACCAATCATTATAAAAAACCCCGTCATCCCCCTTAAAAGAAAAAAAAATTAAATAAAAAAAAAACCCTTTGATCGAATTTTTTGCTTTATTACAAGCTCTAAAAACTCCAAACAAAAACCACCAAAAAATATTTTGGGTTTTTGTTGTGTGTTGTTTTTTGGGTTTGGGGGGCAAAATGGCTTTTTGGTTGTATTTTTTTTTGCGCAAGGAGGGGTATTTTATTATTTTTTTTAAAGGAGTCGGGCCCCTTTTTTCTAAAAAGATGGCAGAGAGATAAAAGAAGAAAAAAGAAAGAAAGGAAAGGTTTGAAAAAACAAAAAAAAAAGATGCAGAAAAAGGAGAGAAAAAAAAGGGGGGGGGGAAGGAACAAAGGGAGAGGAAAAAGAGAGAAAGAGAGAAAAGAGGAAAAGAACAGAAAAAAAAAGAATAGAAAAAAAAAAAGAGAAAGACAGAAAAAGCGAAATTTAAAAGGGAGATTAGAAAGAGAAAAAAGAAGATAAGAAAAGAAAGAAAGAGAAAATTTTGAGAAAAAAAAGAAAAGGAAAAAAGAAAAACCGAAAAAAAAAAGAGAGGAGAAAGTTTTTAAAGAAGGGAAAAGAGGGTGGAAGAGGGGGGAAAAAGGGGAGTTTTTTTTAGGGAAGGGGAAAAAAAAAAGGGGGAGGAAGGAAAAAAAGAAACAAAAAATAAAATAATAAAAAAACTAGGTTATTGATCGTTAATGTAGTTTCGCGTTTATTACCTAACGCGTCTGCCAAATGTTTTACAATGATTTTTTTAAACACCACCAAAAAAATTTTGAGGTTTTTTTTTGTCTGTGTGTCGGGCTGTTTGGCTGGGGTTTTTGGTTGGTGTGGATTTTGGTTGTTAACGGTCTGTCCGTTGGTCTGTCTATAGGAGTGTATATAGTGTTGTGTAGGTAGTGTAGTGTAGTGACTGGGCTTGCTATGCTATTTGCTTTGATGGCTTTTGCATTGCCTTTCTTTATCGAATCGTATACCCCCACATTGCTTAATTGAAACCCTATTCTATCTTTTAAAGTGCATTGCATTACATTTCATCATAAAATATTTTGTTTTTTGCATTGTATAAAAGATTTGCATTGCATTGTATCTTTTATTTTTCGGTTCGGTGTTTTTGGTTGGTTCTGTTCTTTAGGATCTATACAATGCTTTTGCGTGTTTTGGTTTTTGCAAAACACTGCAGCACTGCACACATGCCTTGCATTGCAATACACCCGTTTTGATTAGACTACTTTGTTTTACTTACCCATTTGCAATGCTAATTTTTACATTAACTCATTGCATCGCTACATTGCATCAGACTACTTTGTTTTACTTAAACGCTTGCATTAACTAATTGATTCATTCATACTTGCATTACACGCATTGCTTTTCATCACACGCATTGCTTCTCACACGCATGCTTACATCACACTGCTTTGCATTACATCACACTGCATTGCATTACACCCCACGTCTCACCCCCCATTGCATTACTTTTTACACCGTTTACATAACACACCTCCATTGATCGCAAGGCTTCTCTTACATTCGCCATCTCCCACCCCAACAGATTTCTCAGCGTGAAAATTGTAAAGTGTGGGCAACTTTTGACCCGGAGGCTAAAGGGTATGTATTTTAGCGGCCCGGGGGTTTTTTCCCTCAAACCCAAATCTTTTAAAAAGAACCGCTACATGGCCCCTAAAGAAACAAAAAAATAAATAAAAAAACTAGGTCTATTGCGTTAAGGTAATTTCGCGTTTATTACCTAACACTTTCCAAACTGTCTTCTCTGTTTTTTAACACCACAAAAAAAATTTTTTGAGGTTTTCTGTTGTGTTCCTGTCTGGTTGTGTGGCTTTGTGGCTGACTGGCGACTGGTTTTCTGGTTTCTTCTGTTTGTCGGACCGTCGTCGTAGTGTAGTGAAGGTAGTGAGTGTAGTGTAGTGTAAGTAGTGTGTGTAGTGTAGTGTAGTGTAGTGTTGTAGTGAGCTGTGCCGTGCTGTGCGTGTATGCTATGTGCATTGCATGGCTTTGATTGCATTGAAGGTTTCGTATCGAATCGTATCACATACTTTTGCTTTACATTGTATCTTTTACTGTGTTAAAGTGCATTGCATTACTTCTCATATCATATATTTTTATGATTTTTAGAATACTTTGCTTTGCATTGTGCTTTTATTTTTCATTTTCGAGGCGTTGCCTTGTGTTCTGTTGCATTAGGATCTATCACAATGATTTTGCGTAGTAGTGCTTTGCAAAGCACTGCATTACACTGCATCGCATCCCATTGCATTGTAATAAACTGCACCACATTAGACTACATTGTATTACATTACACCACCTTGCAATAGACTATATTGCATTACATTGCTCTGCATTGCATTACATCCCCATTGTATTGCATTTTACCACATTGCATTAGATAATATTGCATTAAATTACACCCCATTGCATTGTAATACACGCATCGCATTA
>CM054147.1:48228729-48233729 GCA_028751875.1 Rapana venosa
GCTCTGTGCCAGACAGACAGACAGACAGGCAGACAGGTAGACAGACAGACAGGCAGGCAGACAGACAGTCAAACAGACAGATAGACAAGCAAACAGGCAGGCAGACAGACAGACAGGCAGACAGACATAGAGACATGCATACATACATACATATTTGCATACATACATACACACACACACATATATATATATGTATATCTATATATACATACATACATACATACATAATACAATACATACATACATAATACATACATACAACATGCATACATACGTACAGCACGTACGTACTACATACATACATACATCATGCATGCACAACAACAACACTACACACACACAAACAACACACACCACACGCCCACATCACCACGCACCACACACACGCACCAGACATATGACAGTCGATATGACATTTCACCATTATCTGCACAGAGCCTTAGGATACAGGTTCATTAACTGACAGATCAGCATCCTTATCATCATCATCATCATCATTACCATCATCATCATCATCATTACCATCATCATTAGCATCATTATCATCATCATCATCATCATCATCATCATCCTTAGCAGCAGCAACAGCAGAACGATCATGATCGTTTTCGTTATCATCATTTTCATCAGAGACTGAGACCTAGAAGCAAGACGAATGGACACAAAACACAGGTTGTTATATAATTATAATTATGCCTTGGTCCTAAGAAGACGTTGTGGTTGGGGGGTGGCTGTTGATGGAATGGTGAAACTAAGTGGTCGCTTGGTCTCCGGTGACCTCAGATTGGGTTCCCCCCTGCTTCTGTGCCTGTGGGGAGTTTGGTAAAAGCCCGGGGGTTGCAAATTCACGGGGACGGTGTTGGAGGGCCCTTTGGGTGGGAAACTCACTGAGTTGGCTCCGCGCCCGGTAATATGTCTTTTTGGGGGTTAGTAGGTGGTGCTGGTTTTTGCTCAAAAAGGAACGGGAATACCCCAAAGTGCCCCCGCAGCGTGCAGACCCCTCTGGGGGGTGGTCCAGGGCCCTGTATTGATTGCTCCCCGGGGACTTCCGACCCGGGGAGGGGGAATAAAACAATTGGGTATGTTGCGGGGGGGGTTTTAAATAAGGGCTGGAACGCAGGGGGGCTCACAGAAGAAGGAGCAAAAAAATGGGTAAAACTTGATATCCGATTTACACACCCGGATCCCCAAAAAAGGGGGACCCACGCAGTGCAGAGCCCTTGGCGGGTCCCCCAAAAAGCGGCTGAAAATGATGGGCCCCCTGTGGCCTCCCCCTGGGGTTTGAGTATGGTTGTGGGGAGATTGGGAGGCGGGGGGGAACGCGGCGGGCAGTCACAGAAGATGAGGCAGCAAAAGATAAAAGTGGTAAACTTATATCACGTGCAGCATTCATTACACCCTGAGTTTAATGATGGCATAACGAATCTGGCTGGGTAGGGCTGGGATGAAGAGATTGAAATGAGCGGCGTGGGAGCAGCAGTAGGACAGCAACGTCACAGAAGATGGCACAAAAATAAAAGAAAAAAAAAAGAAGGGGAAAAAAAAAGCTTAACCAACGAAACCCTGGAGGGTTAAAAACACCCACACAAGATTGAACAAACAAACGAAAAAGAAAAGGATTAAAAAAACCAAAAAAAACAATAATAAAAAACAACAAACTATCTCTAACAAATCTAATATTTATTCAAACCCACACTCCTGGTTTTACTGGCAGATTACGGGCCCATCGCCCAAAAACTTTGCTAGTCTGCCTTTTGTCGCTGTCCCTGCGCCCCCCTCCACCACCCTCTCCTCGCCCCAACCCCCCCCCCCCACCCCTTCCCCCCAGACCCTGTCCCGCTTCCGCATTTGGGGGTTTGCTAGATGGGTTTAAAAAATTTTAATACGAAAGGACATCGATTTCTGAGCTATTGATTTTTTACGATTGTGTGGGTTTCACCCCTGTGAAAAATTTATATAAAGTGGGAAAAGGGTTGAAGAATAACATATTTATGCGTTTTTTTTTTTGTAATTTTTTCTTTATTATTGCGGGGTTTTCTCTTGTTTGTTGGGGGGGGGGGGGGGGGGGTTTTTTGGGGGGGGTTTTTTTTATGTTTTTATTGCAGAGGGGTGGCGGTTGATTGAAATAAACAGCAGTTGTTTGTTACGATTGTTAGTTCGCATCGATTTTCAACTTGAACAAAGGGGGTTTGCCGTTCAGAAGTTCTTACGCAAAGAACCTGACGTCAGAGTGTTTTTTTTAAACTATTGTACTCTAAAAAACCCCGTTAAAATGCCTTTGCCCCGAGAGAAGCGTGTGTTCAGAATCAGTTGTGGGGAAACTGAACATTCTTTTCTTTAGTAAAGATAGGGGGGGGGGGATCTCAGTGGGGCGAGCACTCCCTTTCCCCAAACAAGGTTAAGCAGCACGAGCGTGGTTACCCAAAAGGGTGGGTGACGGGTTTTGGGCCTTGGTTTTGGGACATCCCCAGTTTTCACCCAGCTGTAAAAGACTATTCCCCTTTAGGGGCAGGGAAGGTAAAAACGCGAGGGAGAGGGGATGGGGCCGCCCTCAATAGTTTGGCCCCCAGAGAAGCTGAGTTTTTGACGCCCGCTACCCAACGACCCCAGGTTTTTGGGGCACCTTTTCCGTCTGTCTTTTTTTCCGGGATGCGAAAAAGTGGCTATAACGCAGACGAAAAAGGGACAGGCAATGGAGATGAGGGGCTTCCCCAAACTCCTTAGTATCTCCTACAGAGATCACATCACTAATGAGAAAGGGAAAACCCAGAACTTAAAACGCCATCGGGATCATGTAAAGACCTCCTGACTTCTGTGAAAAAAACCACAAACTTAAAGTAGAACGGGCACGTCACACGAACATCTGGACTGGCCAAGACTGTCATACAGGGAAGAGTGCAAGGAGGGAGACGAAGAGGCAGAGAGAGAAAACATGGGAAGACAACATCAGAGAGTGGACTGCACTTGGGTGGAACGATTTGCTATACGGAAAGCAGAGGACGGCTAGGAGTGGAGGAAGCTGGTTGCAAAATCTTCAGTGGTGCCCCCACGGTCTACAGGACTAGGAGATAGTTTAAAGTGAAGGAGCGACAACTGTCTTTTTTAAATTCTTTTATTCTTTTATTTCCAGGATAATGGTATAAGCACTCATGTCCTTTTTTTACACCTAGTCCCCGTGTGTATGCAGTTTTGTCATTTCCGTCATCCGTTCCCACCGGCACACAATAGCATACTCTTCCGAAAAGCGGAATGGATTTTAACAAGTGTGCAAGATGTTCTGCGTGCGTTCGCACACGGGACCCCGGTTTTTTAGTCTCATCCGAAAGACTTTTTAGGGAGAAAGGAGTCTGCGCTGATGTTAACTTCAAGGAAGACCTCTACAGTACACAGTGTGAGAATATAAATATACATACATACATGAGAGAGAGAGAGAGAAGTTGGTTTGAATGCGGGTGTGTCCTTATCACCAAGTAGTGAATGGACATTAAAAAAAAAAACACTCTTGAACGAGATTCGAAACCAGGTCAGCAGATCACGAATACATCACTGTAACCACTAAGCTATCCAATCCCAGTGTTTCTTCTCATGCAGTGGTACAAGAAGTCTCTGGTGCTTATGACAGCGTCTTTTACAAGGTGGCAGAGCTAGAGACGTCTGGATGGCCCATGGTTTGTTTTTGCCAGCAGCAGCAGCAGCAGCAGAAGGAAGGAAGGATCAATATCAAGCGGCAGCGGTGCCCACAACAGTGGATCGATCAGTGGTGCGACCGATGCTGATGACCATAATGCCATTATATGATAACTCTCTTTACCATGTTTCCTTTAGCTTTCTCTCTGTCTTTCTGCGTGTCTCTCTCTGTCTGTCTCTGTGTCTGTATCTCTGTCTTTGTCTCTGTATCTCTCTGTCTCTGTGTCTCTCTGTATCTCTGTCTTTGTCTCTGTATCTCTCTGTTTCTGTGTCTCTCTGTCTCTGCTCTGTATCTCTGTCTTTGTCTCTGGCTCTCTCTCTCTCTGTCTCTCTCTCTCTCTCTCTCTCTCTCTCTTCTCTCTCTCTCTCTCTCTCTCTCTCTCTCTCTCCCTCTCTCTCTCTCTCTCCCTCCCTCTCTCTCTATCTCTCTCTCTCCCTTCCTCTCTCTCTTTCTCTCTCTCCCTCTTTAGTCCTTCGGATGAGACTATAAACCGAGGCCCCGTGTGCGAACGCACGCAGAACATCTTGGGCACACGTTAAATCCTGTTCCGCTTTTCGTAAGAGTAGGCCATTGTGTGCCGGTGGGAACAGATGACAGAATTTACAAAACCACATACACACGAGGACTGGATGTAAAAAAGCACATAAGTGCTTATTCCATTATCTTCGATATAAAAGAAAAAGAAAAAGAATTTTAAAAAAAAGAATCCTTCTCTCTCTCTCTCTCTCTCTCTCTCCTCTCTCTCTCTCTCTCTCTCTCTCTCTCTCTCTCTCTCTCTCTTCTCTCCTCTCTCTCTCTCTATCTCTCTCTCTCCCTCTCCTCTCTCTCTCTCTCTCCCTCTCTCTTCTCTCCTCCTCTCTCTCATCTCTCTCTCCTCCTCTCCTCTCCTCTCTCTCCTCTCTCTCTCTCTCTCTCTCTCTCTCTCTCTCTCTCTCTCTCCTCTGTCTGGTCTGGTCTGGTCTGGTCTGGCCTGGTGTGTGTTGCTATCACTGTTATCCTGTTTGTTGTTTACTCACATTTAGTGCTTTTTGATTCTGAGAGAGAGATGTGAGTGTGTTTGTGTGTATGTGTGTGTGTGATTGTGTGGTGTGTGTGTGTGTGTGTGTGTGTGTGTGTGTGTGTGTGTGTGTGTGTGTGTGTGTGTGTGTGTGTGTGTTGTGAGCGCACGCGGGCACGCGCGCATGCGGCGTGCATATGTGTAAAGAATGAGTAAGGCCCTATTTTGTATAAGCAATATGTTCTGCACCAGTTTTGTTTTGTTTTTGCAAATCGAACTTAGGCTTATTCTCCCATCCAAAGTTCATCATAACAA
>CM054147.1:48253729-48256229 GCA_028751875.1 Rapana venosa
AAAGATTGCTTTCCTAAATTAGTAGTTTTTCCTATTGCAAATCTCTTTCTTTTTTCTTTTCTTTTGTCTATTTTTGTCCCTCTCTCTCTCTCTCTCTCTCTCTCTCTCTCTCTCTCTCTCTCTCTCTCTCTCTCTCTCTCTCTCTCTCTCTCTCTCTCTCTCTCTCTCTCTCTCTGAGTGTGTGTTGTTGTGTGTCTGTGTATCTGTGTGTGTGTGTGTGTGTGTGTGTGTGTGTGTGTGTGTGTGTGTGTGTGTGTGTGTGTGTGTGTGTGTGTGTGTGTGTGTGTGTGTGTGTGTGTGTGTGTGTGTGTGAAGTCATCTTTACAACAAAAAAGATTTCTTTCCTAGTTAGTTTTTTTTCTATGCAAATCTCTCTCTCTCTCTCTCTCTCTTCTCTTTCTGTTCTCATTTTCTCTCTCTCTCTCTTCTCTCTTTCTCTTTCTTTTTTTTCTGTTGTCTAGTTTGTCCCCTCCCCTGCCTCTCTTTAACATTCTTTCCATTGACACTTGAACAACTCTTTCAAAATACTTTTTCATGTTCGTGCCTTGCTCATTTTATTCTGTCCATCAGAGGTAGCACTCGTATTCCCTTTATATTCACAATTGTAGATTTTTCCCTAAAGTGCCATTTCAGAATAATTATTATTATTTCTGTCCCTCTAATTTTCCATGTATATTCGCAATTGTACATTTTCCCTAAAGTGCCATTTCAGAATAATTACTATTATTTCTGTCTCTCTAATTCCATGTATATTCGCAATTGTAGATTTTCCCTAAAGTGCCATTTCAGAAAAATTATCATTTCTGTCAATTTTTGTTTCGAATCTCTATTTTGTCATCTTCTGAATCATCTAACCCTCTGTATCCATCTAGTCTTTCGGATGAGACTATAAACTGAGGCCCCGTGTGGCGAACGCATGCAGAACATCTTGCGCACACGTTAAATCCTGTTCCGCTTTTGGAAAGAGTAGGCCATTGTGTGCCGGTGGGAACAGATGACACAATTTACAAAACCGCATACACACGGGGACTGGATGTAAAAAAAGCACATTAGTGCTTATTCCATTATCCTCGATATAAAAGAATAAATAAATAAATAAATAGTAGTTATCTGTCTCCATCCCCACAACTATGAATCCACTTTCTTTTATATCATTATGTAGGCTTACTCTTCTTTCCATCTTGCTCCCTTCCTTCCTTCTGTGCCTCTTTCTTTCCCGTAATAACAGACTTCTTCATGCCTCTCTAATTTCATTTTTAACAGTTCTCTCTCTCTCTCTCTCTCTCTCTCTCTCTCTCTCTCTCTTCTCTCTCTCTCTCTCTCTCTCTCTCTCTCTCTCTCTCTCTCTCTCTCTCCCCAAAGAAAGAAGCAAGCGAACCACGAATGAACATGGCTGGCTCCAAGAGTCCTTGCATGCAAATCGTTGTGGCATTGGCTAACTAGTCTGGATGGGGAAGAGAAAGGATGGATTGCCAGAGATGCGTCTTGCGCTGGCCAAAGGTCACTGTCTTGTGACGTCTTTCTCTCGACTGTCTGGAGTTTGAATCGTTAAGGTCATCCACAAAGAGCTGTGGCGATAATCAGATTTCTTGGTATTGCTTTTATGTTGCGTTGTTGTTGTTGTGGTGGTGGTGGTGGTGGTGGTGGTGGTGGTGGTGGTGGTGGTGGTGGTGGTGGTGGTGGTGGTGGCGGTGGTGATGGTGGTGGTGGTGGAGGTGGTGGTGGTGGTGGTGGTGGTACTGGGTGTTGTTGTTGTTGTTGTTGTTGTTGCTGTGTTTCTTCTTCTTCTTCCTCTCCTTCTTCTTCTTCTAGTTCTTCTTCTTATTTAAATTCTTCTTCAAATTCTTCAAAACCTTCTTCTTCTTCCTCTTCTTCTTCCTCTTCAAATTCTTCTTCAAATTCTTCTTCAGATTCTTCAGATTCTTCAGAGTTTTCTTCAAATTCACCAAACTCTTCTCCATATTCGTCTTCAAATTTCACTTTTTCCAAACAATCAGACCAACAATCATATGAAGGAGCTAACTATTCATCTATTTTTGCTTGATTTATTTGTGTTGTGTTGTTCTGTATCTACATATCTTTTTAACCCACCACTAAATGAGAAAACCATGACACTCCTCAACAGTTCCGTGTTCATCACCTTTTCTCTCCTATGTAAAGAAGTAAACAAGTGAATGGAAGCAGACATCTATGACACTAACTGTCCTTGCATGCAAATTTTAAAATAAAAACCTAAACACTACTTGTCCTTAGCTTCTTTGGCTTGTCACTTTAGTATGTGTTGTATTGTGCTGCACGTATGCTTTTGACGCAGATAGATCGTCTGTTAGATAAAAAGAGTCTGCCCTGACATGAATACCGGAACCGGATATGACGCCATAAAACTCATAGTCACGTGTCCTGAGTGTCACTGGGCCAGAGATCGATCCATTCCTTGTCTGGCTTGTGGACAGAGCTGTCTGTCTGTCTGTCTGTGTTGTGTTCGTCTTTCATCGTGTTC
>CM054147.1:48268729-48278729 GCA_028751875.1 Rapana venosa
TACGTTATTGTGTTTGAGTGTGTGTGTGTGTGTCTGTGTGTTTTGTGAGTATGTGTATATGTGTGTGCATGTATGTACTTGAGTGTGGTTGTGCGTGTGTGCATGCATGTATGTGTCTGCGTGCGTTTGTGCGTTTGTATGCGCTTGCAAATGTGTGCGTGTGTGTGTATGGTTTTTTTAGGCGCTGTTGGATTTTTTTAACCAGTGTAAACATTTGCATTGCAGACAGGACCTCTACCCATTGCACTTATCCACAAGACTAGTACCCTGACCACCACTCATGATAGATAAATGGAGAAAAAGATCTGTCGGCTCAGATGGATTCAGACAGGCAACCTCTCACTGTCTAGATGGACATTTTACCGCTTGACCACAGGCTTATCTAGTCCTGTGGTGTTACAGAGGAGTCTATCTCTGTTTGTCCGTCTCTGTCTGTCTCTGCCCTCCTCTCTTTCTGTTTGTCTGTGTGTCTCTGTCTCTGTCTCTTTCCCCCTCTCTGTCTGTTTGTCTGTCTCTGTCTCTGCTCCCCTCTCTGTTTGACTGTCTGTCTGTCTGTTTTTCTGACTCTGTCTGTTTCTGTCTGTCTCTCTGTCTCTCTGTTTCTATCTCTGACTCTCTGTCTCTCTCTATGTGTCTCTGTCTGTCTATCTATCTGTCTGTCTCTCTCTCTCTCTCTCTCTCTCTCTCTCTCTCTCTCTCTCTCTCTCTCTCTCTCTCTCTCTGTGAGTATTTTTATGCATTTGCGCATTGTCTTCATTATTTCTTTCACTGAAATTGGGCTTGGTATTGTGTATTTTATTCGGGATTTTGCCCACTCTGTGGCATTGTCATTGTCTCCTACGCCAACCATGTAGTATGGCCTAAGGCCGAGATCCATTAAATTTCTGAGTTTTGAGTTCTGAGTTCTCTCTGCGTTTCCTTCACGGGGACGATGGAGTGGGTAGTGCCTGTTCTGTTTCTGTGCTTGTGACTCTGCAGGAGGTCTGCCCGCTGGCCTCAGATAAACACTCTTCATCTTCAGAGCATCTTATTGTCAATGTACATATTGCATACTGGTCATTTTCGCGTTTTCGTAACCCCTCCAAATGCTGATTTATGTAAATGACTAGATCTTTAATACACGTATTAATACACTGCTTTCAAGGTATCCAAAATTGGATGATACAGAACAAGTTACAGCTAAATGCAGATAAAACGGAAACCATGCTTGTAGGGACCAAACACAAACTCTCTTCCATTACAACAGCTTCAATACAACTTGGAAATGCATCAGTCCCTCGCAAGCGCTTTGATTTGTCTCTGCAAGATATAGCGCTATATAAATTCCATTTATTATTATTATAATTAGTATTATTATTTCATCATCCACATCCACACGATGCTTATTCCATTATCCTCAAACTAAATGAATAAAATCTAATAAAAGTTTTGTTTGTGTTTTTTAATCCCACATGTGTATGCGCATGAAGGGTATTTAAGGCACTAACGGGTTCAACACTTGAAGTTGACCTGAGAGATCGTAAAGGTTTAAAAAAAAAAAAAAAAAAAACAACTACCACCCTTAATTCATTCACCAAATCCACACACCAATATTGGAACCCAACACTGTCTTGACCCACGGGGTTGAAGTCAAAAAGGTCATAACCACTCGGCCAGGGTATCTGTGGCAGAGTGGATCGATGATAGATGGTGTGACTTGTGGCCACATTCCATATGCTATCTCTCTGAACCATTCTCCTAGCGACATGTCCCTTGACGTCATTGTGCAGTTGTCACTGTTATCCTCATCCTGCGCTGTTTGCTTACAGTTGGTTGATCGTATAGTTGATTTTGTGTGTGTGTGCGTGTGTGTGTGTGTGTGTGTGTGTGTGTGTGTGTGTGTGTGTGTGTGTGTGTGTGTATGTGTGTGTGTGTGTGTGTGTTGTGTGTGTGTGTGTGTGTGTGTGTGTGTGTGTGTGTATGTGTGTGTGTGTGTATGTGGTGGGGGGGGGATGGGCGGATGGTAGCGAAAGAGAGATAGACAGACAGACATACAGACAGAGAGATAGACAGAGACAGACAGAGAGAGAGAAGGGTGGTGGAAAATAGGGACAAAAATACAGAGAGGGTATGTGTGTGTGTGTGTGTGTGTGTGTGTTATACGTGTATGTGTATACGTGTGTGTATACGTGTGTGTGTGTGTGTGTGTGTATGTGTGTGGTGTGTGTGTGCGTGTGTGTGTGTGTGTGTGTGTGTGTGTGTGTGTGTGTGTGTGTGTGTGTGTGTGTGTGTGTGTGTGTTGTGTGTGTGTGTTCTATCTTTCTTTAATTTAACGTCTGTTCACTCAAGGTGATACTAGACCAAAGAGAAAGTGTTACAATATATAGAGAACGTGTGTGTGCGTGTGTGTGTTTGTGTGTGTATGCATGCGTGCGTGCGCTTGTGTGTGTGTGTGTGTTTACCTATAGGTTTCTGTGCACGAGATAAAAGAAAAAATACAAAGAAATTATGGTAGGGGCGGGGTAAGGTGTGTGTGTGTTGGGGGGGGGGGGGGCATTGAACAGCTTAAACTGCGGCAAGAATAATTACAAAAGTTGCCAACAGGGCTTCGAACTAAACAACTATCTCCAACATAATCACATTATCGGCCAATAATTGTTCAAATGACATATTTGAAATATTATCTACAACTGTATCAGCTCTGTGTGTGTGTGTGTGTGTGTGTGTGTGTGTGTGTGTGTGTGTGTGTGTGTGGTGGTGTGTGTGTGTGTGTGTGTGGTGTGCGTGTGTGTGTGTGAGTGTGTGTGTGTAGTGTGTGATTGTGTGCGTGCTTGCGTGTGTGTGTGTGTGTGTGTTGTGTGTGGTGTTGTGGGTGGTGTGGTGTTTTTTGGTGGTTTTTTTGGTGGGTTTTTTGTTATTTCATTCTTTTATATCGAGGATAATGGAATAAGCACTTATGTGCTTTTTTACATCCAGTCCCCGTGTGTATGCGGTTTTGTAAATTCTGTTATCTGTTCCCACCGGTGGGTGGATGTGTGTGTATGCGTGTGTGTTTGCTGTGTGTATGTGTGTTTGCGTGCGTGTGTGTGTGTGTGTTGTGTGTGTGTGTTGAAGTGTGTGTGTGTGTGTGTGTTTGTGTAGGGGGGAGGGTGGTAGACTGAAAGAGAGAGAGAGAGGAGAGACAGAGAGGGGGAACGTTGATAAATAGAGGGAAGAAGAACAGGAAGAGAGAGAAAGTGTGTGCGTGCGCCCGTGCGTGCGTCTGTGTTTGTGTGTATGTGTGTGTGTCCTGCGTGCGTGCGTGTGTGTGCGCGCGCGCACGTGTGTGTTTGTGTGTGTGTGCTGCGTGTGTGGTGTGTGTGGTGTGTGGTGTGTGTGTGTGTGTGTGTGTGTGTTGTGTGTGTGGCGTGTGTGTGTGTTTGTGTGTGTGTGTTGTGTGTGTGTGTGTGTGTGTGTGTGTTGTGTGTTGGTGTGTATGCGTGTGTGTATACGTGTGTGAGTGTGTGTATGTGTGTTTCGCGTTCCCTTTTCCTTCTACTTGAGCACATTCTGTATTTGAAAACAATGCTTCCAAGACAAAATCATTTCATCTGTCTTTCTGTATGCCTTTCTTTCTATCTGTCTGTCTTTCTGCCTGCCTGCCTGCCTGCCTGCCAGCCTGCCAGCCTGCCTGTCTATTCGCTCTTTCTGCAAATCCTCCTACAATACACGTTAATTTCTCTCTTACAATGAACGAGAGACCAGCACATCCATCCAGCCTGTGCATCTGCATTTTTCTAAAAGCATGAAGCTTTGGATGGCTCCGTTTTCGGGTTTGTGTGTGTGTGTGTGTGTGTGTTTTGTGTGTGTGTGTGTGTGTGTGTGTTGTGTGTGTGTGTGTGTGTGTGTGTGTGTGTGTGTGTGTGTGTGTGTGTGTGTGTTGTATATTTTAAAGAGAAAAAGAAGTGTGAAGTGAGACAGAGACCCGTGGCACTCATTGTCCTTTCATGCAAATGACCGTGGCATCGCTGATTGGTCTGGAATAGAAGGAAGATAGTTTGCAATGGCCACAGTTTTCAGCTTGTGACGTGCTTATGTGTAGACAGTGTGGGTGTAGAGGTTAACCGTATCAGTTGCTTTGGTAAATAGTTTGGATGCTGCTGCTGTTGTTGTTGTTGTTGTTGTTGTTTTTGTTGTTTTTGATGTTGTTGTTGTTGTTGTTGTTGGCCGTTCCCCAGCTTCAACATCACGCCTGAGAATCAAACTAAGAGCAGAACTACACTCTGAATGACAAAAGCAGCATGTATGAATATTTTTTTCAAGTACCTCGCCATATAGGCATTCATTCTTTAACTTCAGATAATTTTTCCCCTTAATGACAATGAAGGTAAAGCAACGAGGGAGAGGAGAGGGGTCCCGCACCTCAGTATGCTAGCCCCTTAGAGAAGCTGAGGTTTCTAACACCTTGCTCCCAAATGACCACATAGGTTATGGGAACACCGTTACCTTTTTTTAAAAGGTTGTTATGCTAAAATCTTGTCATGGATGAAGACAATCTTAACATTACATTTTAAGACATAACACCGATTCGAATGGAAGCCTTTCCACTTTGCTTTACATCCATAACTGACTGAGCTTTTTTGGGGGGGGCCAGGGCATGAATGAATTGAATTTTTTTTTTTTTTTTTTTTTATACCACTTTAAGTCACGAGATTTCTCTGCGTGAAATTCGGGCTGCTCTCCCCGGGGAGAGCGCGTCGCCACAAGAGCAGCGCCACCCTTTTTTTTTTTTTTTTTTTTTTGTCTGCAACTGTATTTGTTTCCCTATCAGAGTGGCTTTTTTCTAAGAATTTTGCCAGGGACAACTCCCTTGTTGCCGTGGGTTCTTTTACGTGCGCTGAAAATTTTGTGTAACACACGGGACCTCGGTTTATCGTCTCATCCGAAAGACTAGCGCCCAGACCACCACTCATGGTCTAATGGATGGGGAAAAATTTCGGGCCCAAACGGGGTACGAACCGCGCACACACCCGACCCGGACTTTTCGCATTCTAGACAGGCGCGTTACCTCTAGACCACCGATAACGTTTATGATATGATAGCTAAGTTTGTGGTGGCGTGACCAGACTGAAACCAAGCGAAAATGACACTGACTGTGTAGATGAAAGTCAGGACCCCTGTGTGAGAGTGGGTCAGGGATTGATTCGTTCATTGTCTGGCTGGTGACAAAAGCAGTTCGTCTGTCTGGTGTTGTGTTCCTCTTTCATCTTGCCTCTGTCTGTCTGGTGTTGTGCTCATCTTTCATCTTGCCTCTGTTTGACTGTTTAAGTGAGTTGAAGTGCATAGGGTGGCCCCAGAAGAGACAGAGAAAAAGATAGAGGCAGACAGACAGACAGACAGACAGACTGAGAGACAGAGACAAAAACAGACAGATAAACAGAGGGAAAGACAAAACAAGACAGACATAAAAAAACAAAGAAACACATGAAGAGAGATTGACAAAACAGATAAACAAACTCACACACACACACACACACACACACACACAACACAAAACAACAAACACAGACACACATAGCCAAACAAGAAAACAAAACACTTTGTCATCTTTTTTTTAAATCTCTCTGCCCTAATGTCCATACTGTTTTCTGTTCTCTTTTCCTTTTAAAACGGCACCCTCTTATCTTTGTAACTGTCTTCGCCTGTACACTCCATCCCGTTCTTCGTTCAGCTGCAGATACTTTGTGTTTTCGAACACCCAGATTCAAACATACTACTGTTGGCCATCGCTCTTTCTCTGTTTCTGGTCCATCCACGTGGAATGACCACCCTCTTTCACTTCGCCAAAAGCCTTCATTTGATACCTTCAAATCCAGCCTCAAAACACACTTATTTCCTACCTGAGACTCTCCCCTCCTATCTGTCCCTACTTTTGAACAGCATCCTTCATCTCCTAAGTGTGTGTGTGTGTGTGCGTGCGTGCGTGCGTGCGTGCGTGCGTGCGTGCGTGCGTGCGTGCGTGCGTGCGTGCGTGCGTGTGTGTGTGTGTGTGTGTGTGTGTGTGTGTGTGTGTGTGTGCCTGCGTGCGGTGCGCACGCGCATAGATTTGACATCTTTTATTCATTTTATTTGAGGAAAGCTGCATGCTGTAAATTATTTGAGCGCAAGTGCTTCATTTTTTTTAAGATTCAGCGCTATATAAATTGCATATATTATAATTATTATCATTATCATTATTATTATTTATTAATTAATTCTGGATTGAGATCACTCACAGCAGAATCACCCATTGCGTGCAATGGCTCAATTAGTGGGGCTAGAGGCTGAAGTGAACTTGATAAGACAGCCAACAGCAGGCCAGGCAAGTGCCTTCATACACACAACCCACTCACACACACCACACACACACTCACACACACACCACACACACTCACACACACACACTCACACATACACTCATACACACACACACTCACACTCACACACTACACTCTACACACACAACCACACACACACACTCCACCACACACACACACACACACACCACACACACACACACACACACACACACACATACACACACTCTCTCTCACACACACACACACACACACACACATCACCACACACCACACACACACACACACACACACACACACACACACACACACACACTACACACACACACAGACACACACACACACAGGCCAATGAATCATTGACGCTCACCCAAGGGACCTGAACACAGGCAGATGGGAGAAGAGCGTGTGTGGCAGTGATTCTACTCTTTTGGGGATAGATATAAAATGCTATGATTTGATTGAATGTTGGAGCCCTCCCCCCATCTCTTATAAACCATTGCTGACGTAAACTGTCAAGGAAATTGTATATCATTTTGAAGATTTGTTTGTATTTTATCTAGGGTTTTTTTTTGTTTAGGTGTGCACACATGCATGCACATACCAGCATGCACACATGTGTGCTCATGCGTGCACACACACATGCCCATTATATACAGACACACACAAACACATACATGGGCATGCGCATGCATACGCGCGCATAACAATCATGCACATGCACATATACAAACACACACACGCACATACCATGCGCACGCACGCACGCACACACACATACACACACACTCAAGTATTTTACTGCCAATGTGACATTTATAATTTTTTGCCCTCTCTAAATGATGAGCTTGTATTATTGTAAAATTATAATTATTTTGTTCGTTCATTGATTCATTGATTGATTTATTCATTCATTCCTACAATCATTCATTCATTCATTCATTTATTCATTCGTTCATTTTTCTTTCATTCATTCCTTTCATTCATTCATTCATTCGTTCGTTTGTTCGCTTATGATTGATTAATTCATTCATTCAGTCGTTCAGTCGTTTGTTTATTAGTTCAATTATCCACTCATTTATGTGTTCAATCATTCATGCAACTATTCATTCTCTCATTCACCCATTCTTTCACTCATTCATCCATCTATACAGTTATTCATTTGTTCATTAACTCATTCATCCATCCATCCATCCATCTATCTATACATCAATCCATTCGTCCATTTATCTATTCATTTATTCACTTATTCATACATCCGCTCCATGTATTCCTTCACCCGTTTATTCATTCATTTACTTATTCATTCACCCATTCATTCTTTTTTTCTTTCTTTCTTTCTTTCTTTCTTTCTTTCATTCATTCATTCGCTTATTCATTCATTCACCCATTCATTTATTTTTTTCTTTCTTTCTTTCTTTCTTTCATTCATTCATTCATTCATGCATTCACCCATTCATTCATTCTTTCTTTCTTTCTTTCTAGTCACTTAACAGTACTGTTTGTCTCACTCTCACATCTCTTTCATTTTATTCTTTAAATTGTTCATTTCCTACTTAATTAGAGGTTCGGAAACCCGTGCTTGGCCTCAATCAATGTGTTACTTCCCTTGGGCATGAGATAAAAGACAACCGGATAAAGAGAGAGAGAGAGAGAAAAGTCTCTGAATGTTTCGCGACACAACACTGGATTGGATTCGACTCGATTGGATTGTGTTGTGTTTTTTTCTGTTGTGGTATTGTAATGCGTTGTGCTGCGTGTGTGTTGTGTCCATTGTGTTTATTTGTATTTTATTGTGTTGTGGTGTGTTTGTTGTTTATATCTATATATCTATACATATGTATATCTATATGTATATCTTTATAGATATATCGATATATATATATATTCTAACTAGTAAAAAAAAGATTTTGCTCATGCTAGTCCAACCTAAAAGAAACTTTTTTCCTGCTACTCTAAAAAAAACCAAAAACCAGCACCCCCATTTCGTGCGTTTTTCTAACCAAAAAATACACCCTGTTCATGTTGATATCACACACAAAAAATTACCTAACCATTATCACCCCTACCCACCCTACCCCCATCCCATCCTTTTTTACCAAAAAACCCATGTTTCCTTTACAGATCTCATGTTCATTTCCTTCAGGAACCCAGCATGCATTAATCAGTATCAATGCTAAACTGAACGGCAGCACCGGTGCTGTGAATCCAGATGGGTGGAGACCCTAACCTCCTTTGATGTCTTGGATGGGCTTCACTAACACCTCTGCCCTGTCCATTACACTGTCTGGGGACCGGGGGAGTGAAGATCAGTGAGAATACCTAATACCCGTCGTTAGTAGGAGAGGGGGGGGGGGGAGACTTAGTAGGTCAAGTCAAGTCAAGTCAAAATTTTATTTCCAGATGGTACATTGAAAATAAAATTTTGACTTGACCTACTAAGCAGGTGGTGTCCTGCGTATGTTAGCTCAGAAATGGCACCACCGAACACCACCAAAGTGACCCAGCAGCAGCAGCAGCAGTGCAGGGCCCCTCTGGCTGGTGGCCCCGCGGCGGCTATGTAGTGGTAGGCTCCCTGTGAACTTCCATTCCTTGGGGATGAGACGTAACGGATCTGGGTGTGACTGTGGGGACGGCGGGGGGGGGGGGGGGGGGTTTGGGATGAGCGGCGTGGGAATAGCAAGACTAGGGACGTCACAGAAGATGAGGCAGCAAAAAGATTGCAAAACACACTGTTTAGAGATAAATCTACGAAGTTGGATTACGGCTGTCTTAATAGTGGGGGGAAAACAGTCACATACGCAACAACAACAAAATCTCACCAAGGGTGAACCTCTGTGCTTCTGCTGAAAGGTAGAGAGATAAGAGAATTCCTTTTTGACATAAGCTTAAGTTTCACATGCAATACTACCGGCTGCGGATTTTTAGGTAGATGTAACATAACTGGCTGCACAGTTTAAGGTAATTACACTGCATGTAACCAATGTAACACGTAAACACACACACACACACACTCTCTCTCTCTCTCTCTCTCGCTCTCTCTCTCTCTCTCTCTCTCTCTCTCTCTCTCTCTGTCTCTCTCTCTGTCTGTCTGTCTGTCTGTCTGTCTCTCTCTCTCTCTCTCTCTCTCTCTCTCTCTCTCTCTCTCTCTCTCCACACACACACACACCACATGCACATTCAAATGTGTACACACATATATATATACACACACACCACATGCACATACAAATGCGCACCCACACTCACCACACTTACGCGCGCACACACACATACACACACTCACACACACACACACACACATCACTCACTCACTCACAACACACACACACACACACACACACACACACACACACGAATGCATTGATGCGCAGGCGGTCACAATTTCACACACATTCTCTTCTCTCTCTCTCTCTCTCTCTCTCTCTCTCTCTCTCTCTCTCTCTCTCTCTCTCTCCTCTCTCTCTCTCTCTCTCTCTCTCTCTCTCTCTCTCTCTCTCTCTCTCACTCTTCACTTTCTCCCTCTTTCTCACACACACACACACACACTCTCACACACACAAACTCTCTCTCTCTCTCTCTCTCTCTCTCTCTCTCTCTCTCTCTCTCTCTCTCTCACACACACACACACACACACACACACACACACACGTCTGACATCACTATTTAGTGGAAAGACGTTAAAC
>CM054147.1:48283729-48313729 GCA_028751875.1 Rapana venosa
TAGATGCTGTTTATGTCCAGCAGTGTTACAGAACCACAAGGCTTTAAGTCAAATATAATAACAGGCCTCTGACAACACTGTACAGACAGGCACTTCAATTTTCAATCAGCTAGCTACACTTCAAACCCTCACCTACCTCTGCTTTCTCAGAAGAATGGACATGGCTATAGTAAAATGACTTAAAGAATGTAGAGTGGAAAATCATACAAGCTACCCCAAATGCTGTCATTGAAAAGTTTTGCAGTTGACTTTTTAATAACTATATATTCATGAGAAATATTCATTTCCTACTACTGAGGTTTTTTGACTGGCTACCTGCTCCTAGGTATGGTATAGCTCAGAGGCCAGAGCACTCGCTTACCCCAAGCCAATGTTAAGTAGCATTAAGCATGGTTACCAAGTGGATGGGTGACTGTTTGTGCATCTTGGCTTCAGTACAATCACACAGCTGTCAGTTTCCCTCACTTTCCGCTCCTCTCATGCCATCCATCCCATCCCAGTTGGTGCTGTTTATATCAGGAACTGACCATACATGGACTTGGTAAATAGGTGGGGCTAGTTCTAGCACTGGATCCTTATGCCTTGGCTGAGTTAGGCTGACTTTTCAGGTTGTGGTGCCAAGTTTACCTAGCTGTAAATGGGTATCTGTCCTTTTTAGGGTCAGGGAAGTTAAAGCAGTGAGGGAGAAGAGATGGATGCCACCTTCAATATGCTGGCTCCTAGAGAAGTTGAGGTCTCTGATGCCTCCATCCCCTATAACCACATAGGTTATGGGACACACATGCACACAAATTATTAAAAAATTGACTTTCACACACACACACACGCACGCACACACGCACACACATGCACACACACAAACACAAGCACATGCACGTATGCATGCATGCATGCATACATGCACACACATACAGGCATGCATGCATACACTCACACTCACACACACATGACTTAAACAGTTCAGACTAAATCAAATCTACAACTAACCCAGTCAACATTAATGTTACCAGATCTGAGTTATGTCTAGCCATAATCATGTTTGTCTCAATCCCACACAAAACTTTAAGATAGCAGAGGAGACAAAACACAAACTGGGTCAGTGGAGCAACAGTACCAGATAATGTCAATCACTCCCTCCTCCTTCCCTCAAAGCCAGAGGAAAATAGCCTGGTATCAATCAGCGGTGACAGGTAAAGCCAATTAAGTGAACAACTCGCCACATTGCCAGCCCAACTGTGGAGACAAGGGGCTCGTTTGATGTCTTGATTGGACCACACTGATCACTAGGCAGTGCTGGGGAGAGCTGAGACTGAAGTGAAAGTTATAAGTAGTTGCGGGGTATAGATGTTCTGATGCTTGTATTATTGGCCTGTCTGGCTGCTCCCCGTGTCTCCTCTTTTATTTTTGTACTTCCTCCTCTTGTTTAGGGATGGGTAAACATAAAAAGTGTTCTTGAACTTCCAGCTGTGAGCATGGGAAATAATTACCATCATTATCACTGTTGTCATCATCATCATCATCATTGTCAGTAGCAGCACCATTGTAAACACCATCATCACTGCCATCTTCATCAATCTCCTTGTTTTATTTTTGCCGCTACCACTGCCACCAGTTTCTTTCAAAAACATTCGTTTATGTACTATTTTTGTCTAAATCTTTAATAGTTAGTCTTTTTTGTTTTTGTTTCTGGGATGTGAAAGGAAGTTATGATTCCCTTGTTCAAAGACTCAAGCTATTTCTGTACTATATATAATTATATTAATACAGTTACACACTTTATGTCACCTATCTGTGTGATGCTTGTCTCATACTGAAGCCTTTTTTTATCTTTAAAGAGCTCAGTTACTAGTTTGCAAACTGCTTTGTACTTCTGACAAGACATTCAATTCTAACACGACCACCAAAGAAAGCATAAGTAAATGACAAGCATTCAAAAACATTCAGATCTTTGAAGAAAATGCACTTTTTATTTAGATTCCTTTATTTCGAGGTTAATAGATAAGCACTCATGTGTCTTTTTTTAACATCTAGTTCCTGTGTGTATGCAGTTTTACGAATTTTGTCATCCATCTTTATCGGCACACAATGGCCTCATTTTCTGAAATTTACACAGCTGCATACGCACAGGGACTGGGTGTTAAAAAATCACATGAGTACCTTATTCCATTACCCTCAAAATAAAAGAATAAAAATGAAACCACAAAAAAATCTGAAACAGATTTTAACATGTGCATGAGATGTTCTGTTTGAGTTCACACACAGAACCTCTGTTCGCAGTCTCATGCAAAGGACAGACATAAATGTGATGCTGGACATGCACTTCAGAAACAGCGAATGACAGTGATAGTTTTAGCAATCTATAGTCTGAACAAGATGGAGTAAAAGTGCTGGCTGTCTCAAGGGGTGTTCTGTTACGAGAATGAAAAGCTTTAGGTCTAGTCTGAATGGTTGGCACTTACTGTCATAAAAGTATGCAGATGAAGTCACAATATTACAAAACCAAGCTTAACACAGATCAAATGACACTCCCCAGACGTCTCACGGTGATTCCTATGTGTGATAAAATAAGAAACTAATACGTTGTCTCTAATACGTTGTCTCAGTAACCCTAAGAATGTAAAACTGAGGAACGCCCAAGAAACACAGCAACATAGTTTCGTGGTCAAACTATTGCACTATTCACAATGATAACAGAATCTCACCCCAGGTAATATTTGGTACTAGCTTACACTGACTTTCCAATCACATCGGTACATACATTTTCATCCAGGATGAAAATGACAAACAGCCTTAGAGCCGCTTTGAGTGATGAGACACACTGTCTGTACCCCCCAGAGGGGAGGGGGGAGGGGGACCTAGGAGGCCAGATAGCCTGGTGTTCAGAGCGTTTCGCTCGTGATCTGACGGCTCGTGTTCGAGCCAGCACCAAGACACCCGTTCGAGGGCATTTTTCTCCTGAAGTGTACACCCGCACAGATTCCACTTCCCAAAAGGACCTTCGGGTGAGATTCTATACAGAGACCTCGTGTGCAAACACACATAATACATGACATTCTCTCTCTGTCTCTGTCTCTGTCTCTCTCTCTCTATCTATCTCTCTCTCTCTGTCTGTCTGTCTGTCTCTCTGTATCTCTGTCTCTCTCTGTCTCTCTGTCTCTCTGTCTCTCTCTCTCTCTCCTCTCTCTCTCTCTTCTCTCTCTCTCTCTCGGGATAGCCTAGTGGTTAGAACATTGCGCTCGTAATCTGACAACCCGGGTTCGATTCCCGTTTAAGAGGATATTTTCCCCTGGAGTTCACATCAGTGCAGACTCCGCTCTCCCCAAAAGTCCTTCGGATGAGACTATAAAAAAACGAGGTCCCGTGTGCGAACGCACGCAGAACATCTTGAGGAAACACGTTACATCTTGTTCCGCTTTTCGTAAGAGTAGGCCATTGTGTGCCGGTGGGAACAGATGAGAGAATTTACAAAACCGCATACACACGGGGACTAGATGTAAAAAAAAAAAAGCACATAAGTGCTTGTTCCATTATCCTCGATATATAACAATAAAATAAAATTTAAAAAATAAATGCTTATCTATGAAAACATACAACATCAGAAATGAGATATTTTGTTTGTTTGTTTCTCAGCTAGAGCTCCGAGATTCACCAATGCTGAGAATCGTGAGTATGCCACCGTGTTAAACCCATCATCAAGGTAGCCGCATTCCGACTTCGGGGATGATGTCTTAACACAACACCAGTGTACACGCAGTTTTTCTCTTATCATGAGTATATTTTTTCTCATCGATTTTGTTTTTTTACTGGCATGAATGACCTCGTCTTTGGAAAGGGGGGAAAGGGTTTAATGTTTGAGCAAGGCGTTCTGCGTACGTTTGCACACAGGGCCTCTTCGATTTATTATATCTCATGTAAAGGACTCTTTTTTTGAGGGGAAATAGTGTCGGCACTTATGTTAACTCCAAGGGGGGTGGGGGGGGGGGGGTAGTAATCCCCTTGAAAGGGCGTCTCATTGGTGGTTCTGTCCCAGCCTGTCAAATCGCAAGTGAAACGCTCTAACCATAGGCCATATCTTCCCCCCAGACATATGAATATAATTTTCATCGGGTTATCTTCTTACAGAACACTATAGATATTTCTGAATTTCATTTTGATTTGGGAGGATTCGTATAGATCTATGTCTACAGTGGAATAAGATAATAATTTGTGGCAATATCGGAATGAAAAGGCTTTAGGACTGGTCTAAGTCTGTCTGTCTGAATGGTCACTTACTGTAATACTAGTAAACTATGTAGATGAAGTAGGGAATTACCAGCAATATGATAACAGACCGACACTGTCTGTACCTCACAGCCTGTGGCAATGGTAGTTTTGATGGTGGTCGTGTTTCGTTCTGGGGGGGGGGGATGGTGATGGTGATAGTGATGATGGTTAAAAACAAAATTTAAAGCTATGCTTTGCACAATACTATATGCCTGTATTTGTACATGGAATCTTAGCTTATAGTCTCATCCAAAAAAAAACAACAACAACAAGCAAGCAAAATTAATTAAGTTAAGAGCAATCATGCTAGTTCATCAGGGTAAATTCCTCTCAAATGAAGCAGCTCAGAGGTGACTGATTAAAATGTTAGCTTTTGGTGGGCGAAAACAAATCCCCTGACATAAGCCAGTTCAATGATCCCTCAAACCTAATTTAAGAAAACACAGAACTGTTGGTCGATTGTGTTACATCAGCCTAACACTGACAGCTCTGTGAACATGATTGCATTTGAGTCTTCTTTTTATTCTTCCTCTTTTTCTTCTTCCTCTTCTTCTTCTTCCTCTTCTTTTCTCCTCCTCCTCCTCCTTCTTCTGCTTCTTCTTCTTCCAATGCCCAGACAGAAACTACTGTTGTCTGTCATATGAGCGAAAATTCATTGTGCTGCTACTAAGCTCCTGACAAGTCAGGCCCAGCGCATCCGACTTCGGCATGGGAGAGAATTATGTTTTAAGTCTTTCTGGGGGATAAAAAAAGGCATGAGAATGGACCAAGATAGCAGAAAAAAGACCCCCCAAAAAATATGACAGGGAGAACAGAAACAAGCAGAGAAAAGAGAGTGATAGAAAAGAGGAAGTTTCTAGAACAACATTTCCAGAAGGTGGGGGTTCTATTTATACTGTCAGGCCCCTGGTATCCCCACGTGGAAGGGCTTGGGTATGGCTGTATTTGATTAGATTATGAGTGATGTGGAAGAAGCAGCACATTCTTCCAATACTCGTCAAAGAAAACATACACACATACACACCCTGATAAGGGGTTGTTTTCTTCTCTACTTCACCAGCCTGTAGACATACTTTCCCCCCTGTTCAACACCTCTCTCCATCATGTCTTTTTTGCCAATGCAGGCAGGAGAAGCAGGAAGTGGATTAGATTGTGGATTCATTATCAGGGTGTCCCTTTTAGGGCGTCCCCTGGCCGCTTCAGCAAACACGATTACCACCTGTACCCCCCCCCCCCCCCCCCCCCCCCCCCACCTCTCCACTATCTCCTCCAACCAGTCTATTGATATTGCTGGATATATACAGGGATGGATGAAAGTAGGCTTAGACTAAAGAAGACAGACAGACAGATAGGCAGAGACAGGCAGACACACAGTTGGAGAGAGAGAGAGAGAGAGAGAGAGAGAGAGAGGAGAAAGAGAGAGAGAGAGGGAGAGAGAGAGAGGAGAGAGAGGAGAGAGAGAGAGAGAGAGATTTTATTCTTTTATATCGAGGATAATGGAATAAGAACTCATGCGATTTTTTCATTTAGTCCCCGTGTGTATGCGGTTTTGTAAATTCTGTCATCTGTTCCCACCAGCACACAATGGCCTACTCTTACGAAAAGCGGAACAGGATTTAACGTGTGCGCAAGATGTTCTGCGTGCGTTCGCACACGGGGCCTCGGCTTATAGTCTCATCCGAAGGACTTTGGGTAGAATGGAGTCTGTACTGATGTTAATTCCAGGGGAAAATATGCCCTTGAATGGGAATCGAGAGAGAGATATATATTTTTATTCTTAAAGGGTTACAGATAAACACCAAGAGAGAATGGGGGGGGAGAGAGAGAGGGGGGGAGGGAGGGAGAGAGATAGATCGAGAGAGAGAGAGGGGGGGGGAGAGAGAGAGGGAGGGAGAGAGAGAGAGAGATCGAGAGAGAGAGAGAGAGAGTTCTCTTATTATTTATATTATTCAGTCCCCCCCCCCCCCCCCCCCCCCCCCCCCCTTTCCCTAACCTCTTATTTGCTTTATCAGGAGGAAAAAGAGGTTTTAATAAGGGGCCCCCAGTAGGCCCCGGCCCCTTAAGGGGAAAAGAGAAAAAGGAAAAAAAAAAAAAAAAAAAGGGTTTTTTTTCTTTATACGGGATAATGGAATAAGAACTAGCACAAAGCTTGTAGGGGGAACGCACAGTTACAGCACAAAAGGGGAAAAGAAAAGGGAAAAGGGGAATTTAATTCAAAGTTGGGGCCCAAAAGGGGGGAAAAGGGGAAGGAAGAGGAGAAGGAGGGAAAGAGACAGGGGAGAAAAGGGAAGGGAATGGAGAGAGAGAGAAATAAAAAAAGGGAAGAAAACCGGAAAAATTTTTTAAAAAAAGGGACAGAAAAAATTTGGGGGAAAGGGGGGTGCAAAAGAGGGTAAGAGAAATCAAGGGAAAGGGGAAAGAGTGCCAATTTAAAATTTTGCCAAACAAAGAAAACCTTAAGTTTCAAGAATTGAAAACACTATTTTTAAAAACATTATCTAAGGGGGAATTCTCCCTTAAATGGTGGCAAAAAAATTTAATAATTTTCCAAATTATTAAATAAATAACTGTTCCGGAAGAAAAAATATTAAATCTTTGTGTATAATAGCTTATTTTGGTTTTGTTATTAAAAAAAATTTTTTTTTTTTAATTAAAAAGTATAATTTGTGTTTTTTTTTGAAATAGAATTATATTGTTTTTGGGTTTTAATTAAAACGGATAATTTGGTTTGTTTTTAAAAAAAGTAAATATTTGTTTGGTTTGATTAAAACAGTATAATTTGTTTTTTGGTTTGATTAAAATAGTATAAAATTTGCATACGGCTTTCTGAGATAAAGTTGGTATGAGTGACATAGGAGAGGCAGCACTCACAGGTCACACAAGTTCCTCCCTCCCACCAAAAAAGAAAGAAAAACAAAAAAATCTTGCTCATTCTTCATCAGCCTGTAGACATACTTTCCCCCTCTTGTTCAACACCTCTCTCCATCATGTCTTCTGTTGCCAATGCAGGCAGGAAGTGGATTAGATTGTGGATTCATTATCAGGGTGTCGCTTTTAGTTCGTGGGCTGGCCGCTTCAGCAAATACGATTACCACCTATACCCCTCCCTCTCCCCTTTCCAAGACATTGACAGCGTAAGACACACAAGTGCTCAAGCAGGCACACACACTAGAAAGATTTTTGAGAGACAAAGACAAAATAAAAAGGAGACAGAGAAAAAGACAGCCAGATCAAGTAAGGGACAGAGACAGACTGGCAAACAAAAAAGAACAGACAAGGATAGGGAGAGGAGACAAAATAAAGAGAAACTCAGAAAGGTAAACACCAACATATATTATACAAAGAGCAAAAAGAGAGATGGAAAAAAGAAATACAAACTTAAAATTTGCTATCAGTTGAGCACAAATGCCTAAGCACAATAATTTATGTAACGTTTTCAATCAAGCATTTAAAGAAAAAAGATTGTGCAAAATATAAATGAATAGCACGTGATATCAATCCTGAGGAAAAAAAACATACAAAAACACCAAACCACTTATCTAAATGACGTAATCGCCTACGTCAAACCACCAATTTACAATGGAAGAAAAAAAACAAAAAAGATAGGCAAAGACATGTATAAAGCAAATAATTGACAAATTGATTTTTTTTTTCAATTTGGATATTTGCACCAAAGAGGGCTTTGGAGATAGAAAAAAGAAAAAAGGAAAAAAAAAGGGAAGAAGAAGAAGAAAAAGAAGAAGATGAGGGTGTTGGTGATGGTAAGAGGGCGCCGATGATGGCGGTGATGGGGAGGGGGAAAGGGGGAAAACGACGAGGGACACAAGGCCCGATGATGATGATATGATTGAAAAGGAGAAAAAGAAAAGAACAACAACAACAACAACACAAAAAACAACAACAACTAAAAAAAGAAAAAAACAAAAGAACAAAAAGGGAAAAATAACGAAAAAAAAGGAAAAAAACCACCCCCCAAAAATGAGTGAAAAAAAGGGGAAAAAGACAAAAGAAAAATATCTTGAAAAACTATCTCAATTTTAGGGTGGGCTTGAGTTTGTTAAATATCTGCCCCTTCCTAAAAAAAAGAAAACGAAAAACAAATCAAAGCTCGGCAAAAAACGGCCTACACTGAAGAGTTTTTTCCCTTGTCAGTATTTCCTCCCTTTGCTGGGGTTTTTACGTTTTTTTGTTTCCCTTTTTTTTCACATCAATTTGTTTTTTGTTTTGGTTTTTTTTTTTTTCATTGGTTTTTTTTGTTTGGGGGGGGGGGTTTGGGTTTTGTTTAAATTTTTTATGTTTATTTACTTTTGTTTTTTTTTGCACCATTATTATTTCTTCTTTTTGACATTTGTGTTTAGGAACCCATTAGTTATCACTTATTTCTCTATCAATTATTTTTTATTTGTTTTGTCTACCTACCTCTCTATCTCTCTGTCTGTCTGTTTTTGTTCTGTCGGCCGTCGGGATTTTATGTAAATTTTTAAAGTAAAAAATTTTATGTTGTATGTATGTTTTGACCCGTTTTTTCTATCTACGACTCCCACCTAAAACCCACCCAAATTTTTCCTCTGTCAGCTGAAAATCTGTTTTCGTGACCTCTGGCCCGTTTTGTCCCCTTTGGGCTGTGTCTGTCGGGCTCATTTTTGTCTTCTCGTAATACACAATCACACCACTATAATATATATAAATATATTTAATAATATTAAAAATTTTAAAAAATATATATATATATATATAATTTTATATATGTTTTACACCACATACACAATACATATACAACATACATAAAATACATACTTTCATACTTTCACATACATTTCATACATACAAAACCTACTTTTTAAAAATACCTAACACATAAATCCCTAATACATACATTCACACATACATACGCACATTTCTACATAACAACCCAAAATACAACAACATTTCATACAGCCCTACAAAAAACAAAACATACAGGGGCCACACACTTTCATACATTCTTCACGCACGTATCACCAAAAACATACACACATGCATAATACACCCCCCCTAAATACATACACCTACGCACATTTCACACATTTCATACAAAAAACATCATACAAACATACAAAACATACACACACATAAACACATACATACATAAACATACACACATAACACAACATATACACAAAACATACATTATACACACAATACATTCATACCTTAAAACATACACACACCTTTCATACCCCCCATAAAATTTCATTTTTGCCCTACTTTCATACTAAAAAGCTTTCATACAAAATTTCATCATAATAAAATACATTTCATTCAACATACTACATAAAATTTTCACACATACATACATACAAACAAAAATACATAAAATAATACACACACCAACATACACACATAAAACCCCAAAATAACACTCAACATTACCATCATTGGGAAACCCCTGAGCTTTTAGCCAAGGGGAAAAATAAAAAAAAAAAAAAAAAAAAAAAAATAAAAATTAAAAAAAAAAAAAAAAAAAAAAAAAAAAAAAAAAAAAAAAAAAAAAAAAAGAAAAAAAAGATTTCAAATTTTTTGGTTCGGGGGGGGAAGGGGGGAAATTTTTAAGAAGGGGGGAAAACCCCCCTGGTTCCCCAAACCCCCCACCCAACCCCCGGCTACGCCCTAACGGTAAAAGAAAAAAAAAATTTGGGGTTATTTTTTTTTTAAAAAATTTGGGGGGGGGGGGGGGGGAGGGGGAGGGGGAGAGGAGGAAGGGGGGGGGAGGGGGGAGAAGGGGGCCGAAACCCCCTTGGGGTTTTCATTTTCCTTTTACCTTCCACCCTATTGTTGGGGGAAATTTCCCCCCCCTTTTTCCCCCCCCCCAAAATTGGCCCCAAACACAAAAAATTCCCGATGAAATTTTCCAAAGAAAAATCCCCCTCCCCCAAAAAAAAGGGGGAAAAAAAATAAAGGAACAAACACTTGTTTTTGTCCTTTACTTCCCCCAAAAAGTTTTTTTTTATAGTTCAATCCCTTTAAACCCCCCAAAAACAATTTTAACACCAAACCCCAAAACAAAAAACATTTTTGTTCTTTGGACTTTAAATTTTTTTCGTTTTGCTTTAATTTGTTCAAAATTTTTTGGGTTTTTTGCTTTTCTTTAAATTTTTTTGTTTTCCTTTTTTTTTTTTACTTTTTGTTTTTGGTTTTTTTTCTTTTGTTTTGTTTGGTTTTTTTTTTTTTCTTGGGGGGGGGGGGTTTTTTGGGGTTTCTTTTTTTTTTGTTTGTTTTTTCCCCTTTTTTTTTTTTTTGGGGGGGTTTTTGGGGGGTTTTTTTTCCCTTTTGTTTGGGGTTTGTTTGGGGTTTTTGGGTTGGGGGGCTTGGGGTGGGGTGGGGGCTTTTTATTTTAAAAAAAATTTTTTTTGTTTGGGTTTTTTTTCTTTTTTTTGTTTTTTTTTCTTTTTTATTTTCCCTTTCAACTTTTTTCTTTTTTTTTTTAAATCATTTCCCCCCCTTAAAAAAGCAAAAAAAAGGAAATTGTTGAGGAATTTTTACCCCCGCCCCCCCCCCCCCCCCCCGTTTTTTTTTGCCCCCCCCTTTAAAAAAAAAACCCGGAAATTTGCGGCCAATGTTTCCCCTTCCCGAGAGGAGGAAGGAAAAAGGGGATGAGGGGTGGAAAGGAGGGGGAGGAGGGGGAGGAGGAGGGGGCATGTGCCAGGTGACTGTGTCAACACCACCAGTCAATGCCAGGCATAAAATGGGGGATGAAGCTCCCCGCTTCACCTGCCAGATGGTTTGCCAGTACAGCAAATTGGTTGACAGAGAGGGAAAGGGGAAAAAAAAGAGAAAGAGAGGAGACCTAGACAGAGAGACAAGAGAGAGGATGAGGGAAAAAGAGAGAGACAAAGAGAGAGAGAAGAGAGAGAGATAGAGAAAGAGAGAGAGGGGAGAGAGAGAGAGAGAGAGAGAGAGAGATGAAGAGAGAGAGAGAGAGATCAGAGAAAGAGAGAGAGAGATCAGAGAAAGAGAGAGAGAGAAGGGGGAGAGAGACAGAGAGAGAGAGATTTCATTCTTTTATATCGAGGATAATGGAATAAGCACTTACATCCAGTCCTCGTCTGTATGCGGTTTTGTAAATTCGTCATCTGTTCCCACCGGTACGCAATGGCCTACTCTTACGAACAGCGGAACAGGATTTAACGTGTGCGCAGCGGTTCGCACACGGGACCTCTGTTTATAGTCTCATCCGAAGGACTTTTGGGGAAAGTGGAGTCTGCACTGATGTTAACTCCAGGGGGAAATATCCCCTTAAACGGGAATCGAACATGGGTCGTCAGATTGCGAGTGCAATGTTCTTACCACTAGGCTATTCCGTCCCCCGAGAGAGAGAGAGAGAGAGAGAGAGAGAGAGAGAGAGAGAGAGAGAGAGAGAGAGAGAGAGGCAGACAGACAGACAGACAGACAGAGACCGAGACAGGGGAAGGGGGGGGGGAGGCGGGAGTCTGGAACCATCTGCAGCATTATTCCATCAACTTCTGATTTTCATAGATAGATAGATAGATAGATAGATAGATAGATAGATAGATAGATAGATAGATAGATAGATAGATAGATAGATAGATAGATAGATAGATAGATAGATAGATAGATAGATAGATAGATAGATAGATAGATAGATAGATAGATAGATGGACGCTACAATCTGCATGTTGACTTTGTTGTACGCTTTTTTTTCCGAAATCACTAAAGGCAACAGTTATAGTCTTGAATTTCTTGAAAAGTGTTTTTTCAATGCTAGCGTGCAGGGTGAAAATGTATTGAACTGTGGATCGGCCTTTTTGGAAGCCTGCCTGTGCATCAGTTAACAAAGAAATAAAGAAAGAAAAGAAAGAAAAAGAAAGAAAGAAAGAAAGAAGGAAGGAATGAAGGAAGAAAAGGAAGAACGGAAGAAAGACAGACAGACAGACAGACAAAGGTAAAAGAGAGACAGAGACAGATAGACAGAGACAGAAAGAGACAGACAAACAAGCAGAAAGGGACCACACAGAGAGCAGAGATAGAGAAGTTAGAGAGAGAGACAGAGACATACAGAGATAGAGAGAGAGAAAGACACAGAGAGACAAAGCTATACGCATACAGAAACAGAGACGCAGAGACAGGCAAACACACTGAGAAGACAGAGTTACTAAAACCCCGTCTCAGAGTTACTAAAACCCCGTCTCAGAGTTACTAAAACCCCGTCTCACAGTTACTAAAACCCCGTCTCACAGTTACTAAAAACCCAAAGTCTCACCGTGACTAAAACCCAAAGTCTCACAGTTACTAAAACCCAAAGTCTCACAGTTACTAAAACCCAAAATCTCAGGGTTACTAAAACCCAAAGTCTCACCGTGACTAAAACCCAAAGTCTCACAGTTACTAAAAACACAAAGTCTCAGAGTTACTAAAACCCAAAATCTCAGAGTTACTAAAACCCAAAATCTCAGAGCTACTAAAACCCAAAATCTCAGAGTTACTAAAACCCAAAATCTCAGAGTTACTAAAAACCCAAAGTCTTAGAGTTACTAAAACCCAAAGTCTAAGAGTTACTAAAACCCAAAGTCTAAGAGTTACTAAAACCCAAAGTCTCATAGTTACTAAAACCCAAAGTCTCACAGTTACAAAAACCCAAAGTCTTAGAGTTACTAAAACCCAAAGTCTAAGAGTTACTAAAACCCAAAGTCTCAGAATTACTAAAAACCCAAAGTCTCACAGTTACTAAAACCCAAAGTCTCACAGTTACTAAACACCAAAGTATCAGAGTTACTAAAAACCCAAGGTTTCACATTTACTAATAACCCAAAGTCTCACAGTTACTAAAAATTAAGTCTCTCACATTTACTAAAAACTAAAGTCTCAGAATTACTATTAAAAAAACACTATAAAAAACACCAAAGTCTGTTAACAAAAGTACAGACTACAGTTTGATCTGTTATTCTTAGCTGAAGAGTTCAAATTATTCTTAATCGGGTGTTCTACACTTACAAGAGAAAACCTTGCCTAACCTTCCATCAGACAGCTTACAGAAGTGGATATAGTATAAGGAATAGCTTTCTGACGCATTTTTTGGTTGTAGGGCGTGGGTTCTTTTTAGCTTAACATCATGTGGGTCACCTGGAATACTCTGATGCGAGTTTTGCTATCTTTAATGTGCATATTTGATCTTCTACATGTGTATGTATACCCGAAAAGAATTAAGGCACTGGCAGGTCTGCACTTGGAAGATGACCTGGGAAATAATTTGTAAAAATCCCCACCCTTAATTCATCAGACGCCACAGCCGAGACTTGAACCCACGATTTGATGAATCCACCATAGGACTGAATTTGAACGGCCTCAACCGCCCGGCTACCGTCGTCCGTCTTCTGTTTCTTTTCTTTCTCTCTCTCTCTCTCTAAAGCATTTTCATTAAGATCTGCGGGATAGCAACCTTGCCCTCCACTATAGCCAGAACTGATGAAAGCAGAGTTGATAGCCCGGGGCTTAATCAGATTAGTCCTGTATTCCAGAGGACTTGCTGGTGTGAATGACGGAAACTTCGTTTTCAATAAACAGGATTCCCTCTGGCCAGTCTATTGCCATATGTCTTTAATAGTCATTAACTTCGTAGCAAGCAGTGTTGATCGAACTTATCTCGTTAAAGGGAGAATAATTTGTAGAAATGTCAGTCTGCTTCTTAGGTTTATTTGTAAAGTTAAAGCAAGATTTGATGTAGCATGATGTTTTTCTATGTGTGTGTGTGGGGTGGATGTGTGTGGTGGGGGGGGGGGGGGGTCAGTGTGAGTGTGTGTGTTTATGTATGTATGTATTTATTTATTTATTTATTTTATTTATTTATTCTATTATATCGAGGATAATGGAATAAGCACTCATGTGCTTTTTTTACATCCAGTCCGCGTGTGTATGCGGTTTTGTAAATTTTGTCATCTGTTTCCACCGGCACACAATGGCCTACTCTTCCGAAAAGCGGAACAGGATTTAACGTGTGCGCAAGATGTTCTGCATGCGTTCGCACACGGGGCCTCGGTTTATAGTCTCATCCGAAGGACTTATGTTATGGACATATGTGAGTGTATGTGTGTGAGTGTGTAAGTGTGTGTATCAATCTCTCTCTCTCTCTCTCTCTCTCTACTCTTCTCTCTCTCTCTCTCTTCTCTCTTCTCTCTCTCTTTCTTTCTCTCTCATATCCCAAATCAAGCCACATTCAACAGCATAGCCATATCCCAAACCAAACCTCATTCCTCTAAGCCAAGTACATTCATCACATCTCTCTAGGCCAGATTCCACACTAACCTACATCTTACCAAAACACACACACACACACACACACACCACCAACAAGACCCCCACACATACTTGCATGCTCAGACGCAAACAAGTGCGCACTCATTCACACACACACACACACACACACACACATGCATACACACACATATACATACATACACACACGCACGCATGCACTCACACACACACTCACACACACATACAGGAACACACATACATAACCCAATTTCTCTGATATATTTTCACACACACGCGCGCGCGCACCACAAAACACACAACAACACAACACACACACACACACAACACACACACACACACACAACACACACTCATACACAATTTCACTCATATACTCACACTCATTCACACACACACATACAAGCACGCACGCACATACCACACACTCATACATGCACACACATACATGCACGGACGTATACACACTCTCATACACACTCACACACACATGCACGCACGCGCGCGTGCGCGCACGCACACACACACACACACACACTTAATCGTCTGATATCACTTTTTGGTGGAAGGACGTTAAACTGAAGAACCTACACCACACACACACACACACACACACACACACACACACACACGCACGCACGCACACACACACACACACACACACTTAATCGTCTGATATCACTTTTTGGTGGAAGGACGTTAAACTGAAGAATACACACACAACACACACACACACACACACGCACGCACACAACCACACACACACACACGCACGCACGCGCACACACACACACACGCACGCGCACACGCACGCACACACACATACACACACACGCACGCACGCACACACACACACACACACACACACACACACACGTCAGTCTCCCCTCCTTGATAAATGGCAGTGGTTTAATCGATGGTGAGTTAATGTTACTGTACTGACTGGGGAGAGCTTTTGCTCTCAGATCAGAGTGAACCCACACACTGATCACGCTGTGCGCTCGCCCCTCAGTAGAAACATGTTTATCGATCAGTCACCATGTTTGAACTGTGTTGAGGTGGTGGAAAGATGAGAGGGAGAGAAAGAGAAGAGAGAGAGAGAGAGAGAGAGAGTGAGAGAGAGAGAGAGAGAGAGAAGAGAGAGAGAGAGAGGGGGGGGGGGGGGAGAGAGCGAGAGAGAGAGAGAGGAAAGAGAGAGAAAGAGAGAGAGAAAAAATTTATTTTATTTAATTTATTCTTTTATATCGAGGATAATGGAATAAGCCCTCATGTGCTTTTTTACATCCAGTCCCCGTGTGTATGCGGTTTAGCAAATTCTGACATCTGTTCCCACCGGCACAAAATGGCCTACTCTTACGAAAAGCGGAACAGGATTTAACGTGTGCGCAAGATGTTCTTCATGCGTTCGAACACGGGGCCTCGGTTTATAGTCTCATCCGAAGGACTTCGACATTCAGTTCGATTTTTTTTTTGTCAAACTGGGAAGAAAGGGCGAGGCTGGTAATCGAACCCAGAACCTCACGGTTTACTGTGTTGGCAGACAAACGTCTTAACCATCCTGCCACCTTCCTTCCTTCCTTAAAAATGTCCCTAGGAACAAATCTGACGCTGAAGGTTTGCTGTGAAAAGGTACACACCTATCTTTGTAGTTCCGGAGGGAGTCCATTTCTGGCTCTGAAAGTCAAAGAGTCCATTTGCATGTTAAGCCTTTAGCGGTGCTTGAAGATGGACCTGGACTAAATATAGACCAGTGGCGATTACAGCCTGCCAGCTACGGAAAAACCGAAGTCATTAACTTCTCTGACTGACTGACTGACTTGCTGACTTGCTGACTGAATGACTGACTGGCAGACTGAGGACTGACGGACTGACTGACTGACTGACTGACTGACTGGCTGACTGACTTGCTGACTGACTGGCTGACTGACTGACTGATGAACTGACTGACTGACTGACAGACAGACAGACTGACTGTCTCTGCTTGTCTGTCAGTGTTATTCTATGGGTGGTGTTTCTGTATACCTTTGTCTATCCGCCGGTTTATATGTGTGTGTCTCTCTCCGTCTCTGATTACTGCTTTCTCTCTTCCTCTCCTGTCTTTCGACAAATCCCTCTCCACTCTTCTCTACTCTGCTCTGCTCTCTGCTACATCTCGACTCCTACTCCCTACCTCTACTACTCTCTCTCTCTCTTCTCTCTCTCTACTCTCTATCTCTACTGACTCTCGCACTCTTCTCTCTCTTTGAATACAGGCGATGGCCTTACAATTCAAAATCCTGAAATCTGAGTTTCTCTCTCTCCTCTTTCTCTCTCTCTCTTCCTCTCTCCCTCTCCCTCTTCTCCTCTCCTCTCTCTCTCCTCCTCTCTCTCTCTCTCTCTCTCTCTCTCTCTCTCTCTCTCTCTCTCCTCTCTCTCTCTCTTGAATACAGGCCGATGGCCTTACAATTAAATAAATCCTGAGTTCTCTCTCCTCACCCCTCCTCTCTTCTTCCTCTCTCTCTCTTCTTTCTTTTCTTTTCTCTTCTCTCTCTTCGCTCCTTCTCTCTCTCCTCTCCTTCTCTCTTTCTTCTTCTTCCTCTTCTCTCTCTACCTCTCTCTCTCCTCTCTCTTTCTTTCTTTCTCCCTCTATCTCTCTCTACCTCTATCTCTCCCTCTCTTTCTTCTTTTCTTTCTCTCTCTCCTCTCTCTCTCCCTCCTCTCTCTCTCCTCCCCCTCTCTCTCTCTCTCTCCCTTCTCTCTCTCCCTCATTCTCTCTCCCTCTCTTTTTTCTCTCTCCCTCCCCCCCACCTCTCTCTCTCTCAGTGATCGTGTGACCTCCCATCATTTCAAAGTAGTTAAGTCTGGTTTCAGCCAGCATTGCATTGTATTGAACGACAGTTTTAGACAGTCACAGCAGATTTCTCTGCCTGGCATTTCGGTTGCTTCCCGTAAGAGAGTGTGTCACGCAGAATACTCCACGCGCGCGCGCGCGCGCACGCATGCACGCAAACACACACGCACACGTAGTACACGCATACATTTACACACAGGATCATACGCATGCATAAACGTAAATGAGCGTCTACACACAGAGAGACACACACACATACACACACACATATACACACACAAGCATATAAGAAAATGCACAAAAGCAATTCCAGATCAGTCAGTAAAAGGACCTCTCTCTCTCTCACTCTCTCTCTCCACTCTCTCTCACTCTCCACTCTCTTTCTCTCTCACTCTCTCTCGCTCTTCTCTCTCTCTCTCTCTCTCTCTCTCTCTCTCTCTCTCTCTCTCTCTCTCTCTCTCTCTCTTCTCTCTCACACTCTCTCTCTCACTCACTCTCTCTCTTTCTCTCACACTCTCTCTCTCACTCTCTCTCTCTCACTCTCTCACCTCTCTCTCTCTCTCTCTCTCTCTCTCTCTCTTTTCTCTCTCTCTCTCTCTCTCTCTCTTTCTCTGGGTCTGTCTGTCTGTCTGGCATCTTCTTTGTTCCCTGCCTTCCATTTCTCTGGGACTAGATTGGCCTTCAGTTCAGGAATCGTGGTAACGTGTGAGTGCTTTTGTCAGCTTTCTGATTGGGACTTTCACTTTGAGAGGGACTGCAGGACTGCAGCTTAGTAGCGGTTGGTAGAGGGTTGGGGATAGCAAGTGTAGGGGAGTGGAAAGAAAGATTTGCTCCTACGTGTAGGTAGGGTGAGGAGAGAAAGATTTGCTCCTAAATGTAGTAAAGGGAGTAAAGTAAAGGAGTCCCATAACCTATAAGGTCGTAGGGGAGCGAGGCGTCAGAGACCTCACTTCTCTAGGGCCAGCATATTGAGGGCGGCGCCCATCTCTTCTCCCTCGCTGCTTTACCTTCCCTGACCCTAAAGAGGGCAGGTACCCATTTACAGCTGGGTGAACTGGGGGAACTGTACTAAAGCCAAGGCGCGCAAACGGTCACCCATCCAACTGGTAACCACGCTCGACGCTGCTTAACTTGGCTGGGGGAAAGCGAGTGCTCCGACCACTGAACTATCCCGTCCCGTCCTCCTAAATGTAGGGAGTGGAAATAAAGATTCGCTCCTAAATGTAGGGAGTGGAAAGACATATTTGCTCACAAGTGTAGGGAGTGGAAAGAAAGATTTGCTCCTACGTGTGGGTATAGAGTGGAAAGAAAGATTGCTCCTAATTGTAGTGAGTGGAAAGAAAGATGTGCTCCTAAGTGTAGGGAGTGGAAAGAAAGATGTGCTCCTACGTGTAGGTATAGAATGGAAAGAAAGATTTGCTCCTAAGTGTAGGTAGGGAGTGAAAAGAAAGATTTGCTCCTAAGTGTAGGGAGTGGAAAGAAAGCTGTGCTCCTAAGTGTAGGGATTGAAAAGAAAAATTTGCTCCTAAGTGTGGGGAGTGGAAAGAAAGATGTGCTCCTACGTGTAGGTATAGAGTGGAAAGAAAGATTTGCTCCTAATTGTAGGGAGTGGAAAGAAAGATTTGCTCCTAAGTGTGGGGAGTGGAAAGAAAGATTTGCTCCTAAGTGTAAGGAGTGGAAAGAAAGATTCGCTCCTACGTGTAGGGAGTGGAAAGAAAGATTTGCTCCTAAGTGAAGGTAGGGAGTGGAAAGAAAGATTTGCTCCTAAGTGTAGGTAGGGAGTGGCAAGAAAGATTTGCTCCTAAGTGTAAGGAGTGGAAAGAAAGATTTGCTCCTCACTTGCTTCCTTTCCCACTTTTTTCAAAATCGATTTGCACACTGTCTGTATTGTACAATTCGTGTTTTTCACCTGGTCTGGGTTTGGGGTGGGTTTTTTGTCTGTTTAAATACTGCATTAGTGGTAAACTGGGAAGTTGTTGTTACTGTTTTCTTAGTAGAAATAAACAGCGTTTATGGTCAGCGACTCTTAGATAAGATAGAGAGTGTTTAAGAAAAGTGTGTCGGAAAAATATGCACTGTTTTGTTTTGTTTTTCTCATTGATACATGGAATATTCCTCTTCCTCCCACTTCAGTGTTATACTGGATCATTTAGATGCATTAATTTTTTGCCCCATATCATTCGTATTATTAATTTTTAAAAAACTCGCATCTGCTTTGTTCTCGTTTGTCCTCAAATATGTAAAGTCCTGACACCTTTTTTGAGAAAATCTCATTGGAAACAAATTCTTTGGCCTTCAGTTCAGGAATCGTGGTAACGTGCGAGTGTTTTTGTTAGTTTTCTGATTGGGACTTACAGCCGAGATGGACTGCAGGACTTCAGTTCAGCAGGGGGTGGTAGGGGGATGGATAGTAAGTGTAGGGAGTGGAAAGAAAGATTTGCTCCAAACAAATTGCTCAAACACAATTGTGAAGACTTTGAAAATGTTAACAGACTTGCATCTGATCTGCTGCTAGTTTATGTAGATATCCTAGGTTACTCGCACAATTCAAATATGCTATCATACAACTCCTTTATTAACAAAGCAAAATACTGAAACCAAATTCTGTTTTTATGAAACGTTCAACTTTGCCCATCCTAGCTAAAGCGTAAGCAAAAATGTGTTCCTGGTGGAAGACAAATTTTAATTCAGGTTCTCTTCTACCTTCAACTAACAACTTTCTTTAACCTTCATCAGCCAGCTCATGGGCATAGAAATAGTATCCAGAATGCACTCTTAAGTGTCAGTGTGGCGGTTTGGATGGTGACAATGTCTTTCTTCTTGACCTTTCTACTGCCTTTGATACCATTAATCTTGCAGACGGACTGCAACAGTCTTTACCAGTCACTGACCTCCCTGTTGACTTTGTTCCTTCGTCTCTAACTGTACTCCGTCTCTGTGAATGAAAAATACTCCTCTTTATCTCTTCTGATGTTGTTTTTTATCTTGTGGTCTCCCTCAGGGCTCTCTTCTTTGACCTGTTTTATTTGGGTTGAATGCTTATCCTATGTCTGAGATTATTGACCAGTGTTACATGTTTCGCAGCAGCTTTGTTGATGACACTCGGCTTTCTCAACTACTCTCTTTTCAAGAATAGATCCTTCCTTGTCTGAATTTAGGATTGTATTTGTGTTCTGGCAAGCTTTACATTTCTCTCCTGTCACCATCTTATTCTTCCTCAGTCTCTACCCTTTCCGCCAAAATATTACAATTGATATGGTTTGCTTTCTTAATTGTTCGTACCAGTGGTAAGGGGTTTTTGGTTATTTATTTGGTAGGGGGTGTTTGTTGATTGGTTTTGTTTTGTTCTTGTGTGTTGCATGTTTGATTGCTTTTTATCACTATTTTGTGTTTTCTGTGTGCATGCGTGCATAAGTGTGTGTGTGTGTGTGTGTGTGTGTGCGTACGTGGTGTGTGTGTGGTGTGTGTGTGTGTGTGTGTGTGTGTGTGTGCGTGTGTGTTCGGTTTTTAAGTTGATGTTTTTTATATCGTGATGTTGTCCTGAATAAGGACAGGGAATGGATGCAAAAAATCCACACATAAGTGCTTATTCATTGTCCTCGAAATGAAAATTGTGATACTTTCCTTAAACTTTTTCACTTCCCATATTTGGTCCGAAATAATCAATAGAAAGCAAACGCTAACTCAGCTGGGTGAGAAATCTTATATCCCGTCTTGAAGTGGTACACGTGCTTCTGTAACACCACCACCACCACCACCCCTCTTACCCCCCACCCCCACCCCCTTGCCAATTCTTTTCTTACTGTAAAACTTGGAGAAGTAGCTCTTGGTGTAAATTAGACCACAAGCAACAAGACCAGACAAAAGATTCATCTATCCTCTTTCCAACAGAGCTCTCTCTTATTGTCTCTGTCTCTGTCTCTCTCTCTTCCTCCTCTTCTCACTCACTCTCTCTCTCTCTCTCTCTCTCTCTCTCTCTCCTTCTCTCTCTCTCTCTCTCTCTCTCTCTCTTCTCCCTCTCTCTCACTCTCACTCTCTCACTCAGTACTTACACCTAGTTTTCTTCTTATTTCTTTCCATTCCAAAGTTTTCTCAAGCAGCGTTCTTTTGTAACAAGCTTACGTTCCTGCACACAACCATCCTGATCCTGGCTTGTCTTTTTTCTTCCGCTCTCCTTGTTAAAACCTGGTATAAGAAATCGATAGTCAGGAAGTGATTGCCAGCAGTATGAGAGTTGGAGCTTGGGTGAAAACACACACACAGTACTCTAAAATAGAACTGTTATCCACTAGTCAGTAAATTCAATTGTCTGCCTTGGTAGGGAGGGGGGGGATTCTCTCTCTCTCTCTCTCTCTCTCTCCTCTCTCTCTCTCTCCTCTCTCTCTTCTCTCTCTCTCTCTCTCTCTCTCTCTCTCTCTTCTCTGAAGAGTAGGTCATTGTGTGCCGGTGGGAACGGATGACAAAGTTTACAAAACTACATACACACGGGGACTAGATGAAAAAAGCACATGAATGCTTATTCCATTATCCTCGAAATAAAAGAATAAATACAGTTTTAAAAAACCAAAATAAAATATATATCTCTGTCTCTAGTGTGTAAATTTAGACATCAAACCAAACAAAAAGAAAAAGAAGAGAAGATAGTCATATATATCGAGAGAGAGAGATAGATATACAGATAGGTATATATATAGATAGGTATATATATATAGAGAGAGAGAGAGATAGACAGACAGACAGACAGATAGATAGATAGATAGATAGATAGATAGATAGATAGATAGATAGATAGATAGATAGATAGATAGATAGATAGATAGATAGATAGATAGATAGATAGATAGATAGATAGATAGATAGATAGATAGAATTGGAAAAGAGACAACAACAGACAGTCAGGCAGATAGACACTGAAGTTAATCACTGTAGTTTTCCTAGCCATGGCAATAACCCATAGGAGTTAACCAATGCTGTAATCACAACTAGGATAGTTTTAGTCCCAGGTCCATTTTCAAGCACCACTTAAGGCTTACCATGCAAATGGACTCTTACTTTCAAGAGCTAAATGAACTTCCTCCAGTACCACAAGAATCGGTGTACCTTGTCATAGAATCCCCCCTAAGTCAGATTTGCTCATGCTGGTAATTATTTTTTTAATTGACTGTGGAAATGCATTTGAAAAATAGGAAAAGTATTTAATGAAAGTTACAAGTGATAGCTGAACAGTTGAATGTAGGGTTGATGATCGAGGCAAAAGGGCACAAGTGAACTCAAGAGCAGTAGTAACAGTAGTCTAGACAATAGTAATGTTGTAGCAGTTGTTTCGTATGTTTATTTTTTTTTCATTTCCTTGATAATTCTTTTATTTTAAGGATCATGGAATAAGCACTTCGTGTGATTTTTTACATCCAGTCCCAATGTGCATGCAATTTTGTAAATCTGTTCACACTGGAACAAGTGGCATCCTCTTCCAAAATATTGAATATGTTTTACATGCGCACAAGATATTCTGCTTGCGCTTACACACGGGGCCTTGGTTTATAGTCTCATCCAAAGGACTTCCAAGGGAGTGAAGATGGCATCGAGTTTAACTCCTGGAGAAAAATTCACTTGAAACAGCAATTCAGTGGAGGCTGGAACCTGGGCCATCAAATCACAAGTTCAACATGCAATACTGTAACCACCAGGCTATCTGCCCCCCTCCCCCCTGACATTTTCTGTCAAGTAGAAAACCAGCAACATGATGAGCTAGCTGATTAATTTATTCTTCTCTTCTCCAACCAGTAGCTCCTAACTGGTCTTTCAGTGCTGAGAGAGTTTGTCCTTTTACTTCCTTTCATCTATATTTGTTTGTCAAACAAAACATTCTCTCATAACAATCTTGCGTTCTCTCACAACCATCCTACGTGTCTTTTTCAACCTCTCTTCTTGATAAAATATTATTTCTTTTGGTCATTAAGTTCTCTTCAACACCATGCTTTTCTAACAACAACACTAGACAGTAGATTCCTCTATCCTCTTGTGAACAGTAGCTCCCTCTCTCTCTCAATACTCTCTCAAGTCTTTCGATGAGACTATAAACGGAGGCCCATGTGCAAACGCACACAGAACATCTTGCGCACACATTAAATCACGTTCCGCTTTTCGTAAGTGTAGGCCATTGTGTGCCAGTGTCAACAGATGACAGAATTTACAAAACCGCACGCACACGGGGACTGGATGTAAAAAAGCACATAAGTGCTTATTCCATTATCCTCGATATAAAAGTATACAATAAAAAAATATTTTTAAAAATACTTACACCTAGTTTTCTTCTGATTTCTTTTCATCCCAAAGTTTTCTCAAGCAGCGTTCTTTTGTAACAATATTACGTTCCTGCACACAACCATCCTGATCCTGGCTTGTCTCTTTTTTTTCTTCCGCTCTCCTTGTTAAAACATGGTATAAGAAATCGATAGTCAGGAAGTGGTTGCCAGCAGTATGAGAGGCTGGTCTTGGGTGAAAACACACACACACACACACACACACACACACACACACACACACAGTACACTAAAATAGAACTTCAGTGGTCTGCCAGTCAGTAAATTTGATTGTTTACCTTGGAGGGATTCTGGTTGTTTTTCTTCTGGTCTGGGCTGTGCCAGAACAAGGACGAGAAACTAGAGCATTCTCTTTTTTTTTTTTTGATGCGGCTTTGCTTCAGAGTTGTTGTTTTTTAAAGTTGGTGTGTGTGTGTGTTTTGAAGTGTGTGTGTGTGTTTGCGCGTGTGTTTTGAAGTGTGTGCGTGCGTGTTCGTTCTTGTATTTAAGGTCTGTTCACTATAAATGATATTAGACGGGGAAAAAAGACCTCATAGCAAAAACAATAGAAGACAGAGGGAAAGAGAGTCATGTAACAAATGGTGCGTGCGTTGCGTGCGCGTGTGTGTGTGTGTGGTGTGTGTGTGTGATGGTTGGTTTGGTGTGTGGGATGTTGACTTAAATGTCAGATGTTGGTGGGTTTTTTAGAGGTGCTTTTGATGTAATTAGTATGGTTCTGGCTGGTGTAGTGTGTGGCTGTGTCTTAAGAGTTGTATCGATGTGTAGTTTTTAGGATAATGTTTGGTGTGTGTGGTTCGATGAAGTTTTGTATGATGTGGTGTGTGTGGTGAGGTTTAGTGCGATGTGGTTTGGCGAGGTTTTGTGTGATGTGTTTGGTGATATTTGTGTGATGTGGTTTTGTGATGTTTTGTGTGATGATTTTGTGATCTTTTGGTGATGTGGTTTTGTAGTATGTGATGGTTGGTGAGGTTTTGGTGGTGTGGCGGCTTGATGTGACCTGGCTAAATATGATGTGATCTGCTTTAATTGCGCCTTGGTGAGTTGTCCGTCAGTGCATACATCTTTTTTATAGTTCTACTTTTTGGCATCCCTTCTTGCCAGCAAACCTGGTCTACTCAAGATTTCAAAAGGTGGAAAGAGTGTTAACGTGTGGGCAAGATGTTCCGCGTGTGTTCATACACAGGGCCTCAGTTGAGTCTCATCAAAGGAACTTTCGAGGAAATGGAGTCAGTGCTCGGTTGGGGGAAGGGGGGGCGGGGGAGGAATGCCCTTGAACGGGGGTGTCTTTGTGGTGGCTCGAACTCGAGCTTCATCCTGGGGCATTAAATCGTGAGCGCAATGCTCTAACCACTAGGCTATTCAGCCCCTTTGTCATTCAAATGGACATGTTCTCCAGAATACTGGACTAATCTGGTTATGATTATCTCTGGCTAAGAAAAACATGTTCACATCTGGCCTTAGTAGGTTAGGTTTTACTCTCTGGATCCTTGTGTAGACGAGTTAGAGGGGAAAGTATTAATCAGTCCAGCAGAAACCATTCTGGCCATTCTTCGTTAGTGCCAGCATGCATGTCCCTTACGTAAGAAAATAGGCAGAAAAAAACGACATGAAGGAGGCGAAAGGAAGATAAAGAAGAAGGCAGAAACAAAGAGAGCGATAGAAAAGAAAGATATCCAAGCACAGAATTCCAGAAAGCTTCCAAGCATCTTCATGGGAGACTCCCAAAGTTTTGAGGCTGGGATCCTACTTTCAGGTTATATGTATGGATAGGGAGGAGTGGAGGGAGGGGGACCAAAGAGAGAGAGAAAGGGGGGAGAGAAAAGGGGGGAGAGAGAGAGAGGAGAGAGAGAGAGAGAGAGAGAGAGAGAGAGAGAGAGAGAGAAAGGAGAGAGAGAGAGAGAGAGAGAGAGAGGAGAGAGAGAGACAGACAGACAGACACAGAGAGACGGAGAGAGAGAAAGAGGCAAACCACCGGGCTGAAGCCCTTCAAATATTTTTATCCTGTTACCAGGTGCAGTTTAGCTCCTATCGAGTTGACCTGCAGGGGAACCGGCTGTGTAGGGCCTGTCTCTGTTTAATAACATCAGTTCCAAACTACGGGTATGAACTCATGAGAGAGGCCAACGACCATTGACACTGGAAGTAGCGGCCTGGAATGTGAACCCTGCTTAGTCCGATTGAAGAGGTTTCTGCCATTCAAATGAATGCGTTCTTCCAGAATACCGCGTAAATTTAATTTTGTCATTTGGCTCATTTTCATTTCTAGCCACATTAGAATGTTGTGAGGTTTTAAAGCGTGGACTTTAATGAAAATGGTTTGCGGGGGGAGGGGGGGGGGGTTAATAGATGGAATCGTGTGAAGACTGGTGTGGTCATTCTTCATTTTGCTGTCAGCATTTCTGTTACTTGGCTTCTTGGTTTTAAACATTGGCACGCTTTCAGTAACTACTGTAGATTACTTAGTTTTTCTTTTAGTTTAAGATATTAGGCTGGCTAGGTTTTAGAAGTACCCTAGGTTATTCTTTTCTCCAGTTCTCTGTCTGTCTGTCTCTCTTTGTGTCTCTCTCTGTCTCTCTGTCTCTGTCTGTCTGTCTGTCTCTCTCCCTCTCAAAATGCAGTACAGAAAAATTTAAGAAACGAGAAGAGAACAGAGGAGAAGGAAGAAATAGGAACAACAATGACAAAGAGAGACACACAGAAAGATTTAGAGACATAAGGTAAAGAAACAGACGGACATACACATCGACAGACAGAGAGACAGACAAACAGACAGGCAGATAGACACAGATGTTAATTACCGCAGTTATCCACAGAAATAAACCATAAGAGTCATTTATTGCAGTAATCACAGCTAAGTCATGTTGAAGTCCCTGTCCATCTTCAAGCACCACTGAAGGCTCACCCTGCAAACGGACTCTTACTTTCATAGCCAAATGAGCTCTATCCAGGACCACAAGAATCAGGGTACCTTGTCACAAAAGTCCTCATGTCAGGTTTGCACCTGGAAGCTTTTTAATGACTGAAGAAATGTATTCACAGGGAAACTGCATTGCTAAAGTGTATACAGAGACAATCAGACCTTTCGTTTTTTGTCCATTCCTCGGCTAGAGTTCAGACGTTCATCAATGGTCAGATGTTTGTGTAAGCGACTGTTTTCCCCCACCATTAATGTATAGCTGTAAGGTCCTTCGGATGAGACTATAAACCGAGGGCCCGTGGGCGAACGCATGCAGAACATCGTGCGCACTCATTAAATCCTGTTCCGCTGTTCGAAAGAGTAGGCCATTGTGGGCCGGTGGGAACAGATGACAAAATTTATTTTAAAATACTGCATACACACGGGGACTGGATGTAAAAAAGCACATGAGTGCTTATTCCATTATCCTCGACATAAAAGAATAAATAAATAAATAAAAATAATAAAAATTTTAAAATGTGGTCAGCGAGGCTGTTAACAACAGGATTGAATTGGGTTAGGTTGGGACCTAGGCCAATAGCTTTGTCAGTTCTTGATGTCAAAGGTGCCAAGGTCTATATATATATTCAAGTGTTGATACGTTTCTCAAAGTTGGAACGCTGTATGTAACCTTAATTGTGAGAAAAAAAGGTCACATACATAAGATTTAACCATTGGTGAACCTCGGGGTTCCAGCCAACGAAGGAGGCAAAAAATGCTGTGATACTGTGAACTGTTATGAGGGGATTACCTTTATCCACAACTAGCCCTTACCATAACAATCTGTACCATCCGTTAAAGAAGGAGGAGAAAAAAAACACCTCTGAAGTCGGAACAGGGCTTCCTCTTTGGCAAGGTACGCAGACTTCTCATACCCAGTGCATGCCCACACAGTAATTCCCAAGCTGTAATGAATAATAATATAATAATAATAATAATAATAATAATAATAATAATAATAATAATAATAATAATAATAATATAATAATAATAATTAATAATAAAATAATAATAATAATAATAATAATAATAATAATAATGTATGGAATTTATATAGCGCAGAATCTTGTAAAGCAACAAATCAAAGCGCTCAGAATCCTTCCGAAATTAGGGAGACGCTGTTTTATACAGCTGCTGCTCTTGTAATGAACAAGATAGCGTGAATATTTTTGGGGAGATTTCCAGAGGGCTGAAACGTGGCATGATTCAATGACAAGCAACAACAAAAACAACAATTACGTTAGCATTAAAAGTGGTGGTGGTGGGGGGAGAGGAGGATGGCGGGGGAGGGGGGGGGGGTAGATGCCATGTGGTGGTCGGAGGGGCAGAGTCAACTAGACTCCGTCATTGTTTTGTCTGATAATATACTGTTCAGACAGGTAGTTGTCCAACTATGCATGAATAGGCTATTGGGAAGAGATAACGGAATAGCCTAGTGGTTAGAACATTGCGCTCGCAATCTGACAATCCGGGTTCGATTCCCGTTCAAGGGGGTATTTTTTCCCTGGAGTTAACATCAGTGCATACTCCACCCTCCCCAAAAGTCCTTCGGATGAGACTATAAACCGAGGCCCCGTGTGCGAACGCACGCACGCAGAACATCTTGCGCACACGTTAAAATCCTGTTCCGCTTTTCGTAAGAGTAGGTCATTGTGTGCCAGTGGGAACAGATGACAATTTATAAAACCGCATACAGACGGGGACTGGATGTAAAAAAAAGCACCTAAGTGCTTATTCCATTATCCTCGATATAAAAGAATAAAAGAAAATAAATAAAAATGAATAACTTTTCTTCCTCCATGTGCTGTATGCTTTGCATTTGCTCTTGTGTACCCGTGACAAACACGTATACTGCAGACTGGTTATTTGAACACGCTAGAATCCTGTGCTTAGTTTACATGGAGAAAGACAGACAGACAAAGGAGGAGGAAGGGGACCTAGCAAGACCAAACAGACAGACAGATACAGAAACAGGAAGAAAAAAAACACCACAGACCTCAAAGATAAGACACAAACCAGCCACGCAACAAGCAGCAGCCTAAAAAGCTTGCTTATCTTGCCACGAGATGAGCTTGTAGGTTAGCGTCTCACAAACTGACCCCTGGGGTGAACCGGTTATGTAAGGTCATTCTCTCCATAACTACATCAACTCCAGTATGAAGTCATGAGAGGTCCAGGGAGCCAACGACCAATGAGATACGAACGATGCTGCGGTCTGCCTAGAAAATGACCGCTAGTTATTCAGAATGAAGAGCTTCTTACTCTTATCCTTCATCTGAACACGTTCTCCAGATTGCTGCTCTAATCTGATTACGGCTTTTTTGGCTGCCAACCATTTTTTGTTTCATTTCTAGCCGTTTTAGAGGGTTAGGTTTTAGTCCTTGGGTCCTAATGAACATGGGTTAGGAAGGAAAATGTCAAAAAACAAAATAATAAAATCAAGTGGAGACTTGCTGTGGTCAATCTTCATTGCTACCAACTTTCGTGTTCATTTGGTTTTAGAGTGGTGAGGGGGTTTTTTTGTTTTGTTTTAGGGTTGTCTTGTGCTTTAAATACTGACATAGGTTTGGTAACTACTGAAGACTTCTTAGTCTTTTTGTGGAGAGGGAAGTGTGTTTGGTGTGTGTGGGGGGGGGGGGGTTTGTTCTTTAGCTAGAGCTCTGAAGTTCACTAATGGTGACATTTTTGCATATTGTGAAGGATGGTAGCAGGATGGTTAAGACGTTCGCCTGCCAACAAGTAAACCGTGAGGTTCTGGGTTCGATTCCCAGCCTCGCCCTTTCTTCCCAGTTTGACCAAAAAAATCGAACTGAATGTCAAAGTCCTTCGGATGAGACTATAAACCGAGGCCCTGTGTTCGAACGCATGCAGAACATCTTGCGCACACGTTAAATCCTGTTCCGCTGTTCGAAAGAGTAGGCCATTGTGTGCCGGTGGGAACAGATGACAAAATTGAAAAATCCGCATACACACGCATAAAAAAATAATAAGTCATCTGAGCGCTTTGATTTGTTGCCTTACAAGATTCAGCGCTATATAACTTCCATACATCATTAGTAGTAGTAGTAGTAGTAGTAGTAGTAGTAGTAGTAGTAGTAGTAGTAGTAGTAGTAGTAGTAGTAGTAGTAGTAGTAGTAGTAGTAGTAGTAGTAGTAGTAGTAGTAGTAGTAGTAGTAGTATAGTAGTAGTATATGCAACCGTTCCTGCTCACCATTAAGGCAGCCGCATTCCGATTTCTAGGATTATGTCTAACAATGACATCATTGGGCATGCAGGGGGTTTTGTGTGGTTTGGGAAGTGGGGAGGGGGGTTGTCATCTGTTCTTACCAGCATAAATGGCCTACTTTTCCGAAAGGTAG
>CM054147.1:48318729-48323729 GCA_028751875.1 Rapana venosa
GGGGGGGGGGGGGGGAGAGGAGAGAGAGAATTGTTATCTTTTCAGCCATTCTGGGGGAAAAAAAGTCGGGAAAATGGACCAAGAAGACAAGGAATAGACAAGAAGGAGGTGACAGGAGAAAAAAAAAAAACGAGGCAGAAACAAAGAGAGGGGAAAAAATAGAGGGAATTCCTAGCCCATAATTTCCATAAGGTGGGGATGATTTTTATACTGACGTCCTGTTATTGACAATATTATCTAAGTGCCAAGGCCTACATAAAAGTGTTGTTATCTTTTTAAATGCTATGTTGACATTGTTCTTCAGTCGTGACAAGCTCTTAGCATAACAACCCTTAGTCCCCATCAAAGGAGAACAAATCCTCTGAAGCCGGTATATGGCTGTCTTCAGAGCGAGGTACCTGAAAAACAGCCATACACGCAAACCTCTCACCCAGCGTATAGTTTATTTTGGGTAACCCCCCGAGGGTATTGAGCTGGGGAATGCAAACAACAACAACAACAACATTTAACGGAACGGCTTGGTTTTAAGGAGAGGTATATGAATCAAACAAAACAAATGAAGAAAAAAAATCCAGGTCCTATTACCTTATGCTGTAAAAATATAAAATCGAGCTATTACGTTTTAATTCCTTTTTTATGGAATGTATCTAGAGTTTACTGTTGCAAATATCTTAACACAGTTTTGTTTGCATTTATCGTTATGATCTCATTTGTTGAGAAGAAACGTATTGTAACAGATTCTCACCTCGACATAATTTGAAAATGCAAGTTATTCTATAGAGCAGCAAACGATTTCTGTAATTAAACACAGAAAGGCTCTTAGTTTGCTTTGGATCGTTTGTTTTGTTTTGCTCTGGGTTGGGTTTTTTTCATTTCTTTTTTTGTTTGGGTTTTATGTTTGTTGTTTGTTGTGCGCACAAACACACGCACGCACGCGCGCGCGCACACACACGCACAGCACACACACACACGCACGCACGCACGCACACACACACACACGCACGCACGCACGCGCACACGCACGCACGCACGCACACACACCACAATTGCATGCACAACCAGGAGACTGGATTTTTAAATAAAGCACATGAATGCTTACTCCATTATCCTCGAAATAAAAGGAAGAAAACGATCCCCTCATCACCTCCTCATACACACACACATACACACACACACAACATACACCACACACACTACACCACAACACAACACACAACACACACACATACACACACATGCACACACACACCCCTCCTAACACACACACACACACACACACACACACACACACACACACACACACACCACGCATCCCCTCACCCTCCTCAACCCACCCCCCCTACCCAACCCACACTACACCACACCCTCACACCCCACACCCCTCACCACCTCCAAACCCAAACTCTCACATAATTAAGCATTGCACAAAGTCAAATCGATGTTTGCAACTAACTCACAAACAGACTAGACCTCTTGGCCTCTAGGAAGCTACGAAAATTAATCATTGAGAGATGGACAGAGAGTGACCATAGCCATGGACCATACTAAATCATTAGCTTACACACACACACAACACCACACACACACAACCCAGAGCTGCAGGGTCAACAACCTGCTCCAGCTTGTTTGTCGCATTTCCGCCACTACGTCACTTCCCGATCCTCCTCCTCTCCTCTCAGCCAACATATTTTATCACCTTCCGTGGAGTCTTGGGTGTGGTATATTTAGCGACAGGCGAAGACAGTAGTCAGATTTGTTATATTATTCTTGTTGTTGTTGACGGGGGAGTGGAGTGATTGGTTGTGTTGTTTTGTATTGTATTGTATACCAGTCCCTTTGCTGTAGTATTGACTATAATGAGGTGTTGAGTGTACTGTTTTGCGTATTGTTTTAATTGTCTCGTTTGTAATGTAGGTGCTGGTTGTTGTGGAACATTAATAATATCCCTTTAAGTCACGGCCATTCTGGTGAAATTCAGCATTTGTCCAGGGGAACTTCCCAAGACCCCCACACATACACAACAACAACACATCAAACAAACTTTAAATATAATATATATAATTATTATTATATATATATACAAACACACACACACATAAATACACACAAACAGAACCATAATAACTTCCTGAGTGTAGTATTCACCCACCCCATCCCACCCCACCCCTCATTATTTTGATTGTGTTCTTTTCAACATAGATTAAAACATTGTCTGTCTTTTCAATGCTTTAATGTGTCAGTTTTCTTGATTTTTTTTTCTTTTTTTTGTGAGGGCAGAATGAAACAAAGCTGTGTAGACTTAATCTTTTTTCAAGCGCTCTGATTTGCCTTTACAAGATATAGCGCTATACAAATTCCATTTATTAGTATATTTAATACTATTATTCTTTTACCCCCAAATAAAGATCATTTTGACTTGACTTGACTTGACTTGACTTGACATGACTTGACCCCCCATCCCCATTGCCGCACCTATTCCCCTTACAATCTTCAGCTTCTTGGATACAGCTCCTACTCATCTTCCGCCTCAGAGCATTTTTATCATCTGAATCTGTAAAATCCCCAATATCCCCAATGAATATCAGACCCTGTAAACTCCACAACATCGTCATTGGCTTCATCTGTCTGCATTAGCATGATGAAAGAGGCTTTCCAGAACGCTTTCAAGCGTATTCGATCGTTTTGTATAACTCGGAGAGCAGAGATTGATATTTTTGTGTTTTGTTGGGTAGGTTGGTTTGTGGGGGTGGTTGACTGGGTGGGTGGTTTGGTTGGTTGGTTAGTTGGTTGGCTTGGTTTCTTGATTGGTTGGTTGGTTAGATAGTCGATTGATTAGATGGTTGGTTGGTTGGTTGTTGTTGGTTGGTTGGTTGGTTGTTGGTTGGTGTTGGTTTGGTTGGTTGGTTGGTTGGTTGGTTGGTTGTTGGTTGGTTGGTTGGTGTCGGTTAGTATGTTTGTTAGTTATTTAGTTCGTTGGTTGGATGGTCGGTTGGTTATTTACTTGCTTGCTTGCTTTGTGGGTTGGTTGGTCAGTTAATTGGTTTGCTGGTTGGTTGGTCAGTTGGCTGATTGCTTACTTGCTTGCTTTGTATGCTGGTTGGTTGGTTGGTTCGTTCGTTCGTTCGTTTATTCGTTCGTGCGTTGATTTGTTGGTTTGGGGTGGGTTGGTTTCAAAGTGTGCAACATAATCCTACCGCCCTGTGTTTTGTTAAGAAATGCTTTAAAAAGTATCTTACAACACAAGACGCAGTCAAGCCTCTGCACCAACTCCTTTCATTATTCTAATAAAACGCAGAGCTGCCTATGGCTTTTGGCGTCCATAGCACACACCAAATCACACACCGACACAACATACACACACACAAACTCACACACATCACACACATACACACACATCACACACACATAACACACACACAAACACACATACACACACATCACTCACACCCACACACACACACCACACACCTCACACACACACACATACACACACACATACACACAACACACACATCACTCACGCCCAATCACACACACACACAGCTTGGTAACCAGGGAACAGCAAAACCGATCCTACAATGACGCAAACTGTCTTTGACACACACACTTTCCTCTCCTCTCCTCTCCTCTTCTCTTCTCCTCTTCATCCCAATGCTCCAACTCCACAACTTTTCCTGCCCACATGATTTTGATTTGCACCCAGCACTTGTCAGATTTGCCCCGTTCAGGGCATTCAGAAAGTCTGCACAGCGTGAAATGCTGGGTCTGCCTGGATACGCCGAATGTAAGGTAAACAGCGGTCATAAAATGTGCGGTGTGGATGGACGTTTGCTAGCGAAATCAGGCAGGGGATAAACAACGTGAGGTGGGTTTTTTTTTAGTTCCTTGGCTACGGTTTTCAGTTCGCCAATGGTGTGATGTTGTGTATGCGGCCGGTTTAGTTTTATTTTGTTTTGTTTTGGTGTTTGGTTGTATTTTTTTTTATCCATAATTACCAACATGAAAAAGGTCCTGGAACACAGCCAGGGTGGTTTGTTTGTCTTGGTAGATCGGTGGTCTTAGAGGTAACGCACCTACCTAGAAAGCGAAAACTCCGGGTTGGAAGTATGTTGGGGGTTCGATCCCCATTTTGGGGGGGCCAGAAACTTTCCCACTAGACCGTGAGAGGTGGTCTGGGTGCTAGACATTCGGATGGACGATAAACAGAAGTCCCGTGTGTTTACACATAATTATTTAGCGCACGTAAAAGAATCCATGGCAACGAGGGAGCTGTCTATGGCAAAAGTCTGTAGGAAAAAAGTCGCTCTGATACGGAAACAAATACAGTTGCGACAGAAAAAGAAAAATATAATGGGTGGCGCTACACTTGCGGCGACGCGCTCTCCCCCCGGGAGAGGAGTCTGAATATCACGCAGAGAAATCTGCCGTGACACAAATGGTCTACAATACAAACTAAACAAAGACAACTGGCATTCATGCTCTGGATCTAACAATGATTCCGTTTATCCGAGAATTGATCATTATGGACTGTCCAATCTTTCTGAAGAAACAACCCTCCTCCCCCCCCCTAAAAAAAACAGACAACAATAACAGCAGTTAATACTCTGATTCTATCAGAAAACGTGTTTATCTCTCAATTGGCTGTGAGTTATCGACATCTGCTGTGGAAAACAACTTCAGAGGCGACAAGACTAACATCAACAGCAATCAACACTCTGATTCTTTGACAAAATCCGTTTATCGTTGAGTCCATCATTACGAATTGTCCAAAATTGCTGCACAACACAATCCAATAATGGACAATAGCAACAACAGCAATTAATACAGATTATGTGGGAAAATTCACTTATCGGTGAATCGGCCATTATGAACTGACAAAACTTGTTTGTAGCAAACAATACAAAAACAGACAATAATAACAACTACTACAATCAATACTCATATTCCTTGACAACACATGTTTAGTGGTGGAACCATTGTTACGTGCAGCATGAACTTAT
>CM054147.1:48328729-48356229 GCA_028751875.1 Rapana venosa
CAGAGGATGACAAATAGGAAAATACTTCAACACAAAAAATCAAACCAACAAAATTGATATAACATCCTTTTTCCCATACACAAATGGAAAAAAATATGTTAAAAAATGACAAGGAAATCAATGATGGAAAACACCAATCTTTCCTTCCCATCACCAACCCCCCCCCCCCCCCCCCCACTTCCCAAAAAAAACCCTCTCTCACACTCTTCTAGCTTTGCAGGATATTACATCACACATATTGGCCCAAAGAAAATCAATCTTGAATGTGCACCCTCAAAAATCAGTTCTTCAATGACCTGAGTGTGTCTGCCTATTGGCCAGTCAGTGTGTTTGTCTGTCAGTGCAGCAGGCTTTGACGTGGTCATTGTTGTTTCTTCAGGTTCGTGACCTGTGTCTCCAGAGACTGGTCAGTTTGCAGAGTGAAGGGTTTGGTCATGTGTGTCTAAACTCACTCTGTTCTTTGGGTTAGCACAACTGCATTTTTTTCAGCTGTATTTGGGAAGGGCAGGTGTGGGGTGGTGTGGGATGGGAAGGCTATATTAGCATGCTATCTTTTTTTTTAAATATGCTATAAAGTTGAAGAGTGTGAAATCTTCATACACGTGTTCATGAACACACACATATATATATACACACATGTGCACGTGCGCACGCATGCACGCACGAACGCATGTATGCACACTGAGAGAGAGGAGAGATGCAATAATATTGAAACGAACAATGTAAGGGTTTTTTTACTCTGCAAAGCTACAAGTAAGAAAAAATAACAGAACCGAGGCAGGCAGACAGATGGACAGACAGATGGACAGACACACAGACACATAAAGAAGATAAGCAACAGATTCAATGCAATAACAGCCATATTAACATGAATTGATAGCAAACATAAAATGAAAATAGGAAAACCCATGATAAGAAATCGCAATCTCCGCTCTCCAGAACAAAAATCTAATAACTCACACATTTTTCATGATGCAGGATATCATACCACACATATTGGCCTCCAAAAATCAATCTTGAATGTGCACCCTTAAAAATCCATTCTTCAATTACCTGAATGCGTCTGCCTGTTGGCCAGTCAGTGTGTTTGTCTGCCAGTGCAGCAGGCTTTGACGTGGTCATTGTTGTTTCTTCAGTGTTCGTGACCTGTGTCTCCAGAGATTGGTCAGTCTGCAGAGTGAAGGGTTTGGTCATGTGTGTCTAACCACTCACTGTGTTACTTGGCTAGCACAACTGAAATTTTTTCAGCTTTATTTGGGAAGGGAAGGTATGGGGTGGTGTGGGATGGGAAGGTTATATTAGCATGCTATCTTTTTTTTAGAAATATATGCTATAAAGTTGAAGAGTGCGAGATCTTCATATATGTGTTCATAAGCACACATACATATATACACACACGTGCACGTGCGCGCACGCATGCACACACACATGCATGCACAGAGAGAGAGGAAAGATGCAATAATATTGAAACGAGCAATGTCACTTTTTATTGTGCAAAGCTACAAGTAAGAAAAAAATAACAGAACTGAAACAGGCAGACAGATGGACAGACAGATAGACAGACACACAGACACATAAAGAAGATAAGCAACAGATTCAATGCAATAACAGCCATATTAACATGAATTGATAACAAACATAAAATAAAAGTAGGAAAACCCATGGTAAGAAATGGCAATTTCCGCTACCCAGAAAAAAATGTAATAACTCACACATTTTTCATGATGCAGTTTATCATACCACACATGTTGGCCCCCCAAAAAATCAATCTCGATTGTGCACCCTTAGAAATCAATTCTTCAATTGCCTGAATGAGTCTGCCTATTAGCCAGTGTGTTTATCTTTTAGTGTAGCGGGCTTTGACGTTGTCTCACTCTGTTCTTTGGCTAGCACGACTGGATTTTTTAAACTAGTTGTGGGAAGGGAACGTGTGGGTTGGGGATGTTATATGTAGCATGCTATTAATATGTTTGAGCAACCTATGCAATCAATAATTAGGGTGTGGGATACACATACGCACACACTCACACATGCGCACACACATACATATTATACATACATACATTTATACATACATACATACATATATGCATACATACATACATATATACATGCATACATACATACATACATACATATATACATGCATGCATACATACATACATACATACATACATACATACATACATACATACATACATACATACATACATACATAAATAGAGAGAAAGAGAGAGAGTGAGAGAGAGATGAACTAATATGAACTAAACAATGTAACTTTTTATTGTGCAAAGCTGCAAGTAAGAAAAAAATAGCAGAACAGAGACAGACAGACAGATAGACAGACACACAGACACATCTAAAGATCAGCAACAGATTTAATGCAATAACAACCATATTAACATAAATTAATAACAAAGCATTGACAGGAAACTAGAAAAACACACTTCTTACACTATGCAGGATATTGCATCACACATAATGGCTGGAAAAAAATCAGTCTTGAATGTGCACCATTAAAAATCAAGTCTTCAGTTACCTGAGTGTGTCTGCCTATTGGCCAGTCAGTGTGTTTGTCTTTCAGTGCAGCAGGCTTTGACGTTGTCATTGTTGTTTCTTCAGCGTTCGTGACCTGTGTCCTCAGAGATTGGTCAGTCTGCAGAGTGAAGGGTTTGGTCATGTGTGTCTAATCTCTCACTGTGTTCTTTTGGTAAGCGCAACTGGATTTTTTAATTGTATGTGGCAAGGGAAGCGGAAGTTGCATGCTATCATGTTTGAAATGTTGTTAAAATACTGTGGCAGAATATGGAATCTTCACATACACACAAACACTGTCATACACACACGCACCCCTGCACATTTTATACCTATAGCACCACTGTTAACTAAAGGGGAAATTACCTTCAAATTGACTCCTCACCCAAGATTCAAACCCATGCCTTCAACTGCCTTCAGATCATGAGACTGGAAATCTAACCACTTTGCTATTACTCCCCCCCCCCCCCCCACACACACACCTTTTCTAGAACAAAGAATGAAGTTTTAAGAGAGTGGATCAGAAAAGAGGAATCATTTGTTTGACATAAAGAGATTATAACATAGACTTCATGATCTACACTCACACACACACACACACACACACACACACACACACGCGCGCGCGCGCGCGCGCGCGCATATGAGTGTGCGCGCGCGCGACACACACACACACACACACACACACTCACACACGCACACACGCACGCGCGCGCAACACACACACACACACACACACACACACACACACACACACACACACACATAAGTAAACCAGTGAGAAAGAAGGAAAGACAAAGAACAAAAGACAAGAACAGCAACTAACAAGAAGCTAACCAGAGGAAAACAAAACAAAAAATGAACGGTAATTTTTTGGTCCTCCAATCAAAGAGAGAGAGAGGCAGAGACAGAGACAGACAGACAGATAGACAAACAGACAGACACAAACATAGAGAGATACAGGGAGACAGATAGACATACACACACAGATAGACAGACAGACCGACACAGACACAGAGAGCGACAGAGGGAGACAGATAGAGAGAGACAGAGGGAGACAGATAGACAGAGAGAGGGGGAGGGAGGTAGAGAGAGAGCGAGAGAAAGACAGACAAGAAAACAGACATATACAGACAGACACACACAAAGAGTACACCAATTTGGGGCGGGGAGGGGGGGTCTCTCTTCTGAAGGCATGAATATTTCAGCAGCCAGAGTCTAAGGCGTCAGCAACTGTATTGATACAACAGTGACGGAACATTTCCTCATTGACAAAGAAAGGTGGGATGCAGGAGATAGACAGAAAGGGAAAAGGTGAGAACAAATGGACATTAAAAGGAAGACAAAAGCACTGGGAGATTTTGTTTTAAGACAAGAAAAGAGAATGGAGACAGCGACGTTTTTGGTTGCCAAGAATGTGAGTCAAGTCAAGTGACGTCCAGTCAAAAATGCTTTTAATCATCTCATGAAGGGCACAATATAATTGATAGGAATCTATCCACTATTCATGAGAAAGTCAAAACCGGTATCAAAAACGCTATCAAACCATATGAAGAGCTCCTGACTTCAGTGAAAAAAACGCAAACTTAAGTGGTACGGGCACGTCACACAAACATCTGGACTGACCAAGATTGTCCTGCTACAGGGAACAGTACAAGGAGGGAGACGAAGAAGAGGCAGACAACAGAGAAAACGATGGGAAGACAACAACATCAGAGAGGGGACTACAGGCCTTGAGTGGAACGATTTGCTACAGAAAGCAGGAGACCACAGGGAGTGGAGGAATCTGGCTGCAAAATCTTCAGTGGTGCCCCCACGGTCCATGGGACTACGGGAGAGATGAGGGGGAAGGTATCTACTGTTACGTTTCCTGAACGCTTCTTTGTGCTGCACTGTGGTTTATTCACTGACTTCTCTGTAACTGAACTCGAGAGCTGATGCATGTATCCCAGCCAGCAGCAGAAGCCTCTCTCTCTCTCTGTCTCTGTCTCTCTCTCTGTCTCTGTCTCTCTCTTACTCTGTCTCTCCTCTCTCTCTGTATCTCTCTCTCTGTCTCTCTCTCTGTCTCTCTCTGTCTCTCTCCATGTCTTTCTCTGTCTCTCTCTGTCTCTCTCTCTTTCTCTCTGTCTGTCTCTGTCTCTGTCTCTCTCTGTCTCTCTCTGTCTCTCTCTCTGTCTCTCTCTCTGTCTTTCTCTCTGTCTGTCTCTCTCTCTGTCTCTCTCTCTCTGTCTCTCTCTGTATCTCTCTATGTCTCTCTCTGTGTCTCTCTCTCTCTGTCTCTCTCTGTATCTCTCTCTGTCTCTCTCTGTGTCTCTCTCTGTCTCTCTCTGTTCTCTCTCTGTTCTCTCTATCTTTGTCTCTCTCTCTCTCTCTCTCTCTCTCTCTCTCTCTCTCTCTTCTCTCTCTCTCTCTCTCCCTCTCTCTCTTCATCCCCTCTCTCTCATCTCTCTCTCTCATTCTCTCTCTCTCTCTCTCTCTCTCTCTCTCTCTCTCTCTCCCTCTCTCTCTCTCTCTCTCTCCATCTCTCTCTCTCTGTCTCTGTCCCCTCCTCTCTCACTCTCTCTCTCTCTCACTCTCTCATCTCTCCTTACTCTTCTCTCTCTCTCTCTCGTCTTCTCTCCCTCTTCCTTTCCCCCCCCCCCCCCCCCCACCTGAGCTTCCTGATGCATCAGAGGGTCATTGAGGGGCTCTGTGGGCTAACTTTCATGTGGTGTCCCGGGACAAGTTGCGTGTACTGGGTGCCCCCCTCTTCCTTTCAGATAAGAGATTGCATGTTGGGGATGCTGATACTGTCTGCTCTACCAGCTGTACAGCTGCACTGGTCTGGTCAACCACAAAAGATGGATCAGGTTTTCAAGTGCGCGTAAGAGAAAAAGAGAAGTAGAATACAACATGTTTTTAGTGTACATCACTTTTAGCCAAAATAGATAATAATTATAATTGATGTTTTTGTTGTGTCAAATAAGTCTACATGACTTAAATGTCAATAAAATAATTCTAAATCTGAATCTGAATCTGAATCACACACATGATCTCAGATTATAGCCTCATTAAAAAATAATTGCATGGAACAGTCAAAACGTGTGTAGGGCTCAAATCTGCCAAGTTAGAATACGGCTATCTTAATGGTGGGTTAAAAACCACCCACATACGCAAAATCTCACCATTACTGAACCTTTGAGCTCTAGCCGAAAAACAGAAAAAAAAGTCTATGAACTTGGACTACTTTACATCACGATTTCAATGGTCTATCAACTGTACACTTCCAGCACTTCCTCCCTCTCTCCCTCCAAAACCACCATCTTCCAATCACTACCACCACCATGGCAGTGAATATCTAGTTACAATTAACCCGTGACCCTTGAAAACAAAAAAAAAATTCAAGGCAAAACAATAAATAACCAGACTTAAAAACGAACCAACCCAACCGGAAGATGTTTTGGTTGTCATAACAAGAGGTTTAGGGTTCGAATACGGTCTAAAACCATCAACAGAAACCATATAAAATGGTCTAGATATTGTTCTTTTAGATCAGATCGTAAACCTAAGGTCCTATGTGTGACATGCCTTTAGCATTCTTAACCAATAAACAAACGAATAAACAAAAAGCTCAAACTGGCAAAATGCTGTACTAAATAAAAACCAAGATTTAAAGAAAATGCATAAAATAAATGTCCTGTCTTCATTCATATTTGTTTCCTTAAAAGAGAGGCTTTTCTCTAAATAAAAGCCTACCAAAGATTTCATTTCGTCATGGGTACTTCAACATGGTCTAAATGTGCACTGCATACAGAACTCGTTTTCCCATCTCATCTAAGTGCTAGCAGGCAATCGCTAATGGTTTATTGCGTGGGGAAATAAGTCCACCATCAGTTGAAATCTGATCCTCAATCTCTCACGTTCTAGATGAGTGCGTTACCGTTAGATGGATGCTCCATAGTGCTAAAAGCATTGCCTGTGGCACATGCATATCCAGTGCGCAAGACTGCCACGCAAACAGGACACTACAGCGATAAGTCTTTGCAAGTCTGAGCCACAACATCAAGACTGAGAAAGAGAGACAGAGAAAATGATCTAGAAGATACAGGGGAGATTGTTTGGAATGAAGCTGTGAAACAAACACAAAACAAATAGCAGGGGAAGAAAGAAATAGTGTGTATATCTAAATTATAACTAAGAAACAGAGGATAAGTGAAAAAAAGAAGTTAGAAAGACAGACAGACGAGTTAGAGAGACAGAGAGAGAGAGTGGTCTAACAGGACAAAAGAGTGCTAACTGTAGCTGAAAAAGAAGCTCAGAGAGAAAAAATCTTGGAGGAGTACAATAAAAAGATTGTGAACATGAGAAGTAAGACAGAGAGAGACAGACAGAATGATCAAAGATGAAGAGGAGAAACAGACACGCTATGCTCTGTAGCCAAGAGAGACAGCAAAAATGATCTAGGAGAAAAAAAAAGAGATAAACATTCAGGAAGAATGTGTGCTGTGTAGCTGAAGCTGATGCTATCTGGCCATTGCTTTATTTTGTCATGTCAGCGTTGTTATCGATCAAAGAGGAAAGTGTACATGATATGATTTGTCCTCTCCATGTCCTTCCAAATGAAGATGCAGGGCAGTGACCTGGATATGCAGCCAGATAACTTCTATAACCCTATAGTGATGATGATGATGATGATGATGATAATTATATCACATACACACTACACCACATGCATACACACACACACACACACACACACACACACACACACACACACACACACACACACACACACAGAAACACACACACACACTTACTGACACAAATTTTCACAGGCACTTGTGATGATCCCAGACACAAAAAGAAAGCACTCAAAGTCAGCCATGCTCATGACAGGAATACAACAAAACTAGAGTATACGCTGTGTAAAGGAAGATCAGATTTTGGACAAGATCGGAATCAATCAGTCAGAGCACCTGAACGAGACAAGTCAGCCATTCCAAAAATGTAAAAATAACATGTACAAAGAAACTTCTCCCTGCTGAGAGTGCACTTCTACAGAAAGAAGCCAGGGTGGGTCGCCTTGTGCCAGCAGCAGAAGGAAGATAGGAATTGGCCAAATCGATTTGGAAACTGCAAGCAAATCCGAGGCAGTAGCAGGAGTGCGCAGAGAAAGTGGAAAGTTGTATTCCCCTTTGTCAGAACAGGAAAAGCCAGTGAAGAGAAGAGAAAAGAACACTTTCAAACTTTGACCACTGGAGGTTTAGAGGCAGTGTTGTTTTGAGGTCTGTGTCACTTATCTACAAGTATTTTGAGATGTCTTGGTGGAAAACAGTTGAAATAGATAGCTGTAGGCATCCCTCAGTTTCTCGTAAGCAATAATGTAAGAAAAAAATGCAGTTCAAAGTTTGTGTAGCTTTGATGTAGAAAAGACATCAATGAAAAAATGTTGCACTGTTTAATTCAATTCACTCTGCAGATTTGAAAGATTGTGATATTAGAGACAGACAGGCAAGGATTTTGTAGAAAGAGGTTGGTCTCCGAAAATTTTTAGCTGTGCAGGTGTGCCTAAAGTCTCTTCTTTCCTCATCATCATCGTCCACTTCTGCACATGGCCCTATAGTGAGCTCTGCTGCCTCAGGCCAGCCAGCACAAAATGATCATGCAGGGTCCAGGGGGAATAGCAGAAACCTCAATAAATTTCTTACTGTCTGCTCAAATGACCAGTATTTCTGTGATATAGCATGTGTCGCCTCAGGCATATGCCCTGTAGCATATTGTTGGAGTGGAGAGAAGATGAATAGATTGTAGTGCAGTGGGTTGGAGTGGATTGGAGATGGGTGGGATGAAGTTCCCTGGAGTGGGATAGAGTGGAGTAAGTTGGTTTGGCTTGGCCTCAGTTGAGTTGGTTGGGTTGGATAGGATTGGATTGTACCAATCTGGCTGGATTATTGGATTTGGTACTGTTTATACAATCAAGACAGAGTTATCTGCAGGATTTTTGTCTACTTTATCTATCCATGGTAGAGCATGTCACCACATTGCCTCTCTACTGTTTCACTGTCCCCCATTTATGTTTGTTTATTTACAAGAATGGCTTTTTCTCTAAAGAGATTTCCAAAACACCTCTTACTGTCATGAGTGCTTTAACATACTCGAAATGTGCACTGCATACAGAACTCGTTTTCCCATCTTATCCAAGAGCTACCAGGCAGTCACTAATGGTTTTTTGCATGGTGAAATAAATACACCATCAGTTAAAATCTTATCCTCAATCTCTCACGTTCTAGATGAGTGCGTTACTGTTAGATTGACGCTCCCTTGTGCTAAAAGCGTTGCCTGTGGCACATGCATATCCAGAGCCCAAAGACTGGCACGCAAACAGGACACTACAGCGATAGGTCTTTGCAAGTCTGAGTTGCAACATCAATACCGAGAAAGAGAGACAGAGAAAACGATCCAGAAGATAAAAGGGAGATTGTTTGGAGTGAAGCTGTGAAATAAAGAAAAATAAATGGCAGGGGAAGAAAGAAATAGTGTGTATATTTAAATTTTAACAAAGAAAGAGAGAATAAGTGCAAGAAGAAGTTAGAGAGACAGACAGACGAGTTAGAGAGACAGAGACAGAGAGAGACAGAGAGAGAGTGGTCTAACAGGACAAAAGAGTGTTAACTGTAGCTGAAAAAGAAGCTCAGAGATTTTTTTAAAATCTTGGAGAAAAAACAATAAAAAGATAGTGAACATGACAAGAAAGAAAGAAAGACAGAGTGATCAAAGATGAAGAGGAGAAACAGACACGTTTTGCTCTGTAGCCAAGAGAGACAGAAAAAATGATCTAGGAGATCAAAATGTCCAGGAAGACTGTGTGCTGTGTAGCTGATGCTGATGCTATCTGGCCTTTGATTGTTTTGTCATGTCAGCGTTGTTATCGATCGAAGAGGAAAGTGTACATGATATGATTTTTCCTTTCCCCGTCTTGCCAAATGAAGATGCAGGGCAGTGACCTCGCCATGCTGCCAGATAACTTCTATAACCTATGTCTGTTATAGTGATGATGACGATAATTATATCACATACACACTACACCACATGCATACACACACACACACACACACACACACACACACACACACACACACACACACACACACACAGAAACACACAACACACTTACTGACACAAATTTTTCACAGGCACTTGTGATGATCCCAGACACAAAAAGAAAGCACTCAAAGTCAGCCAAGCTCATGACAGGAATACAACAAAACTTGATTATACGCTGTGTAAGGGAAGATCAGATTTGGGACAAGATCAGAATCAATCAGTCAGAGCACCTGAACGAGACAAGTCAGCCATTCCAAAACTGTAAAAATAACCTGTACAAAAAAAACTTCTCCCTGCTGAGAGTGCACTTCTACAGAAAGAAGCCAGGGTGGGTCGCCTTGTGCCAGCAGCAGAAGGAAGACAGGAATTGGCCACATCGATTTGGAAACTAGAAGCAAATCTGGGGCAGTAGCAGGAGTGCGCAGAGAAAGTGGAAAGTTTTATTCCCCTTTGTAAGGACAGGAAAAGCCAATGAAGAGAAGAGAAAAGAACACTTTCAAACTTTGATGACTGGAGGTTTAGAGGCAGTGTTGTTTTGAGGTCTCTGTCACTTATCCACAAAGTATTTCCAGATGTCTTGGGGGGAAGCCATTGCAACAGATAGCTATATTTAAGCAAAAGTGCAGTTCAAAGTTTGTGTAGGTTTCGTGTGGAAATGGCATCAATAAAATAATTTTTCTTACCTAAATTCAAGTGACTCAGCAGATTTTGAGGTATTTTGATGTGACAGAGAGAGGGGGGAGGGAAAGGGAGAGAGAGATGGACAGACAGACCGACTGACAGACAGAGAACTGACAGACAGACAGATAGAAAACTGATTAAAAACCAATAGCCATAACATTTTGTAGGAAAAGGGTGGTCTCTAAAAAGCTTTTAGCTGTGTATGTGTCCTAAAGTCTCTTCTTTCCTCTTGATCGTCACTTCTGCACATGGCTCTATAGTGAGCTCCGCTGCCTCAGGTCAGCAAGCACAAAATGATTATGCAAGGTCCAAGGTAAAGGTAAAGGAGTCCCATAACCTATAAGGTTGTAGGGGAGCGAGGCGTCAGAGACCTCACTTCTCTAGGGCCAGCATATTGAGGGCGGCGCCCATCTCCTCTCCCTCGCTGCTTTACCTTCCCTGACCCTAAAGAGGGCAGGTACCCATTCACAGCTGGGTGAACTGGGGGAACTGTACTGAAGCCAAGGCGCGCAAACGGTCACCCATCCAACTGGTAACCACGCTCGACGCTGCTTAACTTGGCTGGGAAAAAAGCGAGTGCTCCGACCACTGAGCTATCCCGTCCAAGGGGAATAGCAAAAACCTCAATCAATCTCTTACTGTCTGTTCAAATGACCAGTAATCCTGTAATGTAGCATATGTCACCTCAGGCATATGCTCTGTAGTGTATTGTTAGAATGGAGAGAAGAGGAGTGGAGTGGAGCGGAATGGAAAGTACTGGATTTGAGAGGATGGGAGTGAAGTGGAGAAGAGTGGAGTGTATTGGAGAGGGATTGGGTGGAGGGGTGTGGATTGGGTGGGGTAAGGTGGGTGGGTGTGGTGGTGTCAAGTTGAGTGGGTTCAGTTAAATAGCATAGGCTTGTATTACACTGAACTATCCAGACTTCTGGAACGAATACCATTTACAATCAAAACAGATATATCTGTGAAAACGTGTTCACATTATTCCTATCTCCATTTGTATTTGAGACTTTTCTCTAAACAATTTTGCCAAAGATCCTTTTTTTCTGTGTGAACTTTTAACACGCTCTAAATGAGTGCTATATACAGAACTCATTTTTTTCATCTTATCTTTAAAAAGATTTAAACCCTAGGTAGCAGGCAACCACTCACAGTAGTGAAAAAGTGTATCTTAAGATCAAATCTTATCCTTGGTCTCTCACATTCTACATCGCCTACTTACCATGCTAGAAGTGTTGCCTCTGTCATATGTATATCTAATGCTCAAAGATTGGCACGTGAAGAGGACATTGCGGTGATAGGTCCTTGCAAGTCCAAACCACAACGTCAATACTGAAATAGAGATACAGAGAAAAAGACATTGAAGACAAAGGGGAGATGTTTTGGAGTGAAACTGTAAAATAAAGACAAAGTAAATGGCAAGGGAATGAAGAAATAGAACGTGTATTTAAACTGTAACTAAAAAGGACAGAGACTGAGTGAAAAAAGTTAGGGAGACAAACAAACATGCAGAAAGACAGAGAGAGGGGGGAGAAGGGGAGAGAGTGAGAGAGAGAGAGACAGAGAGAGGGGGGATGGGGTGAGAGAGAGAGAGAGAGGAGGGGGGTCGAGAGAGAGAGAGGTCTGAGGACAAAAAAGAGAATGTTAACTGTAGCTGAAAAAGAAGTTCAGAGACAAAAGAATCTTGGAGAAAAAAATAAAAGATAGTGCACATGAGAAGTAAGACAGAGAGAGACAGACAGATTGATCAAAGATGAAGAAGAAACAGACACGTTGTGCTCTGTAGCCAAGAGAGACATAAAAAAATGATCTAGGAGAGAGAAAAAAGATAGAAACATGCAGGAAGACTGTGTGCTGTGTAGCTGATGCTGATGCTATCTGGCCATTGATTGTTTTGTCATGTCAGCGTTGTCATCGATCGAAGAGGAAAGTGTACATGATATGATTTGTCCTCTCCCTGTCCTGCCAAATGAAGATGCAAGGCAGTGACCTGGATATGCATCCAGATAACTTCTGCTACTACGTCTGTCTGTTATGATGATGAGGAGGAGGAGGAGGAGGAGGAGGAGGAAGAGGAGGAGGAGGACACCGACGATGACGCTGACGACAATGATGTTGACGATGGTGATGATGGTGATGATGACAAATCTATTGCCGTTTTTGCTGTTTTTGTAGTTTCTGCTGCAGCTGTTACTACTATCAGTAGTACTACTATTAGTAGTCCTTCAATTGTTACTGCCTCGATTGTTGCTACTTTTTTTTATTATAACTACTCGAAATACGACTCTTACTAATGTTAACATTATATCAATGCTAGTGATAATACTAATGCAAACTATTTAAACCATTTTCCAGCTCCAAGCATCTCATGGTCTATCCCTAAACCCATAATATATGCCACAGCATTAAACACACACAAACACACACACAGAGTCATACCCTTACACCCACACACCCACACATACACACACACACGTTTGTGTGAATTTTCACAGCCACTTGCCATAATCCCAGACACAAAAGGAAAGCACTCAAAGTCAGCCAAGCTCATGACAGGAATACAACAAAACTTGAGTATACGCTGTGTAAGGGAAGATCAGATTTGGGACAAGATCAGAATCAATCAGTCAGAGCACCTCAACGAGACAAGTCAGCCATTCCAAAAATAAAAATAATCTGTACAAAGAAACTTCTCCCTGCTGAGAGTGCACTTCTACAGAAAGAAGCCAGGGTGGGTCGCCTTGTGCCAGCAGCAGAAGGAAGACAGGAATTGGCCAAATCGATTTTGAAACTGGAAGCAAATCTGGGGCAGTAGCAGGAGTGGGCAGATAAAGTGGAAAGTTGTATTCCCCTTTGTCAGAACAGGAAAAGCCAGTGAAGAGAAGAAAAAAGAACACTCTGAAAGTTTGACGACTGGAGGTTTAGAGGCTCTGTTGTTTTGAGGTCTGTGTCACTTATCCACAAAGTATTTCCAGATGTCTTGGGGGAAGCCATTGCAACAGATAGCTGTATTTAAGAAAAAGTGCAGTTCAAAGTTTGTGTAGTTTGGGTGTGGGAATGGCATCAATAAAGTCATTTTGCTTACATTAATTCAAGTGACTCTGCAGATTTTGAGGTATTTTGATGTGACAGAGAGAGAGGGGAAGGGAAAGGGAGATAGAGATGGACAGACAGACAGACTGACAGACAGAGAACTGACAGACAGACAGATAGAAAACTAATTAAAAACCAACAGCCTTAACATTTTGTAGGAAAAGGTTGGTCTCTAAAAAGCTTTCAGCTGTGTACGTGTCCCTAAAGTCTCTTCTTTCCTCTTGATCGTCACTTCTGCACATGGCTCTATAGTGAGCTCCGCTGCCTCAGGTCAGCAAGCACAAAATGATCATGCAAGGTCCAAGGGGAATAGCAAAAACCTCAATCAATCTCGTACTGTCTGTTCAAATGATCGGTAATCCTCTAATATAGCATATGTCACCCCAGGCATATGCTCTGTAGTGTACTGTTAGAAGGAAAAAAAGAGGAGTGGAGAGAGCGGAATGGAAAGTACTGGATTTGAGAGGAGGGGAGTGAAGTGGAGAAGAGTGGAGTGTATTGGAGAGGGATGGGGTGGAGTGCAGTGGATAGGGTGGGGTAAGGTGGGTAGGTGTGGTGGTGTCAGGTTAAGTGGGTTCAGTTAAATAGCATAGGCTTGTATTACACTGAATTATCCAGACTTCTGGAGCGAATACCATTTACAATCAAGACAGATATATCTGTGAAAAACGTGTTCACATTATTCCTATCTTCATTTTTGTATTTGAGTCTTTTCTCTAAACAATTTTGCCAAAGATCCCATTTTTTTCTGTGTGAACTTTTAACACGCTCTAAATGAGTGCTATATACACAACTCATTTTTTTCATCTTATATTTAAAATCATCTAGGTAGCAGGCAGCCACTCACAGTTTAGTGAATGGTAAAAAAAAGTCCATCTTAAAATGAAATTATATCCTTGGTCTCTCACATACTACATTGCCTACTTACCATGCTAGAAGTGTTGCCTCTGGCATATGTATATCCAATGCTCAAAGATTGGCACGTGAAGAGGACATTGCGGTGATAGATCCTTGCAAGTCCAAACCACAACGTCAATACTGAAATAGAGATACAGAGAAAAAGACATTGAAAATAAAGGGGAGATTGTTTGAAGTGAAGCTGTGAAATAAAGACAAAGTAAATGGCAAGAGATTGAAAAAATAGTGCGTGTATTTAAACTGTAACTAAAAAAGACAGAGACTGAGTGAAAGAAGTTAGGGAGACAAACAAACAGACAGACAGAGAGAGGGGGGAAAGGGAGAGAGTGAGAGAGAGAGACAGAGAGGGGGGAAGGGGGTTCGAGAGAGAGAGGGGGGAGGAGGGGGGTCAAGAGAGAGAGAGGTCTGAGGACAAAAAAGAGAATGTTAACTGTAGCTGAAAAAGAAGCTCAGAGAGAAAAAATCTAGCAGAGAAAAAAATAAAATATTGTGAACATGAGAAGTAAGACAGAGAGAGACAGACACAATGATCAAAGATGAAGAGAAGAAACAGACACGTTTTGCTCTGTAGCCAAGGGAGACAGAAAAAATGATCTAGGAGAGAAAAAAGAGATAAACATTCAGGAAGACTGTGTGTTGTGTAGCTGATGCTGCTGCTATTTGGCCATTGATTATTTTGTCACGTCAGCGTTGTCATCGATCGAAGCGGAAAGTGTACATGATATGATTTGTCCTCTCCCTGTCCTGCCAAATGAAGATGCAAGGCAGTGACCTGGATATGCAGCCAGATAACTGCTTGTAAAACTTCTGTCAGTGACGAGGAGGAGGAGGAGGAGCAGGAGGAAGAGGAAGAGGATGAGGAGGAGGAAGATAACGATGATGATGAGGAGGAGGACGCCGACGACGATGCCGACGACAATGATGCTGACGATGGTGATGATGGTGATGATAACAAATCTACTGCCGTTTTTGCTGTTTTTGTAGTTTCTGCTGCAGCTGTTACTTCTATCAGTAGTACTACTATTAGTAGTCCTACAATTATTACTGCCTCAAATGTTGCTACTTTTTTAATAATAACTACTGTAAATACGACTCTTACTAATGCTAACATTATATTAATGCTAGTGAAAACACTAATGCAAACTATTTGAACCATTTTCCAGCTCCAAGATGCTCATGGTCTATCCCTCAACCCAGAATATATGCCACAGCCTTAAACACACACACAGTCATACCCACACACCCACACACCCACACACACACACACACGCGCGCGCGCTCGCGAATTTTCACAGCCACTTGCCATAATCTCAGACACAAAAAGAAAGCACTCAGAGTCAGCCAAGCTCATGACAGGAATACAACAAAACTTGACTATACGCTGTGTAAGGAAAGATCAGATTTTAGACAAGATCGGAATCAATCAGTAAGAGCACCTGAACGAGACAAGTCAGCCATTCCAAAAATGTAAAAATAACCTGTACAAAGAAATTTCTCCCTGCTGAGAGTGCACTTCTACAGAAAGAAGCCAGGGTGGGTTGCCTTGTGCCAGCAGCAGAAGGAAGACAGGAATTGGCCAAATCGATTGGAAACTGGAAGCAAATCTGGGGCAGTAGCAGGAGTGGGCAGAGAAAGTGGAAAGTTGTATTCCCCTTTGTCACAACAGGAAAAGCCAATGAAAAGAAGAGATAAGAACACTTTCAAACTTTGACGACTGGAGGTTTAGAGGCAGTGTTGTTTTGAGATCTGTGTCACTTATCTACAAGTATTTTGAGATGTTTTGGTGGAAAACAGTTGAAATAGATAGCTGTAGGCATCCCTCAGTTTCTCAAAAGCAAAAATGTAAGAAAAAAATGCAGTTCAAAGTTTGTGTAGTTTGATGTAGAAAAGACATCAATGAAAAATGTTGCATTGTTTAATTCAATTCACTCTGCAGATTTGAAAGATTGTGATGTTAGAGACAGACAGACAGACAAGGATTTTGTAGAAAGAGGTTGGTCTCCCAAAACTTTTAGCTGTGCAGGTGTGCCTAAAGTCTCTTCTTTCCTAATCATCATTGTCCACTTCTGCATATGGCCCTATAGTGAGCTCTGCTGCCTCAGGTCACCCAGCACAAAATGATCATGCAAGGTCCAGGGGGAATAGCAGGAACCTCAATCAATTTCTTACTGTCTGCTCAAATGACCAGTATTTCTGTGAAATAGCATGTGTCGCCTCAGGCATATGCCCTGTAGCATATTGTTGGAGTGGAGAGAAGATGAATGGATTGTAGTCAGTGTTGGATACTATTTATACAATCAAGACGGAGTTATCTGCAGGATTTCTGTCTACCTTATCTATCCATGGTAGAGCATGTCACCACATTGCCTCTCTACTGTTTCACTGTCCCCATTTATGTCTGTTTCTTTACAAGAATGGCTTTTTCTCTAAAGAGATTTCCAAAACACCTCTTACTGTCATGAGTGCTTTAACATGGTCTAAATGTGCACTGCATACAGAACTCGTTTTCCCATCTCATCCAAGAGCTAGCAGGCAGTCGCTAATGGTTTATTGCGTGGTGAAACATAGTCCACCATCAGTTGAAATCTTATCCTCAATCTCTCACGTTATAGATGAGTGCGTTACCGTTAGATGGATGCTCCATTGTGCTAAAAGCGTTGCCTGTGGCACATGCATATCCAGAGCCCATAGAATGGCACGCTAACAGGACACTACAGCAATAGGTCTTTGCAAGTCTGAGCCACAACATCAATACTGAGAAAAGGAGACAGAGAAAAACACCCAGAAGGTAAAGGGGAAATTGTTTGGAGGGAAGCTGTGAAACAAACACAAAGCAAATAGCGGGGGAAGAAAGAAATAGTATGCATATGTAAATTATAACTAAGAAAGAGAGGATAAGTGAAAGAAGTTAGAGAGACAGACAGATGAGACAGAGAGACAGGCAGAGTTAGAGAGACAGAGAGAAAGAATGGTCTGACAGGACAAAAGTATGTGAACTGTAGCTGACAAAGAAGCTCAGAGTGGAAAAAATTCTTGGAGAAAAAAACAATTAAAAGATTGTGAACACGACAGGAAAGAAAGACAGACAGACAGAGTGATCAAAGATGAAGAGGAGAAACAGACACGTTGTGCTCTATGGCCAAGAGAGACAGAAAAAATTATTTAGGAGAGAAGCATGCAGGAAGGCTGTGTCCTGTCTAGCTGAAGCTGATGCTATCTGGCCATTGATTTTTTGTCACGTCAGCGTTGTCATCGATCGAAGCGGAAAGTGTACATGATATGATTTGTCCTCTCCCTGTCCTGCCAAATGAAGATGCAAGCCAGTGACCTGGACATGCAGCCAGATAACTTCTATGACCTCTGTCTTTCATAGTGATGATGATGATAATTATATCACACACACACATACACACACACCACACAACATGCATACACACACACACACAACAACACACACACACACACACACCACACGCACACACACACACCCCACACACACACACAACTCTTACTGACAAATTTTCACAGGCACTTGTGATGATCCCAGACACAAAAGGAAAGCACTCAAAGTCAGCCATGCTCATGACAGGAATACAACAAAACTTTAGTATACGCTGTGTAAGGGAAGAAAAGATTTTTAGACAACATCGGAATCAATCAGTAAGAGCACCTCAACGAGACAAGTCAGCCCATTCCCAAAAATAAAAATAATCTGTACAAAGAAACTTGTCCCTGCTGAGAGTGCACTTCTACAGAAAGAAGCCAAGGTGGGTTGCCTTGTGCCAGCAGCAGAAGGAAGACAGGAATTGGCCACATCGATTTGGAAACTGGAAGCAAATCCGGGGCAGTAGCAGGAGTGGGCAGAGAAAGTGGAAAGTTGTATTCCCCTTTGTCAGAACAGGAAAAGTCAAGAAGAGAAGAGAGATAATACTTTCAAACTTTGACGACTGGAGGTTTAGAGATTGTGTTGTTTTGAGGTCTGTGTTATTTATCCACAAGTATTTTAAGATGCCTTGGGGGAAAACTGTGGCAATAGCTTGTTATATGTAGAACAAAAGTGCAGTTCAAAGTTTGTGTTGTTTTAGTAGACATAAGGTGTCAAATAAAATTTACTTTGCATATGTTCATGCAAGTAACTTTCCAGGTTTTGAAGCATTTCAAGATGTAAAGTTTTGATTAAAAGTTAACCATTATATAAGCATAATATAAAAGAAGGCTTTCTGCTTTGGGAGTGGGGATGGAGTCACAAAGTGATAAATTATTTAGATTTGTCTTAGCATAGATATCCATGGAATCAGTTTAAGCATTATTCAATTTCTTTTCCATAGATTTTAAGATCACACTTCGATGGTCTCACATATCAGTCTACCTATTTAAGAAACTAATTCTTCCCAAGACTAAACTCCTACACATGATTGTATGCCAGTTGATATTGTGAGATAATATAAGATAAAACATGAAGCATAAACAAATCAGGCATAAAAACAAAACCTTAAGGAACTCCAGGTTTTAAGGAAGACGGAGCCTAGTAGCTTTTGTTTACAATGACTAGTACCAAAGTCCCAAACTGTTTGTCATTTAGAAACAAAGTCTCAAAGACAGCCAAAACAAAGAAGACGTCCAAGTCATCAAAATGAAATCCGGCAAAACACAACTAGCTTTAAAATCTCCTCTGCTATGATTCTTTTTGTATGGTACAATCTTTATACCTGGGGAAAGTCCATACCAATGCACTTTGTAATGTCACATAATCCGTCCTCAGAGAGGGATGAGCTTATAGAAAAAAGCGAGCTCTGAGGACAGGCTTTGTCCCTGATGGTGCCACGTCCACTGACAAACATGTCACATCGGCGATAGCATGACACTTTACTGACAAGGTGTCAGATTAAGGATGGAGTGACATTATACGATGGTGGCTCTGGGATCCCTGATGTCATATAATCCCCTGCTTGCAGCCAAATATAAACTGCCATTCTAGCCAGGGTTTTGTTGACACTGCGTCACCTCATCTGCATGAGTAATGCGGTTGTTGTCGTTGTCGTTGTTGTCGTTGTCGTTGTTGTTGTTATGAACGGTTTTGTGAAAGCGTTCTTTCTATTTTCTTCTTCTTTCTTTCTTCTTCTTCTTCTTCCTTTCTTCCCTTCTTCTTTCTTCTTCTTCTTGTTCATCAGTGTTTTTTGGATTCTGGCTTTACTCTTATTTTGTCTATGCAGAGATGGCATAGGCGACTGTCTAGCTATTTTTGGGCGGGATGGTCCACATCACATTTTATCTTTAAATGTGAAGGTTTCAAAAGCCTTTGCACTACAGGAACAAACCGTTATTTCACATCCTCGACAAAGTTGGCTGATCTCCTCCCTTTTTTTAGACAGTTTCTTCGCTTGATCTATATTGAATAATCTATTGAACTTTAATGAAAAGAAGACGTACTCTTTGGGACCATCTTATTCTTTCGTGTTCGGCATCTATACTTACGTTTCTATACCTCTGTACCGTTGTCTAACTGCAGAATAAACGAAAGTTAAACCGTGACAAAACAAGTCAAGGTGACAAAGTTTTGAACACGGTAACACAAAGAAGTAAACATAATATATTAAAAAATGCAAGCTGCCCCAGTGCCCAGATGAACAGCTGGGACCTCAGTAACATCGATTGTTTACTATCTCTCTCTCTCTCTCTCTCTCTCTCTCTCTCTCTCTCTCTCTCTCTTTCTCTCTCTCTGACTCTCTCTCTCTCTCTCTCTCTCTCTCTCTCTCTGTCTGTCTGTCTGTCTGTCTGTCTGTCTGATAGTCCCTAATCAGGGCAAAGGCCAGAAGAAAAACGTATTTGAATACTTACTCCGTAACCCTTGGAAGATAAAGATCATGCATTGGCCTATAAATGAATAAATGATCAGAGTCTCTCTCCGGCCCCCATCTCTCTCTCCCCTCTCTCTCTCCCTCCATCTCTCCCCATCTCCCCTCTCTCTCCCCCACTCTCTCTCTCTCTCTCTCTCTCTCTCTCTCTCTCTCTCTCTCTCTCTCTCTCTCTCTCTCTCTCTCTCTCTCTCTCTCTCTCTCTTCTAATCCTTTCATGCAAAACAACTCAACACACAAAATATAGTTCATCGTCCCTTATAGTTCAAGAATCGTATTCGGATTTACTCCCACCTACTGTCTCTCCCTCTCTCTCTCTTGTTTCCCATCCTCCCAACGCATGCACCTTCTCAACAGACGTCTGTCTGAGAGGTCATAAACAGCTTAATGGGGCTGGGGCTGGGGCTGGTCTCTCAAGGCAGGGGCCAGCTTGGCAAGGAAGCTTAGGCCTATCACCAGTGCCTGCATCCCCAGGATTTGTCCGTAGGATGACATATTCCAGACTCCTTAGCATGAAACAAGAGGAATGGGGCAGATTACGAGAAGAGGTGAGGTGTGAAGGAAGGGGGGGGGGGCGGAGAGGAAGGAGTTGCGACGATGCCGTTGATTTATACAGGGTTGTGTGACATTTATGGGCATGAGGTAAAAAGAGAAGAGAACAGAAGAGAAGAGAGAGAGAGAGAGAGAGAGAGAGAGAGAGAGAGAGAGAGAGAGAGAGAGAGAGAACAGAGTGGGAGGTGTAACGAGGGGCGAGGTGGCAAAGGTAAAAGAAAACTTATGTAGGAGAAGGAAGAGTATAAGGGGAAGGAACAGGAGAAGAAAAATAGATGAAGAGGAGGAGAGAGACAAGCAGAAAGGCAGAAAAGGAGAAGAAGACAGATGGAAAGAAAGACAGACAGACACACAAAGACAAGAGAGAGAGAGAGAAAGAGAGATCACACACGCACGCACGCACGCATGCAAGTAAGCATGCACACACACATGCACGAGCACGTATACACACACACAAAACACACACACACACACACACCACACACACACACACACACACACACACCGTTTAGCACAACCTCATATGCAGACAGGGTCGCTCAAAAAAAGTCAAAAACAACTCAGAAGTGAAATACCAATTTTCTTAAAAACCAACACCTACAAGTTTTAAAGAAAAAAAATCAAACTGTAGTTGAGATTTGACACAATCCATCAAATCACCTGAATAAGACAGAACAGCTGCTCCAAAAATAAGTTAAGTCTGACCAGAAGAAGCTCTCCCTGTAGAGACTACAGTTGTGAAAGAAAGGAATCCAGGGACGTATTGTGTCAGATGGCAAACTCAGCTGTACACCTGAAGCAGCTCTAGACAGCAGTACCAGGAGTGGCAGCAAAGTGGAACGTAGTATTCCCTTCTGTCTGAAAAGGAAAGACTACGACTGTACATGAACACTTTCAAACTTTGACAGCTGGAAAATTAGGGGCATGGCTGTTTTGAACTCTCGTTGCTTGTTAAAAAGATAGTTTTTAAAAAATCTTTCCAGGATAGCTATAATTGCCAATGTGTTGTAAATGGGTGGGAAAGTGTAGTTGAAAGTTTGTATCACTTTTGGAAGATGGAAGGTGTTGAATAAGTCTAATTTTACATAGGTTAGTGCGACCCTTCAGATTTGTTTTGTTGTTACTGTACTGTAGGTGTGGGCTTGGTTAAAAGTTAAATCCACATCACCCGATCGGATCAAGGAAGCAAGAGTAGGCGTAGCTTACCTAGGTGAAAGGAAGAGAGGCTGCTGCTCCTAGCCCTGCTTGTCAGCTATGTGGTGTCACCTGCACCTTTTCCTGCTCAGTTCAGATTTATTTGCTTATAAACGCCAACGTGCAACAGCCACATTTTTTATGCAAAAAAATTCCCAATCGAAGTGAAAACAATGATTGTGATTTTACTTGGTAAGAAATATGAGCCTTGTACTTTTCCATCAGAGCGAGAAATCTGTGACTATTTCACAACGTTACTTCCTCAACTCTTGCAGTTTGAAAAACAAGACACATCTGCACGTGGGATAAGGCCTTCTCCGCTTCTATAAACCCCTGCTGCGCCTTTAACCGTGACAGGAATATATAGAGAAAGGCAGGAGAGACTTCTTAAGTAAACTGCTGCTGAGAATAAACCTGATAAGCGATGGGTAATTTGACAAACTTGACAGGGCTAATTTCAAGGACAGGAAATGTGTTAAATCAATCAAATGTTCTTAACACAAGCTAGATTGTCAGGTTTCTTTTCCGAAAGCATCACTCTAGCCGCAAGCATTCTTCATACCAGCATACTTGTTTAGCTTGCTTGTTACAATGCGTGTCGTGTGCACTCTGTAAAGCAGGCTTTGTAAAATGAGCTCAGAGAGGATTACATCATGGAAGCACTAAGCTGCCGCAGCATGCTATGCCTCTGCTAATGCCTGACATGTCTGCTGAAAAAAGATTGTGTCAGATCAGCGATGATGACTTGGCAGATCATTGACAATGTGTCGGGTTAAAGATGGCGTGCTGTGGATCATGATCGTTTCGGCGGAGTTGCTGATGTCGTAAAATCCTCTCCTTTAGGCATGTGAGTCCTTGACATGCTGTGAAAGGTTGTTGACTCTATCTTCACCTCAGCTACATGACTACTGCTGCTGGCTGCTGCTGCTGCTGCTGCTGCTGCTGTTCTTATAACCACCCTGGTTAAAGCCTTGATTGCCATAATATCTTTTTCGTCTTCTTCAAATTCTTCTCTTATTTTGCATTCTTCTTCTTCTTCTTCTTCTTCTTCTTCTTCTTCTTCAACTTCTTCTTCAAATTCTTCACAGTCTTCGTCTTCAAATTCTTCTTCAAATTCTTCACATTCTTTGTCTTCAACTTCTTCAAATTCTTCTTCAGATTTTTCTTCAGATTTTTCTTCAAATTCTTCTTCTTCTTCTTTTTCAAATTCTTCTTCAAATTCTTCGTCTTCAAATTCTTCTTCAAATTCTCTTTTTCTTCTTCAGGTTCTTCCTCAAATTCTTCAGATTCTGCAAACTCTTCAAATTCTTCTTCTTCAAATTCTTCTTCTTCAAATTCTTCAAATTCTTCTTCTTCAAAATTCTTCTTCAAATTCTTCAAACTCTTCTTCTTCAGATTCTTCTTCAAATTCTTCTTCTTCTTCTTTTCAATGCTCCTTGCTGTTTTGTTGTTGCAGTTGTTGTTGTTGTTCTTCTTCTTCTTCTTCTTCAAATTCTTCTTCGCATTCTTCTTCGCATTCTTCTTCTTCTTGGCGTGACAGAGACAGACATGCAGGCAGGCAGACAGGCAGGCAGGCAGACTAAGACAGAGAGAGAAATAGAAAAAAAAAAACAAGAGACAGAGAACAGACAGACAGCGACTCAGACAGACACAGGCAAACAGACAGACACAGACAGACAGCAAACAGACAGATGTTATAGAAAAGAATAAATGAATACGTGAGAAGCAGCATCAGACAGCAATATGAGCTGTCACTGATTGCTATTGGGTGTTGTTTACATCATACGTCTGCTTCTTGTGCATGGGAATAGCAACAACAATATCAAATTGTTTCCTGTATCGGTGTGTGTTGTATTGTGTGTTGTGTTGTGTTGTTGTGTGGTGTGTGTTGTGTGTGTGTGTTGTGTGTATGTTGTGTGTTGTGTGTGTTGTGTGTGTTGTGTTGTGTGTTGTGTGTGTTGTGTGTGTGTGTGTGTGTGTGTGCGCGCGCGCGCGTGCGCAGCAGTAAAAAATACCCCCTCTAGCTGTCTTTCTCTCTCTCTCTCTCTCTCTCTCTCTCTCTCTCTCTCTCTCTCTCTCTCTCTCTCTCTCTCTCTCTCTCTTCATTCCTCCCTCACTTCCTGTCTAACTGTGTGTCTGTCTGTCTCTCTGTCTCTTTGTCTCTGTCTCTCTCTCCCCTCTCTCTCTTTTTCTCTCCTCTCCCTTTCCCCCTCTGTCTCTCTCCCTACTCTCTCTCCTCTCCTTTCCCCCTCTGTCTCTCTCCCTACTCTCTCTCTCTCCACTCTCTTCCCTCCTCTTGCCTCTCTCCATATCTCTCTCTCTCTCTCCTCTCTCTCTCTCTCTCTCTTTCCCACCTCTCTCTCTCCCCCTCCCCCCCCCCCCCCTCCTCCCTCTCTCCCTCTCTCTCTTTCTCTCCTTCTCTCTCTCTATCTCTTCTCTCTCTCTCTCCTCCTTCTCTCTCTCTCCTTGTCTCTCTATATCCCACCTACCCACTCTCTTCCTCATCTTCTCCATCCTCTTTCTTGTCTTTTCTACCCATCTTCCCCTCTTCTTTCTCTCTTTCTATTTCTTCCCATTGTTTCTTTCTTTTGTCTCACTATCGCAACTTTCAAAGCTACACATCCCCCTGTATTAAAAAAATCTACAGCATTATGTCCTCCCACCATTCCCACCACTTCTCAGCTCAACTTACGTTGACCAAGCCTTTTGCTCCCTGGACAAAAAGGTAAAGGTAAAGATGTCTCGTAATAATAATAATAATAATGTAAGGAATTTATATAGCGCTGAATCTTGTAAAGCAACAAATCAAAGCGCTCATAACTTACGTGGTCGTTGAGGAGCGAGGCATCAGAGACCTCAACTTCTCAAAGGAGCCAGCATATTGAGGGCAGCGTCCATCTCTCCTCTCCTTTCGCTGCTTTAACCTTCCCTGACCCTGAAGAGGGCAGGTACCCCATTTACAGCTGGGGGAACTGCGGGGGAACTGTACTGAAGCCAAGGCGCAGCAAAACCGTCACCCATTCAAGTGGTAACCACGCTCGATGCTGCTTAACCTTAGCTGGAGGGGGAAAGCGAGTGCTCTGACCACTGAGCTATCCCGTCCCTTGGACAAGGGATGCGAAATATGTCATCCTAGACAGACAGATGGCGACAATTCTGATAGCACTGCTGCTGCTGCTGCTGATGTGCCTAAGCTGTCTTGCACTGCACTGCCTTGCCTTGCCTTGCCTTGCCTTGCCTAGGAAGCTTGTCCTCATTAAGCTCTTTATTACCTCTTGGGCGCCTGTGACAAGATACATGGTGAGATGAGAGGCATCTGAGATATTGGGGGAGATGAGGTGGGAAGAGAGGAGGAAGGGGGTAGGGGGGGGGGGTGGGGGTAAATTAATCCTAGACTCCTTAGCTATTAGTGGGAGAGAGCTATGAAGCTGGATGAAACGATCAGTGTGTGTTGTGTGTGTGTTTGTTGTGTGTTTGTGTGTGTGTGTTGTGTGTGTGTGTTTGGTGTATGTGTGTGTGTGTGTGTGTGGTGTGTGTGTGTGTGTATGTGTGTTGTGTGGTTGTGTGGGTGGGTGGTGTGGTGTTGTGTGTGTGTGTTTGTGTTTGTGTGTGTGTGTTGTGTGTGTGTGTGTGTGTGTGTTGTGTGTGTGTATGTGTGTGTGTGTGTGTGTGTGTGTGTGTGTGTGTGTGTGTGTGTGTGTGTGTGTGTGTGTGTGTGTGTGTGTGTGTGTGTTGTGTGTGTGTGTGTGTGTGTGTGTGTGTGTGTGTGTCTGTGTGTTGAGTGTATGTGTGAGAAATTTTATTTTATTGTTGATTTTATTTATCATTTTATTTCGAGGATGTTGGAATAAGCACTCATGTGCTTTTTTACTCCAGTCCCTGTGTGTATGCAGTTGTGTAAATTTTGTCATCCGTTCCCACCGGCACACAATGGCCTACTCTTCCAAAAAGCAGAACGGGTTTTAACGTGTGCTCAAGATCTTCTGCGTGCGTTCTCATCCAAAGGAATTTTGGGGAGAGTGGAGTCTGCACTGATGTCAACTCCAGAGGAAAAATCCTCTTGAACGAGATTCGAACGCGAGTCAGCAGACCACGAATGCATCACTCTAACCTCTAACCACGAGGAGAGAGAGAGGGGGGGAGAGAGAAAAGAGAGAGAGAGAGAGAGAGAGAGAGAGAGAGAGAGAGAGAGAGAGAGAGAGAGAGAGAGAGAGAGAGAGGAGAACTCTGATCTCTGAACTCTGAACATTTTAATTGTACTTCGGCCTTGGGCCACAATACAAGTAAAGGGGACAAAAGGGAACGAGAGAGAGAGAGAGAGACATACATACAGACAGACAGACAGACAGACAGGGAGAAAGGAAATGATGATGCAGCACATACTGTTTGATTGGGCACAAGCTGTTTGCCTTATTTCATTACAATCAGGGAACTGCAATTAAGATTAACTCATTCAAATAGACTCTACAAGAAATGTACCCCTGAGACAGACGTGCTTGCACGTGCTTATAAATGTGATAGTTGTATTTCTTTCCATTTTCATTCGCAATGGGGATATTAAGGGTCTGTGCCAAGAATGAAGAGTTGTCTGGTAATAGAAGTGACATGACTGGACTTATGCTGAATATTGAATTGCACTCTGTGATATTAATTTTTCATTGTCTGTAATATCAAAGACGACTATGATTATGAACGTATGTGTTGCACAGTTGTTATCTATTTGTGGTTCAGTCTTTATCTTGTTGAAAGGCTGTCATGTTCCAAATATAATATCAATCAACCTGTATGGCACATGTATAAAAATAGAGCTATGATTTTTTTTTAAGGAAAAAACCTCTTTTAACCTTTACCAGACATCTCACAGACTTTGGCCTGGTGCCCAAACTGTACTCTTTCTTATCCATAATGTCTGTTACCTCACGAAACCTGTCTTCTTGCATTGCTAGCTTGACATTTTAGCTCCTGTTGTATTATTGACTACACGTCTTCTTGGTAACACCTTCTGCTGTCTTTGGAATTTGGTTCTAACGCAGACAGTCTTATAAAAATGACATTTGGCTCTGGAAACCAATGTGACAAGTCTCTGAAAATAGCATCTGGGTTTTTTTATACTCATGCTAGTCAGGTCATCTCATTTAGAGTTTTGGTACTCCCCGATGTTGGTTTGTTTTGTTGTTGTTTGTTTTGTTTTGTTTGTGGTTTATGTTTTGCCCATGTCTGATATGATTAGCAAAATAGTCTATGATGTGATGTGAGCTTTGATGACAACACTCAGCTCTATCTGTTTCGTTACCTGAAATTGGTACTTTCGTGTATTGATTTTCTTTTAATTCATTATTCATCTTTAAACTTAGGTGATAAATTTTGACTGAACAACAAGACATCATTCCCCATGGGGATGCCGGGGGCCTGTCAGTTTAGACAGCATCCCCACCTTCTGGAAATTCTGTGCTAGGAATTCCCTCTTTTCTATCCCTTTCTTTGTTTCTGTCTTAATCCATTTCTTTTTGTCACCTCCTTCATGTTTGTTATCTGCCTGCTTGGTCCATTCTCCTGCTTTTTTTCCCAGACAGCCTTAAAAGATAAGTT